>JAKWJA010002495.1:20020649-20475649 GCA_027704765.1 Solanum habrochaites | reverse complement strand
AAAAGCGTATCAAATTGATGGTACATGGAATAGTAAAAGTGCCCGGATCTTCTTTCATTTGCGTAAGAGACTTTGTAGCAATAGCACTGCAATGCTGCCTTCAGTCATTATCCTCAAAACATACCGATCTCTTCTTTGTAACCATAACCTTCATGAACCTTTCATGCCTGGACATTTTTTCTAGAGCGTCTATCATAGGGTTATTGATGGAAAGTTATTCCAACATAGTGATAAAACGCTGGTATTTACAATCCTCATTCTTCTTCCCCAATCTTTGAGGGAATGTTGGTGGTGGTATAAGAATGGATCATCTCTTGGGGTACCTCTGCTTCTTTCAACCCTTGATCCACCAACTCACCACTAGATTCCACTACCTCATCATCTTTTCTCACCTTATCTTCTACTATAGACGACATAGGTTGATCAATACTTTGCTTATCCCCTCAAGTAGTGACTGCAGTGCAATGTCCATCATTTTTTAGATTATGAATGGTATTTCTAGAAAGAGTGCCCGGTTGACGTGGGTTCACAGTAGTAGACAATTGGGTCATTTTCAACTCTAGACTCTTTATTGAAACCGCATGTGAATCTACCTTTTACGTGATATTAGCCATATCACCTCCGAATTCCTTTGTGTACTCATAACTAGCATAAAACCTCTTTATCATCTTATGCAACATATACTCAAATCACTCCATACTATATCCACCATCCCTAGGAGAAATTTCCCCATTTTGAGGCAAAACATAGGGCCCACACCGATAATTTCTTTTACTATAGTTACCTCGGTTGAAGTTTTTGTCGCGGTTATAGTATCCAGCTTGAACATATTGTCCATATCTGTTGTAATTCCCATAGTTTTGACCTTGATTTCCTTTACCTTGGGACCGATTCTCTTGATTAGAGCATTGGGTGTTTGGTCAGAAACCCCCCATCTGCACATTCACTACATAAGAATCCTCTTCGTAGTAGTAGTAATCCAATTTCGGTGGTTGTTTACCCAAATAATTCACTGCATTTACCTTCTCTGCACTTCTAGTGACATGTATCAATAAAAACCTTAGCTCAGTTCTCATTTGAGCCATATCTTCACAAATCTCATCTGCGGTTGGACTATGTGTAGCGTGTTTCTCCCAGTGTCTGACTTCCTAGTACTCCAAGACTTATTGTTGAGAGTGATTTTCTCCAACTTATCTGTGATCTCTGCATACATACACTGACAATAAGAACCACCTGCAACAGTATCAAGCACCACCTTATTATTATAATCTTTACCCCGATAGAAGTTCTCTTTCAATGACCCAGCATCAATGTAATTGTTTGGGACACCTCTCACGTAAGCAGTAAATCTATCCAAAGAGCTACTCATAATTCACCAGGTAATGCCACAAAGTTTTTCACTTTTTCTTTGTGGTTAGGATTTTCAGACACCGGGTAATACCGTGCTAGGAACACATCCCTCAGCTGATCCCAATTATAAATAGAATAATAGGGAAACTCACTAAACCAAATTATGGGTTCTCCTGTTATTAAGAGAGTTAATATTCTTAACCCAATGACGTTCATGTGAAAGTATTGCCTCCCTATTGAACACTTGCACAGCAACCCTAGTTTTGCGATGTGAGCATGTGGATCCTCAAATTGTAGAACTTATAAAAATCATCCAGTGATAAGCATCTGGATTAAGCTACTAGTTGCCACGAACGTGCGACCCTGCGGTAGAGGAGGTAGGACAAGAGGCCCATCAGAATTAGTGATATTCATGTTGCCTGTATAGAACTATTGAGGGTGTGGGACGGAATGTTTCCTCCTCAAAGCATCATAACTCGAGTTTTCCACAATCACTTTGTTATGAGAATCAAAAGGTTGTGGGGTCTGGCAATTGATCCCATCATCTCGATTATCTGGTTTTTGTGAATTATTCATTCCTAGAAGTGTAAGGTTAAGTTCGGGAATGAATGTAAATATTGGTTCTCCTCGACTCCGTGTACTTGACATGCAGTAGAGCTAGAACTGAATGATAGAAAAACAAAATTTAAAGGAAAATTAGAAAATAGTTGACTAAAATTAGGTAATGTTATTAAAGTTACACTAAAAGCCACTTTCCCCATCAAACACTTCCCTAAAGAAGTATAAGTGGTTGTATCAAGTAAAGAACAAAATTATTAGGTTGTGGTCGATTCCACGAAGAAAATGTTTTAGACTTAACTTCAATGCACGATTACCTCTATTTTGTCATGTCCTTTTCGAAAACTAGTAAATAAAGGAGGGTTTTTGTGAAACAAAAGAATTGTAATATCTCAAAATCAAACAAGTAGAACGACTAAATTATCACTGTCTAGCAAGTTTTGAGAGAAACTAGGGTATAAGTGTTCCCATTAGGTTCATAATGTCATAATCCTAGCTATATCAATTCTTCTCTAGTGTTGTGCTTGTGAAGTGATAAGTTATATATCTCTGAATCCTTGGTCCGACATTTAGATAATTTCACCGAGTACCTTGGTCCGTCTACATGTGTCTAAGATACTAGCCCTTACCTTTACTTTATATTAAGAATCTTATTGGATATATGGCTTAGTTATTACTTCGCACCTATTGAAACTAGCCTATTCGATAGTATTCCACTAAATCTATGTCGCTACGTGTGGTTGTCTTTCCANGCAGTCTGTTCAGGGTTCCAAACTAACGATGGCAACTAAACACGAGGGTTGCGCTCGTGCGGGACTTAACCCAACACCTTACGGCACGAGCTGGACAGCCATGCACCACCTGTGTCCGCTTCCCGAAGGCACCCCTCTCTTTCAAGAGGATTCGGGCATGTCAACCCTGGTAAGGTTCTTCGCTTGCATCGAATTAAACCACATGCTCCACCGCTTGTGCGGGCCCCCGTCAATTCTTTGAGTTTCATTCTTGGAACGTACTCCCCAGGCGGGATACTTAACGCGTTAGCTACAGCACTGCACGGGTCGATACGCACAGCGCCTAGTATCCATCGTTTACGGCTAGGACTACTGGGGTATCTAATCCCATTCGCTCCCCTAGTTTCGTCTCTCAGTGTCAGTGTCGGCCCAGCAGAGTGCTTTCGCCGTTGGTGTTCTTTCGATCTCTACATTTCACCGCTCCACGGAAATTCCCTCTGCCCCTACCGTACTCCAGCTTGGTAGTTTCCACCGCCTGTCCAGGGTGAGCCTGGGATTTGACGGGGACTTAAAAAGCCACCTACAGACGCTTTACGCCCAATCATTCCGGATAACGCTTGCATCCTCTGTATTACCGCGGCTGCTGCACAGAGAGCCGATGCTTATTCCCGATACCGTCATTGCTTTCTTCTCCGGGAAAAGAAGTTCACGACCCGTGGGCCTTCTACCTCACGCGGCATTGCTCCGTCAGGCTTTCGCCCATTGCGGAAAATTCCCCACTGCTGCCTCCCGTAGGAGTCTGGCCGTGTCTCAGTCCCAGTGTGGCTGATCATCCTCTCGGACCAGCTACTGATCATCGCCTGGTAAGCTATTGCCTCACCAACTAGCTAATCAGACGAGACCCCTCCTCGGGCGGATTCCTCCTTTTGCTCCTCAGCCTACGGGGTATTAGCAGCCGTTTCCAGCTGTGTTCCCCTCCCAAGGGCAGGTTCTTCGCGTTACTCACCCGTCCGCCACGGAAACACCTTTCCCGTGTTTCCCGTCCGACTTGCATGTGTTAAGCATGCGCCAGCGTTCATCCTGAGCAGGATCGAACTCTCCATGAGATTCATAGTTGCATTACTTATAGCTTCCTTGTTCGTAGACAAAGCGGATTCGGAATTGTCTTTCATTCCAAGGCATAACTTGTATCCAGCGCTTCATATTCGCCCGGAGTTCGCTCCCAGAATTAAGTCATCCCTGCCCCTCACGTCAATCCCACGAGCCTCTTATCCATTCTCATTGAACGACGGCGGGGGAGCAAATAACTAGAAAAACTCACATTGGGCTTAGGATAATCAGGCTCGAACTGATGACTTCCACCACTCAAGGTGACACTCTACCGCTGAGTTATATCCCTTCCCCGCCCCATCGAGAAATAGAACTGACTAATCCTAAGTCAAAGGGTCGAGAAACTCAAGCCACTATTCTTGAACAACTTGGAGCCGGGCTTCTTTTCGCACTATTAACGGATATGATCTACCGGAGGTTTATTAAGGATTTCATAAAAATTGCACATCCTCTTTGCAAGTTACTTTAGAAGGAATGTGAATTCTATTTTGATGAATCTTGTCTGAAGGAATTTGAATAGTTGAAGAAGAAGTTGGTGTCTACGCCCATAGTTATTTCTCCAAATTGGAGTAAGCTATTCGAGGTGATGTGTGATGCTAGCGGGGTTGCTCTTGGTGTGGTATTGGGATAAAGAAGGGATATAATCCGTCAGTCCATCAATTTTTTTAGTAAGGCCCTAAATGAAGCACCAAAGAACTACATAATAGGTATATAAGGAGATCATTATTGATTACCCTTCGATTGGAGAGCATATAGCCTATTCCTATTTGGAGGACCATTGCAACTTTCATCATGTGACCATTGTCCTCAGACCGATATAAACCATCTCTACTGGCCAAATACCTATTCCCCTATTTCATTCAACACCTAGGGAAAATAGGTAGAGAATTCTCATAACTCTTCTCATACATAGAAGTACTAGAGTAGCCATGTAAGGAAGACTTTTGTTGATTATTACAACAACCTTTTCAATCGGACCATTCATTTTCAATCCTAGTTCTCTTTATCTACTTCCATTAGTAAGGAGATATCCAGATAATCATCTACAAGAATTGCCATATGACACACTTCTTCAAGTAGTTCGGGCACCCTCGTCAAGAACGTATTCATCAAGTCATTAGGGTTTTGTACTAAGAATGGAACATACTTAGATAGTTGAGTGAACTTCAAAGCATACTCCTTAACACTCAACTTGCCTTGATTGAGTTTTATGAATTCCCCCAACTTATCATCCCTCAATTAACTAGGAAAGAATCAGTCAAGGAAAGCCGACATAAAAGTCTTACACTTTATGGGACATTCCCTTATCAACCTTAAATATTTTCATTGCTCATACAAAACTCAAACTACATCTATCAATTGATAAGAGTTTATCTTCACTTTCTAACTAGAAGTCAATCCCATAATAGCAAGAGTCTTATAAACCTCATCTATGAACCCATTTGGGTTTTGCTCCAACTTGGAACCACTTAATTTCGTAGGGTTCATACTCAAGAACCCCCTAATTATATAGGAACAAATTCCCTTTACAAGCTTTGCCACCACCTCCCTATTGGATTGGGTTGTCAATGCTTGAGCCAACAAATTCATAGAAGTCCAAAATTCCTCTAGAGAAACATTTCCCACTTTATTCGCATTAGGAACTTGAGGAGGGACTTGATTCCCTTTAAGAGGAACCTTTTTATCCTTATTTCCATATCATTCCCTTCTAGCATTAGACCTTGTGGTAGCCATAACCTAGAAAAAATCATAGTCAAACATTAGAACAAAAGCTTACTAAAGCCAAAATCTATGGCACGACTTGATAAATGTAGAAGTGAAACTTCCAAAGCATATCATATCCTTCTACTCATAGATGTTTTACGACTCACACCGATGAATAAGACTTTACTAGACGTGGTTTTAAGACATCCTAGAACAATTTCATTAACTTATGTTGTGATCCAAGGTTTTTCACGACCAAAGTACACCCTTGAAGATAACGCATCCTTCATGTCGTATCATGGAATTCTTGACCTCTAGGAGGTCTCGTACAAGCCCTTAGACATTAATTATTGCATATATACGAAAAGTCATAAGAAATTAAAAAAAAAATTCAAAACAAAATTCAGAAACATTTAATAAAACTTCTAATATGTCTGTCAAAAAACATGTATGACATCATGAGTACAATAGATTTCGGTCACAACCCATAAAAGTCTAACATAGAAAAAAACATAAAAGACAACATAGGAGTAATATCCTTTGATGCTGTGAGGACTCACAAATCTTCACTTCTGGATAAGCCTTGAAAACTCTACCCTTGAAAGCAACTCAAACTCCTCAAGATCCTACATTGGATTTGAATGTAGGGAAAATATGATTTTTTGTATGAAAGTTACCAAATATGGAAACTATCATATCAAAACATAAGATATCTCAAAGGGTTAGTCAACAATAGACATAATCATAAGAGATAAAGTATAAAATAACATTAGTATCATAAGAATCCAAAAGTATATAAGAGTTCATATTTCACGCAATGTCCTTCATAATCAAATGAACTACTTTACAAGCCTCCTCCATGTATAAGTGTTCAAGGCTAAAGTAGCATCCCATACTAATAACAAAACTAAATGCCTCTCTTTGGTCATCCTTGATCATAATCCACTATAATTATTAAAAGTTCATCACAAGTTATGAGCACTGTTCCCCTAGGCCACATAAAACGATACTTGCACAATGCATGTGAAGCATCACATTCTACCTCACACACTAAGCATCTGTTGGATTCAACCTATTCCCTTTTGATTTAGTTTAGGAGTCTCTAATAGACCTACTTCATATTCAAAAGGAACTATCATGATAAGTCAATCATGTCATGGAAAGCAACCATCGTCACTACCCAAGCTAAACATACATAACATAGGGGTACAACCAAAGCTAGTACCTAGTCATACTTGTGCCATGTATGGATAACATCCCATACTACTATCCACACTTAGTACTTCTCTACAGTAACCTAATAAATGAAACTAAGGAAGGAGACAACTATCCTAACCATCATGCAACCAAGCATATAGATGCAGGCTAAAAAGTTGGAAGTATGAATCCTCAACCCTAAATAATAATGAGAAACAAACCTCAAGCTAATTCATGTAATGCACCATGCAGGCAAGATAAGCTATCATGAAATTCATCTTCTATATAAGTCAAGGTAACATTAGGGATGCATATATATTTCTCCTATATCTAACATGATATGATTTAGGCCTAACCAAGTCAAGATATAATAATGGGAATCTAGTCATGCTAATTTAAGTTACTGTTAGGAGAGCTTCACTACTCAATCCCAAGCTATCATGACAACCACTATTACCCAGATTATGATCAAGCATCCCCGAAACACATGACCAACCTAAACATGAGAGAGCTTCCTTCATCCCATCCCAAGCTATCATGAGATTCATCACCTCAAACTATAATGAGGCCTAGCATCTCAAGATAACACACCTTTGCTTTCCTTATCAAGTTAACAAAACAAGAAGAGTCTATTCAATACAACTTCAAGCAATTTGAGTTCGTCATGTCATGTTTTATTTAAGGTTATTAGGTCAATCTAGAATTCATCTATGTGAGAGAACTTTCTTACATTATCATGTTCATGTCTAATTGTAGAAGATAGACAACATCATCACAATCCCTTAATAATGACTTCAAAACCAAAGCCCTAGCATCAACGGAATACAATTCCTACACTTTATTTCATCCCCTAATTTATCATGATCCATCTTTAATAACAAGTTAATTAATTCAATTTGATTATAAGAAGGTATGTCTAGGAAAACATGATCACATATGTTAAATTCAAGCTTTACAAGTCAAGATCATCCTACATAAATTAAGCCTAGTTTAATTCATATCTAGGTAATTCAATCATGACCAAATAGGATACAGTAAAATAAAATTAAGAAAATCAACTTAGAACCTTCATGTTGTTTAAAACCACCACGATCACCCAACATCAATACTTCAATTCACCATTATATCTCATGAAAACATCACATAATCATCACATGAAGATAATTAAATGCTACCCACTAGATTGGGATAATAATCAAGACTTGCCCAGAATGCAATCACAACCCTCTTTTGATTAGGGTCTTTTCATTTCACAATTGAGGAAAAACTAGGTGACTCCATGAATGGAAGAATCCATGGATGAATAAGATTCACGTTCCTTAGATTAGATCCTAATCCTATCTTGAATCCTTGGAGAAATTCTTCCTACGAGCAACCTCTAATTTCACTTTTTTTCTATGGTGTTCTTGAGAGTGTTTTGGAGAGAGAGAGGTTTTGATCTCAGAATCCAATATCTAAATGGGTTTCTTATTATTGAAATACAAATAACATACCTAAAACCACCTAATTCAATCGTCCATGACTTTATTTGAACGTGGGGTGAATTTTCCATTAACCCCTAAAGTGACCAGGGTGTTCCATGGAATTGCAAAGCCTATCAACAAACTGCAGTCGACGGACCGTCGATGGAACAACGGCTCCATTTTGTACGTCCTTCGTTTGCGACAGATCCCCTACAAACAGGGAATTGGGATCCAATTATATGTATGGGTTGATGCCTCCCATCTACGAGGCGTGGTCTTGTTTACGGAGTGTCGATACCTATTATACTTTGATACTACCAAGGTACTCACTGTCTACTTCTTGGGTCATACTCAAGAACCTTTACGATGGTCTTTCGGAGTTTGTACCTTGAGTATTCCGCCAAAAATACATTTGTCTACATGTTTGGAATATTCCCTATAAATTTTAACGCCAAACACTACATAAAACCTCATGAAACATACTGAGGCATACATGCACATTCTAAAGGCTAACTTTTGAATGTCTTGGACGTTTGACCTCTAAACTCCTCCAAATTTCATATACTTCCTCTAAATACTAGAATTATTCATTTTAAGACCCCTTAAGCTCATGACACACATGTTAGTATCTATTTATACCTTATTGAGTTTGAGGTCTTTACACCGGAAATCCTAAACCTAAAACCCTTAGATAGCCTAAATCTTAAACCATAAGAAACACTAAACTCAATAAAATCTAAAATAAACTCTACAAATCATTAAAACCCCATACATAACCCTAAGTTCTAAACCCTAAATTCAAAAACATTTAATCCCAAAATCTAAAAAACACAATGAAAAACACCTTACAACCCCTAAACATCCAAAAAAAAATCCAAAATAAAAAATTCTAAGGTCCAAAAACCATGAAGTCTTAAGTTGTATTTGCTAAACCCTAAAAATATATTTTAAAAACCTAATCCTTTAACCTTTAACCTGAAAAAATACTAAAACACCTTAACCTAAAAACCCAAAGCATTAAACCATAAAACCTAGATAAAATCCTGTTCCTAAAAACCTAAGCCCTAGTGATTAAACCTTAACCTAAAGTCCTAAATCCTAAGAAACCCTAACATTATCAAACATTCGATCCTATAATCCCTAAAATAAATCCTAAAAATCATATGAAACGCCTTAAATCGAAAGATTTAAAACATAAGCCCTAAGAAACGCATTACTCTTAAACACTTAAAACAACTAAACGTAATAAACTCTTAAGCTCTAAAACTTATAAAGCCAAAATTCATATATGCTAAACACTAAAAACACAAAAAAAAACTTAAACCCGATACTTATAATACCTTAAAAATGATAATCAAAAAATTCCATAGCCCTACTTCCTAAAAACCTAAACTAAACCATAATCCTAAAATAATCCTCATCCCGAAACTCTAACCTAACACCCAAAATCCTAAACCTAAAAACATTAAAAAACCCTAAACCCAAAGCTTTAAGAAACCATAAATCCTATAAAGCCTAACATACACCATGAAAAGTGTTAAAACCCTTACAAAAGACTATGTTCTAAAACCTAAATCATACAAATCATTAAACCCTGAACGTAAAAAAAATAAAAGAATACGCCTTAAACCCTAGAAAACCATAGAAAACACTTAACCCTTTAAACCCCTAAAAAAAGTTAAAACCCCTAAACCGAAAAAAACATGAAACACTAAACCCTTTCAAAGCCTATACCATACATACTAAATCCTAAAAGAAAATGTAAGCCCTAACCCTTAATGTTTAGAAAGCTATAAAAATCTTAACTTAAAACATCCAAAGCCCTAAACCATACAACAATGATTTAACCCTTGAAATATAACCCCAAATCTAAAAAATCCCTAAACCCTAATCTAAAACACTAAATCAAAAACCTAAAACACTAGGAAACCCTATCTCCGATAAATTCTAAAATAAACGCTATGATCCATTTAAAATTCCTAAAAAAAACCTGATTTTTAATACCAAACCCTCTAAACACAAAAAAAATAAAATATAATCAATAAATCCTAAACACTAAGAAACACTTAACCCTCAAAAATCTTGAAAATAAAAAAAAACCCTGAACCTTAAATACTCTAAGTTGTAAACCTTATAAACATCTAAGTCGTATAAACTAAACCCTAAAAAACAAAACAAAAACCTAAAGCACTAAACACTAAACCTATAAAATTGTAAAAACCCTTACCCCAAAACTCAAATCTCTAAACACTCAAAACCTAGATAAACCCTTAGCCTAAAACACTAAACCTAAAAAATTTCAAAGCAAACCCTAAACTAAAATCCCAAATTCTTAACCTAAATCCCTAAACACTAAACCATAAGAAAAATCCTAAGTCCTATAAGTCGTAAAATAAAACTAAAACCCAATTTAAACATTTACAAAACCCTAACCTCAAAACCATAAATCACAAAATTATGTAAATCCTAAACATAGGAAAAATAAAGAAAAAACACTAAGAGCTAAACCATAAGCCCTACAGAACACTAAGAGCTAAACCATAAGCCCTACAGAACACTAAGAAATACATAACCCTAAAAACCCTAAAAATTCAAAAACCCTAAAAATTTAAAGATCCAAAAGATTCAAAAAAACCCTGTACCTATATAACTCTAAGCTCTAAACCCTATAACAATGTAAATTGTATAGGCTTAAAACTTAATGCACAAAAAAAACTTATCGTAAACCCTAAACCTATAAAACTTAAAAAATGCTTAAACTAAAAAACATAAGCCCTAAACACTAATACCTATATAAAACCCTTAACCAAAAACCATGAAAATAAAAATTAAACCTTACACCAAAACGCTAAATGTTAAACTTAATGCTCTAATAAACATAAAATCCTAAGTCTTAAGAAACCCAGAGTCCTATAAACCCAAAAATAAATTTTTAAAACCCGTTTTAAAGCCTTGAAAGAGACTCTAAACACTAAATCCTAAAAATCTACTATGATTACTTAAAACACAGAAAAAAAGCCTAAGCCCTAAACTCTGATAATACGTAACCCTTAAAAACCCCAAAACCTAAAAAAAATCTTAGCTCTAATTCCTATAAACCCGTAAGTTGGATATTCTACACCCTAAAAAACACAAAAACCTTTACCTAATGAACCCAAATTCATAAACAACTAAAAACCCTAATCCCTAAACCCTTAAAAGTTAGATAAAACCCTTAACCTTAAACCCTAAACATAAAATAATATCTATTCCATAAACCCTAACCTAAAAACCTAAATCCTTAACGTAAAACTGTAAGAAATCTAAAACCTATATACCCTAAAATAAACTCTAAAAACACAAAAAGACATAAGACGTAAGCCCTAAAGAAATAAAATCATAAAAGCCTTTATCCTAAAAAGCACAAATATCTAAACCCTAAAAACCAAAGTAAAACCCTTAATTTAAAATCCTAAATCCTAAACCCAAAAATCCTAATAGACTCTATGCCCTAAACCTTAAAAACTATAATACTATAAACCATAAAATAAACCCTAAAACCATTTTAAAGTCCTAAAAAACCCTAAGCTCTAAATCCTGAAAATCCATTAACCATGAACATTATAAATAATAATAAAAAATAAGCTTTAAACCGCAAGAAACAATTGACCCTTAAAAACCCCCAAACCCTTCCCAAAAAACTCTCGGCTCTAAAACCTATAAAGACCTAAATTGTATATTATAAATAATAAAAACACATAAAAAACATCAACAACAAAAAAACCTAAACATATAAACCATAAAAATCCTTAAACTAAAAACCACAAATCCCTAAACCCTAAATACCTAGATAAAACCCTAAAAGTAAAACCCAAAAATATATTTTTTTAAGAAAAACTAAACCCTAAACCCTTAAACGTAACCTAAACCCCAAATGATAAATCTAAAACCCTAAAAAACTATAAACCATAAACCTTAAGAAAACCAAAATACATAAATTCTAAAATAAACCCTAATAACAATTTAAAACCCCTAAGCAGTAAACCCTAAACCTAAAAAACAAAACAAAAAAAAAACTTTAATTCCTAAGACATAGACCCTTAAAAACCTAAAAAATAAACCAAAACCCCTACACCTAAAATAACTGTAAGCTTCAAACCCCACAAGGTCCTAAACCGTATATGCTAAACGTTTAAAAATACAAAAAAAAAAAGTAATCCCACAAACTAGGTTTATAAATTCCTACACTACCTTAAGCCAAAAAACCCAAAGCCCTAAATCCTAAAATTTTAAATAAAAAACTTAACCCAAAACCCTAAACCATAAAAAAAACCAAATCCCTATATCCTAAATCCTAACCTAAAAATTTAAATCCTCAACCTAAAGCTGTAAAACTAAATCCTATGAACCCTAAAATAAACTCTAAATCCAATTAAAAGCCCAACAAAACCCTAATCTCTAAACCATGAACCCTGAAAACCCCTAACAAATACTTCACCATTGAATACCCTATAAACCAAAAACGCCTAAAACTGAAACCCCTAAGTTATAAGCCCTAAATCCTAAAAAGTTGTAAACCCTAAACATAAAAAATCCTAAAAATGACTAACAAAAACTTAATCCTTATAAAACGTAAGAATTATTAAAACCACTAAATCTAAAAAAACTCAAAATCTTATAAATATCTAAATCGTATATACTAAATTATAAATAACATAAAAAGAAAAACTGAAATGCTAAAAAAATGTAACATAAAAAATCCAAAGCCATAAACCCAAAAAACCTAGATAAAATCTTTAACTTAAAAAAACTCTAAGCCTCCATATGTATTTGCTAAACCCTAAAAACATCAACAAAATCTTTAATGTCTAAACAATTCAGCAAAAAAAACCATAACAACCTTAACATAAAAAACCAAATCTATAGAGTAAAAAAAATCTAGATAAAACCCTTAACCTAAGCCCTACGGCCAAAATGCTAAACCCTAACATAAAATTCTAAGTCCTAAATTTAAAACCCTTAACCCTAAACCCTATGAAACTTAAACTCCATAAACCCTAAATACAATTTAAAACCCATAAAAACCTAAAGTACAAAACCTTAATAACCTAGATAAAACCCTTAACCTAAAATCGTAAGACCTAAACATTAAATCCAAAACTCAAAACACTAAATCCTAAAACTAAAACCTATGAAACCCTAAATCCTAAAAAAATGTAAGACCAAAACACTAATTCCTAAACCTAAACGGTAAACTAAACCCCAAATACTAAACCTAAACCACAAGGAAAGCAAAATCCTAAACCTTCAGAAATTCTAAATCAAATAAACCCTACAATAAACCCTATAAAAAATTAAAACCTACAAAAATCCATAACATATTAACCCTAAATCCTAAAATTATGTAAATCCTTTTCCAAGATAAAAAAACTAATACCCAAACCCTAAACCCTAAAAATTCTTAAAAACACTTAATGAACAAAAAACCTTAAAACAAAAAACCCGTAAACCTCAAAAACTCTTAGCGCTAAGCCCTATAAAAGCATATATCTGATATGCTAAGACAAAAAATACAAAAAAAAAAAACAAGCCTTAAACCATAAACCTGTAATATCCTAAAAACTCAAAGCCCTAAACCCTAAAAACCAATATAAAACACTTAAACTAAAACAATATATCTAAAAACACTAAGCCCTAAACTCTAACCTAAAATCCTTAATCCTAATCTTAAGACCCTAAGTTGTGAACCTTACTAAGCCCTAAATATTATAAAAAATATAACATTTCAAACCCCTACAAAACCATAAGCTATAAACCCTAAATTTAAAAAAATAAACCCTAATCCTAAAGACCCTAAACCTTAAAAAATCCTAAGATTTATCCCCTTAAAACACTAAAACACCTGAATCTAAAAAACCTCTAAGCTCTAAACCCTATAAATCACTAAATCTTATATGTTTGCCCCAAAAGAACACAAAATTCCCAAAGCTCTGATCCCTAAACCTATATAAGCCTAAAATACTTAAACCTAAAAAAAGCAAAGCCATAAACACAAAAAACCTTGATAAAACCCTTAACCTAAATCTAATAAATCTTAAAAACAACTTAATACCCCTAGTAAATTGTAAGTTGGAAACCGTAAATCCTAAAATACAATAAACCCTAATTTTAAAAAACACAAAAAAATCCTAAGCCGTAAAAAGTTCAAAGGGCTAAGAATCTATTACCCTTACGAATCCCCAAAAAAACTAAAAAAATCCTAAACCTAAAAAATTTTAAATTTTAAACCGTTTAAAGATCTAAATTGTATATGGTAAATCATAAAAACTTTAAAACAACTCTACTCCCTTAACGTTCTACCCATAAAATCCTAAAAATCTTTAACCGTAAGAATCCTTCACCCTTAACCATAAAAACCTAAACAAACCCCCTAAACAAATACACTAAACCTTAAGAAACCATAAATCCTATGAACCCAAAAAACTCTAAGAAACACATAACCCTTACACCCTTTAAAAACCCAACAACCCCTCAACCTATAAAACCTAAGCTCTAAACCCAATAAATCCTTAAATAATATGTTACAAACCGTAAAAATCCCAAAAAAAATTTTTAATCCCGATACCATATAAATATTAACCTTAAATAGTCGAAACCCAACTCTAAAACCCTAGATAAAACCTTTAACCTAAAAACCTAAACCTAAAAAACCACTAATCCCTAATCCTAAAACCCTAAGCTAAAAAACTAAATCTTAAACTTAAAACCCTAAGAAAAACTAAATCCAAAACATTTAGAAACCCTAAAATAAATCATAAAGACATTTAAAACCCCTAGAATATCCTAAGTTGTATGGCATAATTTCTAAAAATTGGCAAACCGTTAACCAAAAAAACACAAAAAACATAAGCCCTAGACCTTAAGCCCTATAACCCCTTTGAAACATTAAACCTTAAATCCCGTATGAATCAAAAAATCCATAAACCAGAAAAGCTCTACGTACTAAACTCTGTAAAGCCCTATATTATATATGTTATACCCTAAAAACCACAAAAAAAACCCTAAGACCAAAACCCTGAAAACCTTAAGTCAAAAACTCAAATCCCTAAATCCTAAAACATAGGTAAAAACTTTAGCACAAAACGTAAACCTTAAAAAAATTTAACCCCTTAACTGTAAAACCCAAATATAAAACCCTAAATCCTTAGCCTAAAACCCTAATATAACCTAAATCATAAGCCAAAAGAAACACTATACCCAATAAAACCAAAAATAAACCCTAAAAATCATTAAAACCCCATACATAAATCTAAGCTCTAAATCCTTAATGCTAAAAACATGTAATTCCTAAACTAAAAGCACTAACCCCTAGACCATAAAAACCTTAATAAACAGTTAAACCATAAACCCCTAAAAATACAATAAACAACCCTAAAACATCAAAATATTCTAAGCTCCAAACACTATTAAGCCTTAAATTTTTTTTGCTGAACCCCAAGATATACCAAAAAAAAATTAAGCCTTAAAACCGTAACCTAAAAAACCTTATCCTACAAACCCAATGAAATAAACAATAAAAACCTACATAAAACCCTTAAACTAAAATCCTAATCCCTAATCATTAAACCTTAACCTAAAACCCTAAATCCTAAAACAAAAATTCTAAACGTAAAGAAGCCATCAATCCTATAAACCCTAAAGTAAATCATAAAAATCATTCAAAACCCCTAAAACCAAAAGTTTTAAACCATAAACCATAAGAAAAACATTTCTCTTAAAACCCCCAAAAAACCCTAAACATAGAAAATTGTAAGCTCTAAAATGTATAAAGCGCTAAATCATATATTCTAAACCTTAAAAACACAAAAGAAAACCCTAAATCATAAACCAATAAAACCTTAAAAAACCACAACTTAAAAATCCAAAAGCCCTACATCCAACCGAATAGGAAGTTCAGTTGTTCATCGACATGAAATGTTATCCGGAAGAAAGAACCAAGAGAAAAATTAGTAGTTGCATTTTATTTAAAAACATTCCTTTTAAATGTTCCTTCTTACTGTGGAGAGCAATAATAATCAAATTACCCACCAAAGAAAAATTTGCAGATTTCGGGGTGAAACATCAACATTCTACTGCTGCAATAAGCAAGGAATGAACACTATCGATCATATTTTTAGTTCTTGAATATAAGCATTTCATTCACATTAGCTTCTGTACATGCTTTAGACCTACATTCATCAATTCATAAAATTTACATCCTTCAAAAATTTTATACTTCACGTAGGCATAATCTAAGTCGAAGACAAACTCACACCACAAACAAAGTAATATCAAGTTCATCATATAAACATCTCCATCATGAAGGTGGACCATATCACTAAGTGCAATTAACCATAAGAATTACATAATATAATCAAGTCACCATTTGACTAGTCCATCACCACCTATAATCATTTTATAAATATTTCATCATAAGAAGGCCTTTAGGGCAGTATCTAAACTAAAATAACAACACCAGAAAATCAAAGTTCATACCTTACACCAACATATCTATTTAACCCTTTTCTTAAGTTAAAACTATGAAATATGCATAAACAGGAGTTCATTATGGTTTAACATTAAAATTATCATTTCATACTAAATAAACACATTTGAATCATTATAAAATATAGAAGGAAATAGAGTTTGAAAACCCTTTTTAAAATCTTTTAGAAATGACTCCTTTAAAAGTAGAGGGTTCAAGGATGGATACCATACCTCAAAGAGAAGGAAATCCACTATTTTTTTTTTTGAAGAAACATGTCCAACCCAGACCTTATTGACCTCTTTGAGTCTCAACTCCGATGGTGAATTTGAGAGAGTTTTCTTTAGAGAGGGAGTTTTAATATTTGAAGATAGGGATCTTGTCTAGGTCTAGGACATAAAAGTAATCTAATATAACTGAAAAACCCTAAAAATATCATCCTAGGGTCCTAAAATACTTTGGGTAAATATTCATATAACACCCGAAGCTGGAAGCAACATTCAATAGCTTTTGCAGGTGCTAATCGACGACCACAAGTTACTGGGCGTCGTTTGTTCGACGACCCGTTCTTCTTGGGAGTCAAAGGCTTCAGAGACTAATTCATAGTGGGTATAGACTGCCACTTTTTATGGGAGTATGCCCCCCAATCGATGGTGTGTCAAGGGGTCTACGTCTAGTAGACTGCCCGATGTCGATGGAGCAGTGGTTTGGCAGCTTGGTGCTAATCCTTGGGTCTTCTTCTAGGGCCACTCATGGGTCCTAAATGGAGTCCTATTCGGATGTGAAACCTCTAAGATAATTTTTCTAGTTCATAGGACATCCCATAGAAATTTAAATTAAAATGAATACATATAACTCCTTCAAACACATCAACACACACAAGAGATATCTAAGGCACATCTTTTAAACGTCATGGATGTTCTCGAACATTTGATCTCCAAACTTAACAAAACTTCACACACTTCCTAAGAACACTAATGTAAATCATTTTAAAATAAAATTAACTCAGTAAAAACTTACGATTCTCTTGTTCACCTTAGTTCATTTCGGGGCGTTATATTCTCCCCCACTTAAAATAACATTAGTCCTCGAATGACAATAAAACATCAAGAACTATAAGGACTCATTTAGAATCACATAACACATTACACTATAGGATAAAAACATCAAAATATCAACTTGAAAGGAGCATCATTTCACACTTTCAATCACTTTGCAACTTAGGAACTTTTAGCAAATCTTCACAAACTTCAGAACTCACCCTTTACATTCTTTTAGCAGGACCTAACTTCTCCGACATTAAAAATGCTCATAAACGAAACTTTTGCACACATTGAAATTTCAATGAACGCAAGGAAATTGTTTTTCAAAATGCAAAATATTCACAGTGAAAATTACTATATAAACTTATTTCATAACATAAAACAACAATCATAAAGAGTTAAGACTTACCAAAACCAGCAACTTCGGATTAGTTATCTTTCCTAGCTCCCATCCCATAGGAAGGGTTATTATTTGTAGCATTAGGATGTCGAGAAGCTTGATTGACCTATTTCCTTGTTGCTTTATTTTAGTTTAATCCCTCTTCTTGTGGCCCTTATTACGAAATGCAAAAAAAAAAAAACCCATTATGGCAAGACCTACCCAAATGTTGTTTCCCACAAGTAGGGCACCTGGTCCTCTGAAAAAATATGGCTATCACCTTAGGAGTTTTGGTTTGGACTATTATCGTTGTCTCCAATTGAAGAATCTTGGTGATATAACCTCTTCTTAGGATTTTGATGACTGGAATCATCCGACCTAGGCCTCTTTCCCTTTTTTATTTATCTGCCTAATTTTGGACTCGTTAATTCGTAGTGCATAGGTCATGAACCTAGAAATATCCATGTCATCAAGTACTATTTCTGTATGGCAATCTTTCTCCAAAAATCTAGACAGTCCCATTAGAAATTTGTTCATTCTAGATCTAGGGTTGGCTACCATGGTAGGGGCATAATTAGAGAGTTGGGTGAATTTGAGAGAGTACTCTTGTGCACTCATTGCCCCTTGACGAAGGTTCCTCAATTCAGCCATCTTCTTCTACCTCCATTCTAGGTGAAAGAACCTATCTAGGAAAGCTTCTTTGAATTACTCCCAATCAATCTGCCCTCTTTCTAAGGGTTTGTCAACCCTCCATTGCTCATACCACACTTGAGCCATATTTTGGGTTGGTAAGAAGCTAACTTCGCTTTCTCCCTATGGGTCACACCCATAGCATCTCACACTTTGAAAACTTCATCTATTAAACCATGTGGATATTCATCCACCTTAGTTCCATGAAAAGTGTGAGGGTTCATCCTCATGAAATCCCGAATTCTTGAAGCGGGAGTACTGGCATTTGTTTGTGATCCAACTCCTTGGTTATCTCGGAAACCAAAGTGCTTATTATCAACATGATCATGAGCCATCATGAGTTGGTTCAAGTTCATTAGAGCATCCCACTACTACGCATTAGGCATATCCCCTTCAACAAAAGAAGCTTCAGGCATAGGAGGCACTTGAGGCTCTTGGGGTTCCGGAGGCACTTGAGGTTCTTGAAAGGGAACCTCCTCATTCTATTCCTATAGGCAAAAAATAGGAACTTGTCCAACACGGGGAGGGATAATCTCATTATCTAAACCTCCCTCCTCCCTTATAGCGGTTGATATCCTCGTAATCATGTCCTATAACCACAAAGAGAAGAGGTTGAGGAAAGACACCTTTATGACTCAACTCTAAGGAACGACATTAAATATAAAAGAAAGTGAAAATTCTATCATCCTATATCCTCTTGTCCATGGATGTGTCGGGACTCACACCAATGACCAAGATACTACTAGATGTGGCTTTGAGACTTTTAGAATCTAAATTGTTTTCCATAACCTTATGCTCTGATACCAATTTTGTCACGACCCCAAAGAACCCCCTAGAAGTTAGGGAGAACCCTCATTTAGGGAATGGGCGTACCTCACCCTTTTGGGTCTTGTACTAGTGCATTAACTACCGTTCATTACATAGGACATGAAAAGTAGAGCGGAATTTAAAACTTTTCACAAATAAACTAATTAAAGGAAATGTTTCATAAATTCTTATGAAATGTCATCATCACAATAAAACATAAAGACACAAGACAATATCTTAGGGATAGGGCCATTTACGTTGAAATGAAATACATAATAAGTCTTTAGATAAGAAACTAAGAAAGTACTATGCCATCGAATATATGAGGACATATATTGTCTTTAGAGGAACTTTACAAAGTTTTTTCTTAGTCTTCAACCTTTCTGCCAAAAAACTATATTTAGAGTATAGAAAAGTTTGGGGTTAGTACAAAATAATGTACTAAGAATGGCATATGCAATAAAATGCAAAAAGGGATATTTTAGTTAAAAAACATTTTAATTCCATTTAAGAATACATTGATTAATATAGTAATAAAACAATATAAGACACATCATTTAACACTTAGATAAGAGTTTCAACGCTTTTTGCTTAAGAAAGAATTTTTACAGTAACTTCTCAATTTTTACTGTGAACTATTAAAACATCATAGTGAACTAAAAGACTCCAATATGGTGAACTTCCAAGGTATTTCCAATGAGGAATAAGCGTCATTTGTATTTGGAGTTTCCCTATCTAAGGTAATCCTAAGACTCACTAATGTCGGACATGATGAAAGTACTCATATGCCTCCTTCAATTCACACGAAAGCTACCCTCAAGACTACATCCTTTTCGGCATACTCACATCGAGAGAACAAGAATCCACTCAATGGCAATACAATATAAGAACACCCAACAACACACCAATAATTCCCTTTCGGAATGTATACTTAGTGCAATGAGTAGATGGCGTCCCATACCACCACCTACCCTATGTAGTATGTTTTTTTAGAAGACGTGGCACAAAGACTCCTCTTTCGGAAGGTCCTACCTAGTACAATTGATAGATAGCATCCTATATCACCAACTACCCTAAGTAGTACATTCTTTTAGGATACTTAGTTAATTCAACTCAGATAAGACTCATAAACACTCCCCTTTCTTAATGCCTACCTAGTGCAATGGATAAATATCGTCCCATTCAACTACCCTAAGTAAAACACTCCTTTATAAGTCTTAAAACATTCAACACTTTTGTTTTAGGTTAGATTAACCAACATAGACCATGAGATATAGACATGGAATCCCGACATTAACACCTATCAGATGAAGGACCCTCATTTTCCTAGAGTAAGGTCATTCTGTTAGCTTTTACATGGATTTCCCAATAACTACACCTATCTGGGCGCATAATTAAGGGATAAGGAGATTGATACTAAGTAAATCATATTCTACTTACGAGGAGTACTCATCTCAAGAGGTAGATTGAAATACAACATCTCAACTCATGAATTGTAACCACCTCTTCTTCATATCCTCTTTGTGATAGACATAACCCCCACGGATTATAAACATTTTAATACTATAGGTTAAGGATAACTAGTGAAAAACACATATAAACTCACGAAGGACATTCATCCTCCGACTTATCTTCGAAGCTCTTAGGATGTGACCACATCAATACTCCTCTATTTGCTCAACTTAGCTTCATAAATTTATTAAAGTGTGTGTGTACTAGTGAGCACATCTTGTATATAAGCATAATTTCATTCACATTAGCTTTTATACATAATTTAGATCTACATTCATCAATTCACACACATTATATGCTTCAGAAAATCATATACTTCACTTAGGCATAAACTAAGTAAAACATGTAATTCAACTTCACAAAACCAAAGACAAGACTTATCTTGACTATCACTTATTTTCTAATATTAGGCCCTCAAATACACAGTCACAACACATACCAAGGAATATCAAGTTCATCAAATCAACACCGCTACGAAGAAGGTGGACCATACCAGTAAAGAGTAATTTATCATAAGAATTACACAATATAAGCAACTCACCATTTAACCAATCCATCACCATCTATAATGATTTGATGAATATTTCATAATAATAAGTCCCATAGGGATGTATCTCAACCAAAATAACAACACAACAAAACAAAAGTTCATACCCTACAGTAACATATACATTTAGCCCATTTCTTAAGCTAAATGTTTGAAATGTGAATAAACATGAATTTATTATGGTTGTGAAATTAAAATCATAAATTATTACTAGAATAAACACATTTTAATAATTAAAATAATTTTAAAAGGAGACTCATGGTTAAAATCAAAGATAGAAGGAAATAGCATTTTTAAACCCTTTTAGAAATCTTTTGGGAAATGACTCCTTGAATAGAAAAGGGTTTAAGGATGGATACCATACCTCAAAGAGAAGGAAATTAACTAATTTTTTGTGAAGAAACACGTCCAACCCATCCATTGTTTCCATCCTTGTGTCATAGCTCCAATGGTGAGTTTGAGAGAATTTTCTTTAGAACGGGAGTTTAAATATTTCAATTGAGGGGTCTTGTCTATGTGTAGGACTTAAAACTTATCTAATATAACTTAAAATCATTAAAAATATAATCCTAGCGTCCTAAAAGACATGGGGATAATTTACAAAAAACACCCCAAGCTGGCAACAAGATTCAACATCTTTTGCAGTTGTCAATCGACGACCCCAAGCTACTTGGCGTCGTTTGATCGATGACCCATTCTGCTGGGGCGTCGATGGCTTCAAATACTGCTTCATGGGGGGGGGGGGCTATAATCCCAGTAATTATGGGACTATTACCCCCAATTGACTGGGCATCGATGGGTCTACGGCCAGTAGACTGCCCTCCGTTGATGGAGTAGTGGTTTGGCAGCTTGGTGCTAAGTGTTGGGTCCTTTTCTAGGGCCCCCCGTGGGTCCTAGATGGACTCGTACCCAGATGTTAATCCCCTAATGCAAGTTGTATAGGTATTAGCAACATTGCAAATCCATTTGGATTGAAAAGAACTCATATAACTCATTCAAACACATCAACACACACAAGCGCTATCTAAGACACATCTTCCAAACCTCATGGACGTTCTCAGACGTTTGACCTCCAAACTTAACCAAACATCAAAAAACGCCTAATTTACCTTGTTTTAAAATAAAAGTAACTCAAGAAACACTCATGGGGATATAGTTTACCTTTGTTCATTTTGTGGTGTTACACCAAACACTAGACTCTTATCTTCCAGACCATCATAATGATTCGCACAATCACATGGAATATTAGATTGATAAAAAACCCAAGAGTTGTAGAAAGACTCAAAATGTTAAGGAAAATGCATCAATTCTCTATCATTACAATATTCAAACATTTTTCTAATAGTGTCAGTGTTCAGAACTTTAAAATACTATTAGCAATGAAGAATCTTGTGAGCAATTGCAATGGCAAATTTTTTTTATTTTTGTATAATGATGTTGACTATATAATCATTGATTAAAATGAGCAACAAGCAACCTACGAAATTAGTAACAATGATCTACAAACACAGTTCACAATCACCTTTATCTATGCAAAATGTAATGATCATCTCTGAAGGCCTCTCTAGGATAGATTTCTTCAATTGGAAAATGGGAATAATAAAACATGGTGCATCTTAGGAGACTTTATTGTTATAACTAATACGGAAGAAAAAATGGGATCGGTACGATACAACAAGAAGAAGAGTTTTGAATTCATATGTGTTATTGATGCCCGTGGTCTAGTGTACATAGGCTTTAGTGGACACAAATATACTTGGTCCAATAAAAATGGTATCTACCATAAAATTCCGAAGAGGTTTGACAGGGCTCTAGTTAATAATTTTTGGCTTGAAGTCATTCCTGAAAGCACCATCACTCACTTATATTCTACTGTCTTGGATAAATGTCCACTACTAATTGAAATCTTCTAAAAGGAGGCTACTCATACAAAATACTTTAAATTCCTCAACTGTTGGGTAGACAATCCTAACTTCCTAAATATTGTTAAGACTTGTTGGAAAGGGATACAGAGGGCAATAATATGTGGAAGTTCCATAAAAATATTAAAATGTTAGCAAACACTTTTAGTTCATGGTCCAAAAAATAATTTTGTGACATTTTCTTAAAGGTTAAGGAGTAAAAAGAAAAGGTAATAAATGTTGAAGAAATCCTTATCCTAGACAACAATGAAACAAAAAGAACATACCTCCATGAGCTTAGTTACAAGTATGTCAAATTAAAGTATTGCATAGTGAAGCAAAAACCTCAGGTTCAGTGGTTCAAAGATGGAGATACAAATTTCAAATTTTTTCACTCTTCGGTAAGGGGAAAGAAAAGAAGACTTTTTATGCACATAATTATCAATGAAAATACGGATTGGTTACAAGGAGATGACAATATTGCTACGGCTGCATGTTATCACTTCAAAAAAATCTTCACTAGTGATGACACAGTCATTAATGAGGTGACTTTGGATTGCATACCAAGGATGGTGAGCCAACAAAAGAATAATAGGCTTACCATCACCGCAAATATAAAAGAGTGGAAAGAAGTTGCTTTCTCCATGAACCCCACCTCTGCTGCTTGTGCGAATGGAATGAATGGCTACTTTTTTCAAAAGTGTTTGAATATCATCAAAGAGAACCTCTTTGGAGTTATCAAAGCCTTATTCAGTGGCCAGATGATTCCTAAGTATTTCTCCCATTCTTGTATTGTCCTGCTGCCCAAGGTAAGTAATTCCAATGAATTGACAGAATTTAGACCTACAAGTCTAAGAGATTTCACTAGTAAGCAATAATACTTAGTCCCATTCTTCCTAGTTTTATATATCTCTATCAATCCAGTTCTATAAAATGAAGATATATTTCTTAGAACATTATTTTAGCATAAGAGATAATCCATCAGACTTAAAAATAGTAATATTGGGAGTAATGTCATTATTAGATTTAATATGGAAAATGCCTATGATAAGAGTCTTTTGGACCTATATTTGTTCGGCTTGAAGGAAAATGGGATTTTTGGAAGTACTCGTTGATATGCTATGGAGAAATATGTCTAACAATTGGTATTGTATCATTATTAATGGTAAGATGTATGGTTTCTTTCACTCCACTAGAGGTCTTAAACAAGGTGACCCTTTTTCACCTGCCCTTTTTATTTAAGGAGTATAGGTACTATCAATATGATTAAATAGACTCCAAAATAATCAAAAATTCCATGGTTTCTTCATGGACCTGAGGGGTCCCCTGGTGAACCATATGAGCTTTGCAGATCATTTTATTCTATTAAGATTTAGAAGAAGCAAAACCTTGGAACTTAGTAAGCAAACTTAGAAGGCCTATGAACATACTTCTGGTCAGCAGATAAATGGTGACAATATCCATTTCATGATACACTTAAAAGGTTTAACACTATATGGGACAGAATTAGAAGAATTATTCGTTTCAAGCAGAAATAGGCCCCCCTAGCTTACGTAGGATGTCCTCTATTTGTGGGTACATCTAGAATTATCTACTTATCTGACCTTGTTAATAAAGTTAGTTGCATGATCACTTGTGGGCATACTTAAGAACTAAGTTACAAAGGCAAGGTAGTGTTGATCAAACATGTACTACAATCCCTCCCCATCCACATTCTTTCAGCAATAACACCTCTATCCACTGTCTCTAAACAAATCCAAATGGTCATGGCTACTTTTTATGGGGATTGAGGAATGAGAATACCAAACATTAGTACCCATCCTGGAAGAATATAAGTTTCCTTTATGCTGAAGAAGGGATTTGTATGAGGAATCTTCAAGATGTTTGAATGGCTTTTCAATATAAACAATGGTGGATTTTTAGGACCAAACACACGCTTGGGGGGAGTTTTTGAAAGAAAAATATTATCAAATTCCTAACCCCATAAGATAAAAATGGGGCAATAGAGAGTCAATGACTTGCAAAACACATGCTGAAAATCCGGAGTAAAGCTTAGCAACACATAAAATGTTGATTCAATTCTGGTTCATGCAATTTTTGGTGGCATAATTTACTAGGATGAGGCCCGTTTGCTTAATTTTCCCTCAATGGCAACAGGTTCAATAATAGCACAATAGTAGAATTTGGGTGTCAAGGCTAATAGAACTAGAACAAACTGCTACAAAAAACTTCAAGCTTTCAACTTTCAAGCATCTTAGCTGTAGAAAAGTCTCTTCACCAATATCTACGACACCAGGCTGTTTCAAAGCTCAACCATGATGGCAAATTCACATGCTCATCAGCATGGAATGAGATCAGGGACAATAATTATAAAGCATTGTAAAACTCTTTCATTTGGCATATAATATTCCTTATAAATCTTTTTTTCTAGTTTGGAGAAATTTAGTAGGAAAATTCCCAACTAATTAGAAAATTATAACTTTTGGCAAAGGACATAATAATTGATTTTTTTGTTGCAACATGAAAGGTTTTGACACCATAGAGCACATATTCAATATTTGACAATTTCCTTCATATGTTTGGAGAAGTTTTGAAGCAGTTGTTGGAATCAACCAAGATAACAGTTCACTAA
This sequence comes from Solanum habrochaites, assembly GCA_027704765.1. Classification (NCBI taxonomy): domain Eukaryota; kingdom Viridiplantae; phylum Streptophyta; class Magnoliopsida; order Solanales; family Solanaceae; genus Solanum; species Solanum habrochaites. The sequence goes on along the minus strand of JAKWJA010002495.1, from coordinate 20,449,522 downwards.
AACATCACATACTTGAATGGTTGATATCTAAATAAAAGAATGAGGAACAAAAATTTCTTCTATAGTCCACACTTGTCGTGATTTATTGGAATCTCTGGAAGATAAGATGTTCTAGCAAATATGGGGGAAAAACATCAAATATTAGTTGTGTTAAGTATGCTATCTACGAGGATAAATACAAGCTATTTACAAAAATATTCACTAAAGTAAAATGGCCTTAAACTTTGAAAGGTTTAATTCAAATATGGGAAAACTGTGTTCATGATGCAAAAGTAATTGTGGTGGCATGGAAAAATCCCCAGAACAGTGGATCACAATCAACATTGATGGCAGCTAACTTACCAACCGCGGGAAGATTTAAGCAGGTGGAATCATAAGGGATCAAACTGGCAAGGTGGATGTGGCTTTTGCATTTCCTCTTGGTGAAAGTACAAACAATCAAGTAGAATTTGAAGCTGCTATTTTTTGTTTTGATATGGGGGCTTCAACTAGGATATAAGAAACTCTTGCTAGAAGTGGACTCATAGCTTTTGGTCAAGTGAGTCTAACAAAAAACCACCCACCTCAATGAACCATAATGACATAAGTGGAGAAGCTACAAAATATCATCAATCACACTTAAGAATTCAAGTGCAAATACATCTTCAAATAATCTAATTTTGTGATTCATTCCGTGTCAAAATTCATCCACAACAATAACGACTCTCCAAATTTTAATTGACACGTAACTACTACCAACAAAAACAAGAGCCTACTACAAGATGTACATTTAGGAAATGCAATGTTTAAGAAAGAGGAAGATGAATAAAGTCAAAGAACCAGATATACAAGGTTCTAACACCTTTTCATCTTAGATACAAAATTAAGCTATAGCTTCTTTGACTAGGTTATATAGTTGTTTTTTGATTAGTAATTTCGTAAAGGGAGACTCTCCCTTGTTTACTTTCTTAGATTCTTTGTATCGAGAAGAGTCCTCTCATCTAAGTTCTTAGTTTCTTGGTTACCTTTTTTTTAAGGGATGAGTTCAATTCCTTTGGAATGTTTACTTTGAACCACCATAGGCTTGAGCTAAGGATTATACCCCCATTCCTATACTTTTGCTTTTATTAATAATAAGGCCTAGGGATGTTTTTCAGCCCCTAACCCTCCAAGGGTATTCAACCAAATAAAAATCCTAAGATACCCTTGGTTCTGAAATATAACAAACTCATAAATAAACCATAAAAATGTTTGAAATCCTTCGAAAATCTTAATATTTAAATACTAAATTCTTAATATTCGTAACCCTTATCAGAGAAACAACACAAAAACTAAGCTCTAGACATGAAACCCTACAAAACCGTAAGAAAGACTTGATCCCTAAAAACCCTAAAAAAACGTAAAAACGCTTAAACCTAAAAAACTCTAACCTCAAAACCCTATGAAGGCCTAAATCGCATATGTTAAACCCTAATAAAAACAAAAAAATCGTTCTCCTTAAACCATAAACCTATAAAACACTAAAAACCTGACACTAAAAAAAACCCAAAGCCCTAAATCCTAAAAACATAGATAAAACCTTTAACCTAAACCACTGGAAAAAAAAACATATCCAAAAATTCTATGCGAAAATCCTTATTCCGAAACCCAAAAATTAAAAATCCCAAAACCCTAAAAATTAAGAAACCCTTAATACTATAAACCCTAAAAATTAAGAAACCCTTAATCCTATAAACCCTAATATAAACCACAAAGAGAATTAAAAACCCTTAAAAACCCTATGATCTAAAATCTAAATCTAAAAAAATCCTCAAACCTTACTGTTAAGAATTTATAAAAAACCTAGACCTAAACCCTAAACCTGAAATGACCGTAAGAAAAACTTAAGCCTTAAAACCCCCCCAAAAAACATAAAACCCCTGGACCTATAAAAACTCTAGACCATACAAATCCCTTAATGGTATATTCTAAACCTTAAAAACACACACACAAAAAAACAATACTAATCCCTAACTCATAAACCTATAAACCTTTAAAAATTCTAACCTGAAAAGTCTCAATCCCTAAACCCTTTAAATCAACACTAAACCCTTAATTTAAACATCTAAATTTTAAAAATCCCTAAGCCCTTAAACCTAAATCGTAAATTTAAACACTAATTCCTAAAAATCTAACACCCCAAGATACATGAAATCCTTCAAATTCTAAAGTAAAACCTAAACAACATATGAAATCGTTAAAACCCCTAATCTCACGAACTTAAATTCTAAAAATTAGTGAACCTTCATCCTACAAACACAAAATACACAAATACCTAAACCCTTAAAACATAGATAAAACCCTGAACCTAAAATAATAAACCTAAAAAATTCCTATGCACTAAACTAAAACCCTAAATTTTAAGCCTATAATTCTAAACCCTAAACCTTAAGAAACCCTAAATCCTGTAAAACATAAAATAAACCCTATAACATCCAGTTAAAACCCATACAAAACCATAAGGTCAGAACCCAAAATTCCAAAAATATGTTAACACTAAACCTAAAAAATACATAAAAACCCTAAGACCTAAACCCTAAATTCTAAAACATACATAAAAATCCTAGGACCTAAACCCTACACCCCAAAACGTTTTAAAAACACTTAATCCTTAAAACCAGAAAAATTTGAAACCCCTATACATAAAAAACTCTAAGCTCTATTAAGCCTTATCATATACTCTATAAACCCTTAAAACACAATAATTATCGAAGATCTAAATCAGAAAAACCCCAAATACCTAAACCATAAAATACTTAGATAAATCCCTAAGCCTAAAACTAAATCCCTAATCCTAAACCTAAAGGCCAATGGAACCCTAAACCCTAAACCCTAAGAAACCCAAAAATCTATTAACCATAAAATTAATTCTAAAAACCATTTAAAAATCTCTAAGTTCTAAATTCTAACAATTTATAAACCCTAAACCTAAAAAAAACAAAAAAAAATCAGAAGCAACCCTAGTAAACACTTCATCCCTTAAAAACCCTAAAAAATAGAGAAACCCCTAACACTAAATAACTCAAAGCTCTAAATCCTATAAACCTCTAACTAGTATCTGCTAAACACTAAATTTTAAATCCTAAACCTAAACCCTAAGAAACTTTAAACCCTAAGCAATCCTAAATATTAAAATAATTGCTAAATATATTTATATTCCCCAAGAACCTAAAGGTCTAAATCCTAAATCCTAAGAATCCGTAAACCTTAAACATAAAGCAGAAAAAACTGAAGCCCTAAACCGTAAACCATAAAAAAACTCTAAGAAGCACTTACCCTTAAAACCCTTAAATGAAATAAAAAACCCCTAAATATAAATATCCTCTAAGCTCTAAACACTATAAATCCCTAAATTGTATACTCTAAACAATAAAAAAAAAGAAGAACCTAAGCCTTAAATTCTAAACAAAGAAAATGCTAAAAACCATAACTTAAAAAACCCAAATCCCTAAAACCTAATGCCTAAATAAAACCCATAAACTAAAAACCTAAACCTAGAAAACCCCTAAGCCTAAACCCTAAACCCTAACCTAAAACAGTAAATCCTAAACTCAAAAACCCTAAGAAACACTAAATCCTATAAAATGTATAATAAACCCTAAATGCCATTTAAAACCCCTTAGAGGACCCTAAACTCTAAATGCTAAATCCAAAAATAAAAACAAAAAATCATATTCTGTAAACCCTAAATACTAAAATCCCTAACTAATATTTTACCCTAAAAACATTTATAAACCCCTAAACTGAAAGAATCTAAGATTTAAATCCTATAAAGCCATAAATTATATATGATAAACCCAAAAAATCACAAACCAAACACTAAGCCATAAACCCTTAACCTATACAAACCCTAAAAATGTTAAACTAAAAAACCCAAAGACCTAAACTCTAAAAACCTAGATAAAACCTTTAACCTAAAAACCTAAACCTAAAGCCCCCGCCCAAGGCCCAAAGACTTAAATACCATACTAAAAACGTACGAAACACTAAATCTAAAAACTTAAGAAACTCTATAATAAAAAATAAAATAATTTGAAATCCTTACAAAATTCTAAGTTGTAAACCCTAAATTCTAAAAATCTTTAATCCATTAACATAAAATACCAATCAAAAATTAAGCCCTAAACCTGAAACCCTAAAAACCTTAAGAAAGACTTAACCCTTAACAAACCCTATCAAAACCTAAAAACCCCTAAACCAAAAAAAATCTAAGCTCAAAACAGTATGAAGTCCTAAATTATATATACTAAATCCTAATAAACACAAAAGAAATCCATTGCCCTAAATAATAAACCAATAAAAAAAATAAAACCCTTACCCTAAAAACCCCTAAGCCCTAAAACCTATATACATAGATAAAACCCTTAACCCAAAACACTGAACATAAAAAAACCTTAACACGAAATCCTAAACTAAAACCATAAGTAAACCCAAAACCCTAAAAATCAAGAAACCCTAAATCCTATAAACCATAATATAACAATAAAAAGTTTTAAAAAACCCTAAAACCCTAGGATATAAAACCTAAATCCTAAAATTCCATATACCTTAAACCTAAAAAATATTAATAAAAAACCATGTCCTAAACCCTAAATCCTAAGAAACCCTAAGAAACAATTAAGCCTTTAAAACCCCCACAAAACCATAAAACCCTTAAACCTAAAAAAAATCTAATCTATAAACCCTATATAGACTTAAATGGTATATACTAAACCTTAAAACATAAAAAAAATACAAAGCCCTAAATCATAAACCTATAAACCTAAAAAAGCTTAACATGAGAACCCCAATTCCCTTAACACTTAAAATAATACTAAACCATTAATTTAAAAACCTAAATCAAAAAAATCCTATGCCTTTATCCCTAAACCTTAAATTGAAACACTAATTCCTAAATATAAAATATTGGGAAACCCAAAATCCTTTAAATCCTACAAGAAACCATAAAAACCATTTGAAAACCTTAAAAAGCCCTAACATTTAACATGTAAATTGTAAAAATTCGTAAAGTTTAATCCTACAAGTAACAAAAAACAAAAGCCTTAGTCCGTCACAACATAGATAAAACCCTTTACCTAAATTCGTAAACCGAAAAATTCCTAAAACCTAAACTAAAACCCTAAATCCTAAACCTCAAATTCTATACCCTAAACCTTATGGAAAAAACCCTTAAGAAATCCTAAATCCTATCAGCCCTAAAAAAACCATATAACAACAATTTAAAATTCTTGCAAAACCCTAATCTCAAAACCCTAAATCCTAAAAATATGTAAGCCCTAAACCTAAAACAAAATAACCGTCAAAGCTAAACCCTAAACCCTTAAAAACCATAAGAAACACTCAATCTCTAAAACCCGAAAAACATCAAAAACCCCTAAAACATAAAAACATTATGGTCTATACATTATAAAACGCAAAATATTATAAGCTAAACCCTAGAAAAAACAAAAATAGGACCCTACGTCGTAAACCCTAAACATATAGAACCCTAAAACCCTCAACCTAAAAAATCCAAATCCATTAAATATAAAACCATGATAAAACCATTCACCTAAAACCCTAAATCTTAAGAAACACTAACCTTAAAGTAAAACCATAAATCCTAAACCTAAACTCCAACAGAACCCGAATCACAGAACACTAAGAAACCATATAATAAATCCTAAAATGATTAATGAAACTCTAAAAAACCTATGATCTAAACACTAAATCATAAAAATCTATAAACTCTAAGCCTAAAAACACAAAAAACCTAAACCCTAGATCCTAAACCCTAAAAACCTTAACAAGCTTTTGACATTAAAACCCAAAAATCGCTAACCGAAAGATCTCTAAGCTCTTAACCTTATAAAATCCTAAATAGAATATGATAAACCTTAAAAAAGCACAAAAAAATTGCTAATCTCAAAACTCAATAACAATAAAACTCTAAAAACTAAAAATAAAAAATTCAAAGCCCTAAACACCTAAAAAACACCCAACCCCCCCCCCCTGCCCCAAAGCCCTAAACCATCAAAACCTTGATAAAACCCTTAAACTTAAACCCCAATCCTATAAAAATTCTCAGCCCTAAACCCTAACCCAAAATCCTAAATCTTACACCAAAAAACATAAGAAACTCTAAAACCTATAAATCCTAAAATATCTAAAACCCTTACAAAACCCTAAGCTCGAAACCCTAAATATTAAAAATTAGTAAATCCTAAACCTAAAAATCATTAAAAAAAACTCTAAGTCCTGAATCGCAAACCCGTGATAAAAAAATAACCCTAAAACGCCCCAAAAATACAACAACCCGTAAACCTACAAATGTGTAAGCTCTAAACTCGATAAACCCCAAACATATATACACTTAACCCTAAAAACCCAAAAAGCCCTAAGCCCTATACCATAAACCTATAAAATTCTAACGTCCCTTAACCTAAAAAAAACCAAATCTCTAAACCCTAAAATTTTTTATTAAAGCCTAAATCCTAGACCTAAAATCCTAAGAAACCCTATTCCCTAAAACTGAAGAAACACTAAATCTTTTATACCCTAAAATAAACTCTAAAAACAATATCAATCCCCTACAAAACCCTACTTTATACATCCTAAATCATAAAAAATTATAAACCCTAAACTTTAAAATAACTAAAAACTCTAACCAATAAACTTTTTAATTCTGCACTACTTTTCATAAATGTATGAATTTAATGATTTAAAAGGGCCTGTATAAGACCTCCGAAAGGTCAAGTACTCCATGCCATGATTTGAGAATACCATATCTTCTAGGGTGTACTCTCGAATCATGATAAATTTTATATCATAGCATAGGTTATATAGTGGTCTTTAGGAAGCCGAAATCTCATTACAACCACGTCGAATAGAGTCTTGTTCATCGATGTCAATTTCAACACATCTATGAGTAAACGACTATAGGAAGATAGAGTTTTTCTTTCTTCATCACTATTATGTTGTGACAATAGAGTTGAGGTTATAAGTGTCTTATCCTAATCTTTGATCTTCTCTTTTTAGGAGATGACTACTACAAGAATGGCTGAAAGAAGGTTTGAAGAGGACCAAGTGAATGAGTGAATTACCCAAGTTGGATGAGGTCCATAAGGAGTTCAAGTTAACAAAGATGTCAATTTTTATCCACAATGTGATCAAGTTCCTATTGAAGGTGAAGGTAATGAGGTTATGTTGGTTCCCTCGAACATGACTTATGGGGAGAATAGAGAGGCTCTATTTGTTTTAGCCCGAGCCATGACAAATCATGTGAATAGGGGTGTTTATCCTAGGGTTAATGCTATAGAGAGTAATATGACCTCTAGATTGAGGGATTTTGTGAGAGCCTATCTTTTTGGATCTTATGTGGGAGAAGACCCCCAAGATTTTATTGATGGTGTGTAAAAGGTGGTGAGTACTATGGGGTGACTTCCAAGGAGAAGGAGGAGTTGGGTTCATACTAATTGAGTGAAGTCTCTCAAGTGTGGCATACCCAATGGAAAGATAATAGGCCGGTTGAGTCGGGTCCTATAGGTTTGGAGGAGTTTAAATAGGCTTTCATAGGAAAGTACTTTTCCCGTAAGAGGAGGGTGGTAAAGGTTGAAGAATCAATTAACCTTAGGCAAGGTAACATGAGTATTGAAGATTATTCTTTAAAAATCTACTTGTTGTGGAGGTATGCTCCATCCTTGGTATCTAACCCTAGGGATGAAATTAGTAGGTTTGTGACCGGTGTTGCCGACCTTGTGAAAGAAGAGTTTCATACGGTCGTGCTCCATATTGACATGAACTTGTCTAGAAATATTTTGTATGCACAATCAATTAAAATCTAGTGCTCATAAAGTCAAAGATGATAATAGTAGTAGTTATCAAGGTGTTAAGCCTACTTGTGCTAGGTGTGGGAAGAAGCAACCAAATCATAATACACCTTACCGTAGGGGATCCCATAGGGCTGCCACACAATAATTAAATAGGATAGCTTCATGATATTCCTAAGAATTATTTCATGTTGTTCAAGCCAACCAACCCCTAAGTCCTACTATTTCATCTTTAGGAAAATATTTCAAGCAAGTCTTTCTAGTGCCCCGTAAGGTGATTCTCCAAAGAGGAAGCAATTCTACGTTCTTCAAGCTAAGGGATAAAATTGGGTGATAATGCCGGTAAGTTATATATTCTCTCTTGTATATTAATGGGTTCCTTATAAGTGGGACAATATGGTGAATAGTGGAGTTGTCATGCTTTCATCATAAATTTTTCAAGAGTTACATTATTGAATGTTTGAGCGTACTTCACTGTATGGTTTTTGTGCTTCACCATAGAGATTTTGGAAAATTGACTACATTGTTCTTTCATGAAAAATTGTTATTATGTGTTCATAAATGATGTATATGAGCATGATAATGTGTGGAGCAGGACTTCTTCAAGTTTGAAGTGAAGAATTTGAGTCTTATTGGAGGATGAGTTGTAGAAGTAGTTTCTATCTATTTGTTGTCTTTTTAGTCTCTTGTTTATGTGAAATTGGTATTCCTCCTAATTGTGTATTGTATATTGTGTGGTATTGTTAATTACTTCTAGTTTTGAGTTCCTTATATCTTTAAAGTGCCTAAAATAAAGCAAGTGTCATTTGAGGACGAATGTTGTCCATATGGAGGTATGTGTAACACTTGTAAAACGAATTAGGTGAAGCTAGATCCGAACATGTGTTTCTTGAGATTTTTGAGTCCTTAAATGGGTTTTAATAGTGTTTTTAAGGCAGAATCTAATGTTTTGTGGTGTTTGGATGATAAACGTCCAAGAACGTCCATGGCATTCGAATGTTTTGCCTTGAGACCTACTTGTGTGTTTTGGTGTGCCTTTGCATGATTTACGTGTGTTTTGGTTGAAATTGATGTGAGGGGTTATTAACATGTTCACAAGTGTATTTGAGTTTGAAATTTCCGGGCACGAATCCACAAGGAACAACATATGGTTCCTTGAGGAGGGCGCAACTAGTGATTCAAGACAACCAAAACAGTCCAAAACCATAGAGGCAATCGACGCCCCGTCGATTTGGGAGTAAATTCATCCTTACTGGCACGATGTTGTGCTCCCATTTGAAGAGACATTGATCCACACCATGTACCAGCATGATGGTCTGTTGGTGGAGCTACGGGGCATAGTTTTGTCCGTCTATGGTGACCTGTAAAATTTTCTTATGTGTATCGGTTAAGCCAAGGGCTTTTTGAGATATTCACGTATTGTTACAAAAAATTTTTGGGTTTTTAATTAAGGGTATTTAATTTTAAATATTTTTATATGTGAACAACCCCAATCAAAGTTATTTATTCAAAATCGAAAACCCAAACCCCATAGTAGAACTCTCTAGAACTCCATTGGATCTTAAACCAAGGAGAGATCTTGTAGATTGATTTCTCCATAAATTCACTTTCAGTATCGTGGGTAATCATAAACCAAGGTATGTTCTTTCATCCTTGGATCTTCTTTCTTCAAGGTGCCAATCTTCAAAGTGTTTACCAAGACTTCTCAAAAGATCAACTCTCCTATTTTGTTACTCTATCCCTAGGTTTTTGCAAAAAATGTTTTAATCAATGATTTATGATTAAATTGATGTTAATTAAATGATTTAAATTAAAATTATGATGAACCCATGCAAATTATTAAATCGTTATTATTACTAAATTATGGATGATTTGGGTTGTTGAACTATCTATGAAGCATGTTATACTTTTATGTAGGCTTTACTAAATAGATGAATTCCATATTGTAGTATCTTAAATAACTGCATAGTTTGATTATTGGATTGGATTGGTTTATGTAACTATTGGTAAGACCCTTATGGATTGAATATATTTACTATGGATTGGAGTTGTTGTGATGGAATGGTTGTATGTTGACCTAACCTTCTTATATATTGTTTACTATAGGTATTTCAATTTTGATATTTGGTGTGGTCCACTTACGGAGACGGTGCTTATGTGATATAATTGTGATCAATGTGTCCTCGTTGGTATTACTTTATGAATTGTATAGAATGTGTCTATGTCGGCATTACTTTATGAACAATGATGTTATCATGTGATAACTTGAATATGTGATCATTGTTAAGTTTTATATGACTGCGTGTATAGGCTAAATGGAAGTATGTGTTCTTCTAATTGATTATAGGTGATCATGATGGGCTATAGTTGTAACAAATCTAAAAATGGATATTCTAAGTAACGCTTAATGTGTCTAGAATGCCAATGATTAGACCGGGTTTACACGTATTGATGCGCGTAGAACCAAACATCACAACCCTTGACACATCAAATCCAACAAACTTGGGGATCTAGTTAAGCTAGGAATGGTTGAGTCCAACAATATAGGGATCTCGAATATGAAGATTTAATCGAAGGAGTCTTTACCGGACTTAAAAAGAGGAAATCTTAGGTTTGGAGGGTCTAGGGGTAAAATGGTCTTTTTTAGGCTAAGGGTAGCATAGTAATTTCCAAAAATATATAATTAATTATTTATTTAATAAGGTGGAGGGGCATTTTGGAAAGAGAGAGGGCCGAAATTTGGCTATTGAAGTGAAGTCTTTCTCCACCCAGGTTCAAACGTAGGTGGAAGAAATGAATTAAATTGTTATTAATTTAAGTTGGTAAATTAATGTAATTGATTTATATTTATTAGTTATTAGCTTATTTTAAAAAAAAAAGGAAATCGGACTTGAATATCAATAAGATGGCATGTAGTTCTTTATATTTCATGTACACATGTTGATGTAAATATAATGTTCATATGATTTTAAATGTGGCTGACTTGAGGAATAATCGCTTGTCTAAACGAATCCATGAAAACGCACCTAAAACATTCTAAATGCACTACAAAATTCAACTATGTACTAAGGTGTAATTTGATGAAAGGACGCCGAAAAATTATACAAAAATTTCCAGATTCAAGTGATGAATTTTTGTCAGCAAAGAGGGTTCAAAAAGTGAAAAAAATGAATTAAAACAAGTGAGTCCATGGATGATTGAACCCATGACCTCACCATGTTAAAAACTATGAAAATAAAAAAGTAAAAAGAAATGTGGTGAAAGGGATTCGAACCATGGAATTGGCTAGAAAATGTTACTACAAAGAAAAAAAACGAAATGAGAGGAGTGGGATTCTAACCCACCACCTCTCAATCAGATTTAAGGAGGAAAATAAAAGAAAATTAAAGGGGGAGGCGTGCGGGAATCGAACGCACGACCTCTTAGGCAGAATAAAAGAAAAATAAAGGAGGTAGTGTGTGGGAATCAAACCCGCTGCCTCCTGGGAAGATTAAGTAGTAGAATAAAAGAAAACTAAATGGGGAGGCGTGTGGTAATCAAAACCACGACCTTATAGGCAGGTTAAGGAGGTGAATAAAAGAAAAAAAAAGTGGGAGGTGTGTGAGAATCGAACCCACGACCTGTTAGGCAGGTTTAAGGAGGAGAATAAAAGAAAAATAAAGGGGGATACATATGTGAATCAAACCCACGACCTCAAAGGATGATTGAAGGAGGAAAATAAAATAAAAAATAAAGAGAGGTTGTGGGAGGTTTGATCCTAAAACATCATAGTCAACTCAAAATAGACAAGGACAAACAGATAAAAAAAATAAAAGGTGCTTGCGGATTTGATCCCACAACCCCTCAACCAAGTAATAAGTAATTTAAAGAACAAAAATAAAGAGGAAACGTTGATATCGGGCATCAATCAGGGTCCTAATTTAATGTGGACCAAAATACAATAAATGAAAAAAATGTAGGTGTTGTCTAATGGATTTGAAACCGGGTTCCCTTTCCTGATTTTCGTATTGATACATAAGTCATACGTGAATTAAATATTCCAGAATAATGCTGCCTATTTTGATCAAAATCAATATGCATAAGTCTTGTACCACATAATCATAGGAAGATATGAACCACTTAAACTAACTATGAACGACACCTCATGGCTTGTATGTATAGACACATAAGTCTAGCATACGTCTAAAAAAGAAGTAAACCTAAGATGTTCGCCGTGAAAAAATGAAATGAACCATGAAACGATGAAACCTTAGAAGGGTTAAATAAGAGTTTGAAACACACTAAATGTCCAAGTGCATTGGCATATGATGAAATCAACAATGAAATGATTAAATGAACAATGAAATAATGAAATGAACAATGAAATGATAAAACCCTAGAAGGTTTATTTAATAGTGTAAAACACACTTAATGTCCAAGTGCATTGCATATGATGAAATGAACATTCACGTAAAATGGTGTGAGTAATTATGAAGAGCAAATGTGCTAATGTTAATTAATGTGGTGAAAACATGATATGAGGCTAATGTAAAAGATTAGAGCAATCTCAAATTAGCCTGAGCAAATGTTACCAAAACGTACTCAATTATGAGAGTGTAAAGTTAATGAAGAGACAAGTCTCTATGAACAATCTAATGAAACTATTGAGATTAGTACACTTAATACTAGTGATTACATGAGAAATCATCTTTTGATCTATGATGTCCTTATAGTAGAAGCCAGCTTCTATGACGTATGAGTTGAATTTAATGGAACTATATACTGAGCACGTATAGATTAGCTATGAGCGGTCATGCCTTCTTTCGGGAAGGGCGGAGATTCACGTAACTCCCATGAGATTAGTCTATTCGGCATGCCTAGTATGGGTCTCCTTATATCTCCTTGTCTTCGAACATATACAGCTTATATAGGGATCTGGCAGGGCTCTATTCCCATGTACGCTAGCATGTTTTAGGTATTTTTGGTCGGTGATTCCACCTCTTTTCGTTGTGGGGTTTCATGATACTAGATTTCATGATGCTCACATGATCAATGTCGGTTAAATTTAAAGTTCCCAATGAATGAACGAGGCCATCCTCAAATGATGCACATAATGAAACAAATGATACCAAATGTGATAGGATAGGACAATCAAGAGGTGAGTAAGATTAAAGTAATGAAATTAGGTCAGTCTTGGTCATTGAACAACAAACCCGATGAAAGTCTTAAACTGCATCCTCGGTATAGCTGGTGTTTACATTTGCCCATGAATCAAATGAAATGAAGTACGTATGAATGAATGAAACAAACTCTATGTTTGCTAAATCAGACTCCCTAGTAGAGGTCCTATATGTTAAGCCCTCATTTTTGGGAAGTCTTATTGTCAAGTCCATGATTCCAAGGTCTCATGGCATACGAATGAATGATATGAACAACGTTATGTGTTATATAAATTATGTTATGTGATATGTGTACGCTGTTGTGTGTATGTTCAAAATGTTAAGTATGATTATGTGTGTTACTCTCATGACATAACTTTCCTAATCGAAATTTTGAATGATCATAAAATTTCCTAATCAAAATTTGAAAAGTTCACTCATTTTCCTAATCTAAATTTGGCGAGTCCACTGACTTGATCTTATATAATCATGTTAGGAAAGAGATATTTTTATTCATTCATGTCCTTGGTGTGAGCTTGCATATACCTTACTTAACAAGTGTGTACTAACCCTATACAACTCTAAACTTTTAGGTGCAGGCACAGGTGGACGCTAGAGTTGAAGGATCAACATTGCAGTTATCCGGACGTCGAGCACTCATCCACACTTTGTAGACCCTCATGCTTTCAAGGATGCTTTCCACTTACATTCTATCTTAGTTGTAGTATTGAGATATTGGAGTATGTTCCACTAAATTTTCTTTCCCGTTTTTGTTCAGACATTGTACTGGTGCCATTTTGGTGATTACACCTTTATTGTTTTGATAAACAACTTCTTTCATTTGATGATCGTAATGTTAGATGGTTGATGGTGAAAAATTATATATGTAATTGCATGTTTAGTCAGCATGTTAGGAAACAAAAAGTTTCAAATTTTCCGCTAAAATTAACCTAGATAAAGTAAGAATGATGTACGTAGGCTAGTCTGCGACCTCTGAGAGGTCAAGAACTCCGGTCTCATCTGCGGTCTATATTTCGGTGGTGACAAAGTTGTTATTATAGCACGAGGTAAAATTTCAAGGATAATAAGTTCACATCAACCACAATGATTAATTTCTAAGTTATGGTAGTGAAGTGCACCACTATCCTGAATTAGAGACGGTATGATGCGTAGGAAAATTACCTTCTTATAATCTAATCGTGCATTCTCTAATGTCTGTTTCTTGGTATTAAAAGCGTATTTAACATAACTCTTGAGATTCATAAAGTTGAATACGAGGAGAAACGAAGGTAGAGCAACAAGGTGTTCCTATAGAGAACGCACCTGCTAGCACCGTGGCTAGAAGGTTGAGGGAATTCACGAGGATAAATCCTCCTGTTTACACTAGATTTAAGATTGCTGAGAATCACAAGGATGATTGTAGGGCAACTATGTTGCATGCTAGCATGGACCTTTCCAGGCTTATGTCCCATGTCCAACAAGTGGAGGAAAACAGGAATAGGAAGCATACTAGGGCAGGAAACAGGTCAAGACAAGTTAAGAAGAATTTTTCAACGAGGAGTAGTACTGAAATTAGGAATAATTCCTGGTTTAAAAAGTGACTCTCCCACCAAGAGGAATCAAGTTCGTCCGAGGATCGCTATGATAGGGATTCCAAGTAAAGAGTTAAGAGTAGGAAGTGTGTAAAACTTCATGGAGGAGAGTCTGTGAGGGGCATTAATGCTTGTTATATTTGTAGCAAACCGGGTCACATGGTGAAAGATTGTCCAAATAGGAGAAGTCAAGAACAAGGGAAGGAGAGAGTTCAACCTAATTGTCCAAGTGAAGAGGCTCCAATGAGGCACCGATTCTTCGCACTCATGTCTAGGGGTGTAGGGGAAGACACCTATTGTGAAGTCTAGGGTGTGTAACCTAAATTACTCTTTCATGTTTTTGAATATGTATGGTGTTTATGCACTAGTATGAGGTTATTATGTTTGAGTCATCATGTTTGTGGCTAGTTTGTATGAATTACATGTTTACTTATGTTGTATGCTTCGATGAGACTAGTTTATGGAAGAGTTCCTTGGTCTATTAATGTAAAGCTACTAGTAGGTTTCAAGTATGTGCACCATTATGTTAATATGCGAATCTGATATTCACCAATGGGGAATTTTCAATTACCTATGTATGGATACATTCTACAGATGACTTACTTATTGTTAGAAAAGAGTAGTATCATTCATGGAAGAATATTTCTGGAGGGGGGGGGGGGGGAATAAAGTAAAAGCCCTAAAATTTGATATGTTAAGTAATGCGTAATGTGTCTAGAATGCCAACGATTAGACCGGGTTCACACGGATTGATGCACGTAGAACCAGAACTCGAAACCATTCATACATCCAAGCCAACTAACTTGGGGAGTTATTTGAGCAAGGAAAGATTGATTCCAACCATGTAGGGCTCTCAAATACGAAGATTCACTCGAAGGAGTCTTTACAGGATTTTAAAAGAGGAAATCATAGGTTTGGAGGGTCGAGGTGTATAATGGTCTTTTTCCAGGATAAGGTTAGTATTGTAATTACTATAAATATATATTTAATTATTTAATTAATTAGGTTGAGGGGCATTTTGGGGAGAGAGGGCCGAAATTCGGCTCTTGAAGTGAAGTCTTGCTCGACCCAGGTTTGAACCTAGGCAGAAGCAATGAATTAAACTATTTTTAATTTAAGTTGGTAAATTAATGTAATTAGTTTATATTTATTAGTTATTAGCTTATTTAAAATAAAAGGAAATCAGACTTTTAATAATTAAATAAAATCTTGTTTGACTATGTACTAAACTAGACTCCTAAGCCTAAAAATACTCTTCTATCCCACGCTCATCTCTCTCTCTCTCACGTCTCTATCACTCTCACTCAAGTTTTTCTCTGCCTAATAAGTTACAAAAACAGTAGTTAAACCAAATTTCTTCACACTTCAAGAACTAACAATGAAAATTATAAACAAACAACTACTCAAACATGTTAGGCAAAGAAAGGGTTTTTCCGTCAAGTTGGTGTTGAAGCTCTTCGATTTGTACATGTGTTTGGAGGAGTTATTTGGGCAGAAAGTGTAGGTTGTAATGTCAAAAAGGTATGGGTTCTCTTCCCTCTTGGAACCTTTCCCAAGAGACCCCCTATGATTCAGATTAATCTATTCCTAAAAACTAGGATTGTTCCCAGTTGCATGTCCGTGTCACTAGCTCCCATTAAATCAGATGTTGGTTATGTTTGTTGGTACAAATCTAGGGACGAAACGTGTTTTCCTCATGATTATGTGTTTATATGTATGTTTTGAATCATGTGTTTTATTTTGATGTTTCCGAAAATGTAATTACGTGTGTACATGTGTATTTCCGTGGCTATTGTTCATGGTTCAGAACATGAAATGGCATGATAGTTCATTATATTTCATGTTCACATATTGATGTAAATTTGATGTTCATATGAGTTGACATGTGTATGATTTAGGGATAATCTTTTGTCTAAAATATCTATGAAAACACACCTAAAACGTTCTAAATGCACTACGAAATTCCCCTAAGAACTAAGGTGTAACTTGATTAAAGGATGCTAAAAAACATCTAATGATGAATTTTTGTTAGCAAAGAGAGTCAAAATGTTGGAAAAAAATGAATTAAAACAATTGAGGTCATGGATGATGGAATCCGTGACCTCACCATGTTAAAAACCATGAAAATAAAGAAGTAAAAAGAAGTATGGTGAAAGGGATTCAAACCATGATATTTGATGGAAAATGTAACTTCAAATAAAAAATAAGAAATGAGAGGAGTGTGATTCGAACCCACCACATCTTCATTAGATTTAAGGAGGAGAATAAAAAGAAAATAAAGGGGAAGGAGTGTTGGAATTGAACCCAAGACCTCTTAGGAAGATTAAGGAGGACAATAAAAGAAAAGTAAAGGGGGTGGCGTGTGGAAATCGTACCCACGACCTCATAGGAAGATTAAGTCGGAGAATAAAAGAAAACTAAATTGGGAGGCGTGTGTGAATCAAACCCACGACCTCTGAAAAATAAAAATAAATGGGGAGGCATGTGGGAATTGAACCCACGACTTGTTAGGTATATTTAAAGAGGACAATAAAAGAAAAATAAAGGGGGAGGCGTGTGGGAATTCAACCCATGACCTCATAGGCAGATTTAAGGAGGAGAATAAAAGAAAAAATAAGGAGAGGCTATGGGGTTTTAATCACACAAACTCGTAGTCAACTCTAAATAGACAAGGAGAAATATATATAAAAAAAAATGGGTTGTGTGGGTTTGATCCCACAACCCCTCGACCATGTAAGAGGTAATTCATAAGAGGAAAAAAAGAGGAAACGTTTATGTTGGGGCTCGATCAAGGGTCCCAATGTCATGTTAACAAAAATACAATAAATGAAAATTATGTAAGTGTTGTCTAAGGGATTTGAAACTGGGTTCCGTTGACCAAAATTCATATTGATACATAAGTCTTACGTGAATTGAATATTCAACAATAATGTTGCCTATTTAGGAAGATATGAATCACATAAACCAACTATGAACGAAGCCCCATGGATTTTATGTATAGACCCATATGTCTATAATACGTCTAAAACAAAGTGAATCTAAGATGTACGCAATGAAATGATGAAATGAACAATGAAATGATGAAACCCTAGAAGGGTTAAGTAATAGTGTGAAACACACTAAATGGCCAAGTGCATTGGCATATGATTAAAGGAACAGTGAAATGATGAAATGAATAAGGAAATGATGAAATGAACAATGAAATGAGGAAACCCTAGAAGGGTTAAATAAGAGTGTGAAACACACTAAATGGCCAAGTACATTGTCATATGATGAAATGAACATTCAAGTGAAATGGTTTGAGTAATTATGTAGAGCCAATGTGCTAATTCTAATGAATGTGGTGACAACATGATATGAGGCTAATGTAAAAGATGAGAGCCATCTAAAATTAGCCTTAGTAAATTTTACCAAAACGTACTCACCTATGAGAGTGTAAAGTTAATGAAGTGACCAGTCTCTATGAACACTCTAATGAAAGTATTGAGATTAACACACTTAATACTAATGATGAGATGAGAAATCATCTATTGATCTATGATGTCCTCATACTAGAAGGAAGCTTCCACGACGTATAAGTTGAATGTAATGGAACTTTATACTGACTACCGATAGACTAGCGATGAGCGGTGATGCCTTGTTTCGGAAAGGGAGGATGATCACGTAAATATTACGAAATGAGACTGTCCAGCATGTCGGATATGGGTTTCATTATATCTTCTAGTCTTCCAACCTATGTTGCTTATATAGGGATCTGGCGGGGTTAAATTCCCATGTACCCTAGCATGTTTTGGGTCACTTTGGCCAGTGATTCCACCACTTTTCGGTATGGGGTTTTATGACACTAGATTTCATAACGCTCACATTATCTATGTCGGTTAAAGTTAAAGTTCACAATTAATGAATGAGGTCAGCCTCAAATGATGCACATAATAAAACGAATGATACCAAAGGTGTTAGGATAGGATAATCAAGAGGTGACTTAGATTCAAGTAATGACATAAGCTCATTCTTGTTCATTGCACAACAAACCCGATGAAAGTCTTAAACTACATCCGAGTTCTAGCTAGTGTTTACACTGACCCATGAATGAAACGAAATGAAGTACGTATGAATGAATGAAACAGACTCTATGTTTGCTAAATCAGACTCCCTAGTTGAGGTACCGTATGTTAAGCCCTCATTTTTGGGAAGTCTTAATTTCAAGTCCATGATTCCAACTTTACATGGCATACAAATGAATAATATGAACAATGTTATGTGTAATATGAATTATGTTATGTTCTATCTCTACGCTGTGTGAAAAATGTTAAGTATGAGGATGCATGTTACTCTCATGGCATAACTTTCCTAATCGAAATTTTGAAAGGTCATCACTTTCCTAATATCAGTATGGTAAGTTTAGTTACATGACTTTCTATAATCATGTTTCTAGGAAAGATCTATTCTTACTCATGAATGTCTTTGGTGTGTGCTTGCATATATCGATACTTAGCAAAAGTTTGTACTAACCTAACACAACTCAAAACTTTTAGGTGCAGGCACAGGTGGACGCTAGAGCTACAGGATCAACGATGCCGTTATGTAGACGTCGAGCATTCATCTGTACATGGTAGGCCCTCATGCTTTAGAGGATGATTGGCCATTTACATTCTAGCTTAGTTTTAGGATTGAGCTAGTGGATTATGTTCCACTAGCGTTTCTTTCCCGTTTATGTTCAGACATAGTATTGGTGCCATTTTGGCAAGTACATCTTTATCGTTATAATAAACTGCTTTTTCATTTGATGATCTTAATGTTAGATGGTTGATGGTGAACAATTTTATATGTAATAAAATGTATAGTAATCATGTTACGAAACAAAATTTATAAATTTTTTCGCTAAAATTTAACTAGATGAAGTAAGAATGACGTATGTAGGCTTCTCTGCGACCTCTGAGAGGTCAAGGACGTCGGTCTCATCTAGGGTATAGATTTCGGTCATGACAATAGTTATGTCTTCATATGTGTATACTTGAATTTGAAATGTGAATCATCCTAGTTGACTATATGAGTTTTCTGATAAATTATAAAGATGTTTCTATAGAAGTATGTAGGATGATTTGTTGTAGACATTGTTGTCCCTATGTGCTACTTTAATTATATTTTACATGTAATAAGATGATGATATTAGTATCGTGTTTTGGTATATCTATTTCCCTCTACTAGATACATGAATGTTATGAATATGACTCTTAACTTAGTATGCTAACACACCTTTGACAGTAGGTATATGTATGCTTGAAATATCGCCTTGAACATAGTTAAGAGTGTAATTTATGCGGAACCTTCAACCTAGATAGCAAGTTATGATATCTTTGATGTTGAATGTCTTAATGGTATCCTTCTCGTGTGAATTGTGGACTTAGGGGTTGGTTGACTGGATTGACATGAAATCATCTTTAGGAAAGTCATGAAGGTATCCCATTTAACCATTGTGTAGCAACTCTACTAGTGCAATGTACATCTGAAGACCCATAACCTCACGCATACTTAGTAAACTTATCATAATACCATAAGCATCATAAGATATGCTTCATACATTAACATGTCAAGCATAGAAAACTTTACTCATGTCAATCAACACCTTCATAATATAGTCATTCATACCAACTTTATGCACGTAAGAATAAGACCACATCATATAGACTCGTACCATGCATTTCATCAAAACAAGTACACAAGATTACAATGTATTGCATAAGGAACATAAACATAGTCATATAATTTATTAAAATTAAAGGTAATATGTGAAAAAACTCTCAATTCCAAATGGGACGTTGCATATATCAACTTTTTGAAACATCACTCTACACCTTTTGGGCTATGAGGCTAACCACATCGTGAGGACTATTGTGACCTACCTTCCTATAGTGGGAAGGGAAACCCCTCAACTTCAAGTTCTATCGGTGCTAATCTAAGGTCCCTTTTACTAAAAAATATTTATTAACATTACTTATAAGAAATTCATAGGCTTTAGCAGAGTTAACTCCTCATATTCTTAGCTCATAAGTCATATATTAAAGTTCATCCACATAAATCATGTGATATACCCTTTCATATGGACATATCATACTCAAACACCTATCAAGTTTAGGGTATACTTGAGTAAACCTTTAAAGGCCCCTCCATTGACTAGATCATCATACATGTGTTTGTGTATACTTATATATGAGCAAACCTTTCACATAACAAATTAAGGTAACACATGTTTATACATTAATACAGAAGTGTAGTTATGAAAAATCCTTTCATATAAACAAATTATGACACTATACACATTCATAACATGACCATGCATTCATGTTCATGTACATAGGAAACCAAACGTAGGAACTATCCTATCAAGGCACACATGTGCAATGCATAGACAAGGTCCCTTACCCTTTCCCACACTATTACACCTATCAAGTCATTCTAATTTAAAATACATCACATAACATGATTCATAGACATATACCTTACATGAATAGTAGTAGACATTAGTAAAAATATGAGAACAACCTTTCATTAGACACCATGAATATATACTACTTTGTAAGAATGCCTAATGTGTAAGTGTGTGTAATTGGTCAACATGATCAAATAATGTCTATCAACAACACATTGAGGGAGCAACCCTTTTAGGACCACAATTGAACTTCAAGCATAGACCACACAACACATAATATCATAGGAGACAAGACAACATCTCATTAATTTTAAGACTCCTCACCTTAGCTATTCACACATTCATACATGCGTAAATAGGTAAGGGAACATCAACCATCTAAAACTCATCAATGGAAGCACATAAACCTATCCCTAACATAGTCATACAGATGGTTATACAATAGTTATACAACCTAGATGAGAAGTAAAATATGAGACTAGGCATAGGCTTCACATTGGGTGATCATCACCACCTCAAATTCATTATCCAGTTTCCTTTAAGGCCATGTTAACATCACATGTAAATTGGCAATAAAGTAAACACCGACACTATATGTGGACCATACCACACAATGCCATACAAGACTTCATCAACTATCAATACTATAAAAAAGTAAAGAAGATATGCAATCCTACAAATTTTTCATCCCTTTATCATCATTGACCAATACTTCTTTTTCATCTACAATTTAATATAAGGAAGTATCTACAAGTATGTTCACATAAACAAAATTCTACATTCATTTACTATAGAGACTAGATTAAAGTAAATGCACTACATTCATAAATCGATAGAAAGAAGAGTAATATAGGTCACTTATTAATTTCCCTTTCCTGTACCATTAATCATAGTTCATCAACAATATACATGTAGGGCAGTAGCTTAAGATATAATAACCTAAGTTGAATCAAGCCTCATCTACCAAAGAATATAGATCACATCATGTATATTACATTATCAATCTATCAGCTAGAAGAACATAGATTGATCTTTACCAATTTGATTGTATCTACTCACACTTGATCAAATAAACCTAATTTTTTATAACATAA
The DNA here is from genome assembly GCA_027704765.1 of Solanum habrochaites. Classification (NCBI taxonomy): domain Eukaryota; kingdom Viridiplantae; phylum Streptophyta; class Magnoliopsida; order Solanales; family Solanaceae; genus Solanum; species Solanum habrochaites. The sequence goes on along the minus strand of JAKWJA010002495.1, from coordinate 20,427,442 downwards.
CAATGTAGGCAGTAGCTAAGACAATTCATCATAATTACATCTCACAACAATCATTCTAGTATCAAGATCACCCAATGCTACATTTTAGACTTGCCTTATTAAAACCTGCAAACATTGATCCACATGGATCACTCATAGAAAATTCAACATATATACACATAATAGGCGGTAATATAAATATGTTAACATCATTAAATGACAATTTGATTTTCTTAACATCAAAATCACAAATCCCTTACATGGCTTAAACGAGAGTTTGAAGGGAACATGGGTTCATCATACAATTAGATTTAAATTCACGTTATACTCAACATATTAACATCAATTCATGACGAAGAAGTCTTTTAAAATGTTTTGAGAAAGAAATCATAGCTAGATTGGAGGATTTGAGATTTGATCATGAACTGGCATTGAAAACATTGGAAGAAACTCTCTAGATGAAAGTTTATCTAGAGATGAAGGATCATTATACCTAATTGTAGAAGAAAACCACTGAAAATAGATGAAGAACCCATGAGAATCCAAGATCCAAGATTTTCTTGAGCTTCATCTCCAATGGAGGTTTCTAGAGAGTACATTTTGGGGGAGGGAAGTCTAGTTTTAATTCATGGATTGAGAATGGGGTTATGACGTTTTTAACCCACTTAATAAACCCCCAAAAAAAAAAAATAGGGTTAGGTTATCATGTGGCGTAAATTTCCCACCCACTCCTTAATGAAGAACCCCGCAAGGTAGTGAAGTACCAAACTTCATCGACGAGAGGAGTCGACAGGCCATCTTGGACCTCAGTCATTTGTGACATCAAATCCATCATGGGGGCTGAGCTCAGACTTCTATTTTTTTTTTTGAGATTTCTTCCATCTACGGGGTGTCGATTGAGGAACGGGGCATCAACTTGGCTCATCGATTGACACTGCCAAGGCAGTATCTAGACAACCATTGGCTTCATCCTTGAATAACTTTTAAGGGGTCGTTAGGTAGTCGTACCCGGACGTTTCCAACATTTATATAAACCTTATAATTTTAAGGACATTACTCATAAATTTCACCAAAAAATACACTCAAAACACGTCCATTCATGCTAGGCACACAAAACAAAGATGCACGTCTCAAGGACTGACTTTCGTAAGTCTTGGACATTATTGGACGTTTGTCCTCTAAAGATCATGAAACATAACATACTTACTATAAAAATCATTATTACTCATATAAGGACTTCATAATACAATGAAACATATACAAGCACATAAAAATATCTACGGCCTCTTGGGATACTAGTTGTCAAACGTCTTGGTCATCCCTTGACGTTTGACTTTCAAATGACATCAAACCAATCATGCATATTTTGAAATGCATAATTAACATGTTAAAAAAATTATAATAACATGTGACTCTAAAGACACCTTAACTCATTTAAGGGGTCTTACAATATCCCCCCTTAGGAATATTCGTCCTTGAATGAAAGTTGGAACATGTTAATCACAACAACGACTTCAATGAATCATAAAGAAGCTCATAAGATTCATAACATCATAACATAGAACTCAATTACCCAAACTTACAAGAAGATAAACTTCAAACCATTTAGCACTCAATACAATACAACCATGCAAAACCTTTATTTACTCTTTATTCAATGCATCAAACACATTGACATCAATCATGTTCATAAGAAGAACATCCTTCTCCTAATCATAACATGGTCTTCACAATTCAATTTATTAAGGTCTCATTATGCAACCATATTTAAGTTACACTTAGGAAGATTTAACATCCCTCGTGAAGAAATTTGACACTCATACTTCGATGACCATAGACTTTAGTCAAATAGGTTAACAATGGATTTTATTTGTTAGGCATACTGTCATGAGGGTCACACTAGACTATACCATGCTTAGTTATGTTTAGGGAGGAATGTCCTTCTCCTCAAAACACTTACATGTCTCATGAGTTCTTGACAAAGAAATGTACAAATGCATAGTCATGTTAAATGAGTATTTATTAACTTTTTAAACTAAAGCATGCTCATATTTGTTTTCCTAGTGCAGTCAAAATTGTAATCCACACTATCACATCACAACAATAGGAAGTCATTTGACATAATTTCAATTTCTAGAATGACAATATCTATCACGAATATGCATTATTTAGGGGAAATCTTACAATTTATAGGCGCATACAAGGACAATGGTTAAGCATGCCTTCACATTGAAAAAGTGAGCCTAAATTCATAGTTGCCAAATTATCAAGCTTACATAATTTTCAAGAGAATCTTGATTGTCATTTCAAGGAGACTCAAATTTCTCCTTTAAGGCTAAAACATACATATCAAAAGTTACTACAACTATGTTTCTCACCATATCTCATGATGTTAAATGCAACACTAACATAGCAAGATGCAGCATCAACATGAGGAAAACCAGAATTTGATCAATAATACCTTTACATCAATTTAGGATCCTCAAAACATTTATTACATAGTGTCAATTAAAACATACATCACATAGGGAGAACATGCAACTCATACTTTAACTCAAGACTCCTATCATGTACACGCTTCTAGGAACTCTTTAGTTTGAACACATGTAACAATAGTAGAACAACGTAAAAATATCTACAACCTTACTACTCACATCACCATCCCCCACTTAGGGTAAACCCATTTAAGAGAAACTTAACCCAAACTCAACAAGATCTTAGCTTAACAACCTTCCTTTTAATAACTTAAAAGTGATTACCAACCTAAAAGAAATTACACTAACTCAATATAGGAAAACCAAAGGAATTATAAACTTTATCATCTATGCAAATTATGCCCAATCATCAAGTTAGGTTATAATATCCAACCACATAAGGTTTCAACTATACAATAGGCACCAAAGGGTCATACAAAACTAAGGGGAAAAATTATATGAGACTTAGCCATAACGACTCTTTCTTTTCTATGAAAATTATAGTAATGTAACTGCTAGTTCAATCAAACTCACATAATCACTTTACCAAGACAATCATGTTACACTTACTTCTAAGATCAAATCTATACAAAAGACTCTAGTCCAAATAAGGCAACACATACACTTAGTCAACATGCACATTTAGCTATTTACCACATTCTTTAAAACATTTCAAGTCTAAACCATATCATATGACTATCATCATGCAAAATCATATAGCAACACACCATTCCAAAAGACAGTCATTTTTACCAATAACAACTTCTAGCATGCTTTGACCATATCATTACATGCATTTCTCAACATACAAGACATTTTATATAGATCTCATATATAGCCAGAAAGGACATCATATCAACATAACCTATCATTCCCCATATTTCACATACATAGCCATAATTGTCATCATATCATCAACGCATACCAAATTCACCTTTCACATATACTTATAAAACCATTAAACCACGATACGCGTCAAAACTCACCTTTTCTCCATCAAGCATAGCGATACAATCTCATCCAAGTAGTCAAATCTAAAAGACTAGAAGACAAGAAAACAGAAGAGAGAGATCTTATAGAGTTATGTTCTATGGCACGACACGAGAATGATTAATAAGGAAAACTCTATTTTCCTATACACTTTTACTCACAGATGTATCTCTGAACACTAAGAAGTGCGAGCTCAACCCCTAGGATGGATTTGTAGTCGCAAATGACAAAGAAGCAGGACGGCTCGTCAACTGCTCTTGTTGATGCAAGCTGCAACTTTAGTGCCATGTACGCTGCTTCATTAAGGGGTGAGTGGGAAATTCACTCCACGTTCTAACCTGACCCTAGTTAATTTATGTAGTTATTTTTGGGTTTATTAAGTTGGTTAAAAATTTATCAACTCCATTCCCAACACATGTATTCAAATTGGACTTTCCTCTCCCAAAATATCCTCTCTACAAACTTCCATTGGACATGAAAATCAAGAGAAGCTTGGACCTTGGATTCCAATGTTTTATTCATCTTTCAGACTTTTCTTCTACAATGAGGTATGGTGATCTTTCATTTCCATATAACCTTTAACCTTGGGAGTTCCTTCTAATTTTTTCAATGCAAGTTCATGATCAAATGTCCAATCTTTATATCTAGACATGGGTTCTTTCCCAAAACATTTTTAAATGTCACTTTCATTAATGTCATGCTATGATACGACATTTTGTCACGATCGGAGAGCACCAATAAAAGTAACATGGCACACTTGACCTCTTGGAGGTGTTTTTCAAGCCCATAGCTATCATTCATCTCTTATGTAAAATATTATAATACATAGTTAAAGACTCTAGTCTCTTTTTGTCATTCTAGACTCAACATCATTAGAGTACATTAGGTACAAGCCCCTTCCAAATAAATTATAAGTATATTATTAAAGGACTTTACATTAAAGTAAGAATTGGGAATTTCTATAATTTAAGGATTCCTTTCATTTATCTTGGAAATCATATATAAAGCTCCTGACAATTTAAGACATCCTTTAAGCATCTATAACCTATAATATGTGTTAAAAGGTAGGGAAGAATGAAATTACTACAAGAATTCACTAAGTATGTCAACCATGCAAAAACATGCATTTAAAAGAGACATTTTACAATAAATTATGCTTCATGACTTTTTGAGAACACTTCATAAAATGTTGATACAATAACATTTATACAATTCATATACTTCATATAGGCATATTAACTTATCACACAACATCAAAAATTATACAATGCATTTAAGTCATTTTAGAACCATTTTACAATAAGCATAATAACTTTGTAGTAACTTCCTTTTCTTCTTTACAATGAGCTATTTTCTCTTTACCATGAACTTCTTCTTATTCTAACTTCTTGACTTTCCCAAGTACCCAGTAGTAACAGTTGGTGCAGTGTATGGATAATGTTCCATAACACTATCCACACTCAAGAATCACCTTAAGGCCATAAGGAAACAATACATACAACCTTTTAACTAAACACATATAACAATAGGACAATTTCATATAATAGCGCAAATATTTCACATTAGACTTAACATAAGACTTTTTCTAAATCCTAATCTAAGTATACTAGTGAAATGTACATGTGAAGCCTCATAACCTCATAGGTATATAGTAAAACAATCATAGGACCATAATCATCATAACCTATACTTCATACATTAGCATGTCAAGCATAGACAACATCATTCATGCAAAGAAAGACCTTCATAATATACTCATCCAGACCTACTTCATGCATATAAGGACAAAAACACATTATATAGACTCACATCATGCATTTCATCACAACAAGTAAATAAGACTAAAACGTCTTGATTAAAGAACATTAACATTGTCATATACCTTAGAACACCTTTCTAGGACTTCCATTATGAGCTTCTTGTACATGGCATAGGTGAAGTCCCATGCCCCCACCTACACTACGAAACTACCCTTAGGTTATCCTAGTTAGTTTCCTAGTCATTTATTTCCATTGTCCATTTTACTTAAGGAAAACTATAGCCTTAACCAACACTAATAATGACAATAAGACCATATATGCAACATGGAATTTAGTGTTATAGAGCCTTGCACCATGGGAAGGTTCTCTAATTAGAAAAAGTAGAATATTAATACCTGCTAGCATAATAAGTGAAATTACTTTCTAGATCATATGTGGAAAGCATTGTTTATGGAACTTGTAGGTAAATTTGGAAACACTCTGTATGACAAATTGGGCATTTTAGTTATCCACTTTTTAAAATATCACTAAATGACCTTTGGGCTATAGGTTCTTTCGGTGCTAAGCTACGTTCCTTTTTATTAAAAATCCTTTATTAACATTACCTTATAAAATATATAGGCTTTAGGAGAGTTAAATCCTCATATGCTTAGCTCATAGGTCATAGATGAGACTTCATCAACCTCAATCATTAAGGCCCCTCCATTGAATAGATCATCATACATGTGTGTGTGTGTATAATTATATGTGATCAAACATTTCACTTAAGACATTAAGGACACACATGTCCATACATTGATGCATAAGTGTATTTTATAAAAAAATCCTATCCTAGAAAGGCACACATGTGCAATTCATAGACAAGGTCCCATAACCTTTCCTATACTAGTACACCTATCAAGTAATCCTACTTAAAATACAACACATAACATGCTTCATAGAAATATACATTACATGAGTAGTAGTACATATTAGTGAATATGAGAATACCTTTCCTTAAATATAATGAACCTATACTACCTTGTAAGAATGCCTAATGTTTCAGTGTGTGTACATTGATCAACTTTATCAAATAATTCCTATAAATAACACATTGAGGCAGGAACACTCTAAGGACCACAATTCACCTTCAATCATAGACAACACAACACATAAAAGCATAGAAGATAAGATAACATCTCATTACTTTCGAGACTCCTAACCTTAGTTGTAAACACATTCATATATGGGTACATAGGTAAGGTAAAATCAACCATCACAACTCATCAATGGCATAAACTAAAGCTATCCCTAACATAGTTATACACATGCTTATACAATAACCATACAACCTAGATCACAACTAAACTAGGATACTAGGCATAGGCTTTACATTGGGTGATCATCATCACCGATAACAACTAAAATAGGAGACTAGGCATAGGCTTCACATTGGTTGATCATCATCACCACATATTCAAAATACAATTTCCTTCTAGGCAATGTTCACATCACATACATATTTGAATATAAAGTGAAAACCACCATCATATGTTTACCATACAACACAATGTCATACAAGGCTTCATCAACTATCAATACTATAAGAAAGTTACAGAGATAGGCAATCTTACCAATTTCTCATCCTTTGATCATCATTGATAAATACTCTATTTTCATCAACAATAAAATATAAGGCAGTATCTACAAGTATTTTTACACAAACGAAATCTTACATTCATTTACTATAGAAACGATATTAAAGTAAATACACTACAATCATAAATCAATAGAAAGTATAATAATGTAAGTCACTTATAGATTTCCCTTCCTCGACGATTAATGTTACTTCCTCAACAATATACCTGTAGGGAAGTATCCAAAGAGATAATAACATTAGTTAAATCGTGGTTCATCTACCCTAGTATTTAGATCATATTATGTACATTACATATCAACCTATAAGCTAGAAGAACATAGATTAATCCATACTAGTTAGTTTTCATCTAATCACATTTGATCAATTACACCTATTTTATCATTACATTACAATGTAGTCAGTACCTATGAAAATTAATCGTAACTGAATCTCAAACAATAATTGTAGAATCAAGATCAGTACATACTACATTATAGACTAGCCTTATTCAAACCTTCAAACATTGATACAGATGGATCACTCATTAAAAATTCATCATCAATAAGCATACTAGGTAGTATATATAAAAATCTTAACATCATTGAATAACGTTTAGATTTACATAATATTAAAATCACAAAGCCCATACATTGTTGAAATGAGAGTTTGAAGGGAACATGGGTTCATCATGAAATTTGATTGAAATTCATGTTATAATAAACATTTAACATAAATTAATCATGAATAATACTCTAAAAATGTTTTGGGAGAGAACCCATGTCTAGATATAAAGATTGGACATTTTATAATGAACTTGCATTGAAAAAATTAGAAGGAACTCTCTAGGTTAAAGGTTATATGGAAATAAAGGATCACTATACCTCATTGTATAATAAAAGACTGAAATTAGATGAATAAAACATGGGAATCCAAGCTCCAAGATTTTCTTGAGCTTCATCTCCAATAGAGGTTTCTAGAGAGGATATTTTGGGAGAGGAAAGTCTAATTTTAATTCATGGATTTGGAATGGAGTTGAAACGTTATTAACCCACTTAATAAACCCAAAAATAAATAAATAAAATAACTAGGTTCAGGTTAGCACGTGGGGTGAATTTCCCACTCACCCGTTAATGAAGCAGCGTACAAGGCATAAAGTTGTAGGTTGCATAGACAAGAGCAGTTAACGAGCCGTCCTGCTGCTCTGTCGTTTGCGACTACAACTCCATCTTGGGGGATGAGATCCAACTTGTAAGTGTTCAGAGAGGCCTCACATCGATCAGGCGTTGATTGAGAATACGACATAAACTTGTCTCGTTGATTGACACTGCCAAGGTTGTGTCTCAACAGCCTTTAGGGTCCCCTTTGAGTGACTTTTGTGGGTCACTTAGGGATTCGTACTCTGGTTTTTCCACTATAAATATAAAACATAACATTTCAAGGATATTTCACATCTGTTTCACCAAAAACAAACACCTGCAACATGTCCAAACATGCTATGAACATTCAAGAAACACATGGACGTCCCAAGGGTAAACTTTCGAAGCTTAACATAATACCCATAAACATCATAATTACTCATAGAACGACTTAATAATACTATAAAAAACCTATAAACACATAAAAACATCTAAGACCTCTGGTTTACTAGTCGTGGAACGTTTTTGTCGTCCTTAGACGTTTGACTTCCAAATAACTTCAAACTATCATGCATACTATAAAATACTTAAATTACATGTTAACAAGCTTATAGAAATATGTGAGGCTCTATTCACCCTTACTGATTTTATGTGTGTTTTTTCTCTCATATGGTCATGCTTCCAACATAAATTGTTTAAAAGTTTAATTATTGAATATTTTAGCATACATCACTATAAGTTTATGGTGCTTCAGAGTAATGATTTTTGAAAGTTGAATTAATTTTTCATTCAAGAAAATGGTTATAATATGCATAGAAATGATGTATATAAGCATGATAATGTGTGGATAAGGACTTCCTCCTATTTTAAGTGAAAAATGTGATTTTTATTGCATGATAAGTTGTAGAAATATTTTCTATCTTCTTGTTGTATTTTGAGTCTCTTGTTCATGTAAAATTCATGTTCCTCCAAATTGTGCATTGTATATTGTGTTTTATGTTAAGTGCTACTAGTCTTGAGTTCCTTATATCTTGAAAGTGGCTAAAATGAAGCAAGTTTTTTGTTGAGAACTAATGTTGTCCAAGAGGGGGAAGATGTAAAACCTCTAAAATGAATTATCTGATGCTAGAGACTAACATGTGTATATTCAGGGTTTAGATTGCTAAAATAAATTATAATAGTGTTTTGAGACAATGCCTAAAGTCTGGTGGTGTTTGGAAGTCAAACGTCCATGACATTCAAAAGGTTTTCCTTGATATGTGCTTGTTTTTTTTATTGTGCCTTTGGGTGATTAACATATTAGTTTGGGTTGAAATTGGTGTTAAGGATTCCTAACATATATACGGGTGTAGTTGAATTAGAACGTATGAGCACGACTCTCAATGGACCTACCTGAGGGTCCTTCAGAAGGACCTAACTTGTGGGTCAAGACTACAAAAAAGTCTCAAACTACGAAGGCAATCAACGCCCCTTAGGTCAATTGATTCCCCGTAAATTGGAGCGTAGGTTCATAATTTGTGGAAGAAGATTTTTCTCCCATTTGAAGATCCTCTTATCCATACCATACACAAGAAGGGTCATCCATTAGTGGATCTACGAGGCGTAGATTGGTCCGTCGATAGTGACCTAAAGATTTTTCTGCATGGTCTTAGCCAAGCCAATGTCTTTTTAGGAAATTCACGTAGTGTTATAAATTTTTTTGGGAAGTTACTTAAGGGTATTTTAAATATCTTTACATGTATAGAACCCCAAGCGAAGTTCATTATTTAAAATCCTAACCCAAACCCTAAATAAGGAACTCTTTAATCCTCCATTGGAGCTTGAAACAACGAGGGAGCTTGGAGCTTAATTTCTCCATCATTTCTCTTTATGTTTTGTGTATAATCATCAATAAAGGTACGATGTTTCATCCTTGAACTTTGTTTCTTCTAGGAGCCAATCTTCAATGTTTTTTCCAAGTCTTTTCAAAAGATGAACTCTGTTATTTTCTTATCTAGTTATGGGTTCTTGCAAAAAATGTGTTTTGAGTGGTGGTATGTTGACCTAACCTCTTCTATATTTTGTAGTATAGGTATTTCTATTGTGATGATTTGTATGGTCCACTTAGGGTTATATGACTATATGTATAGGTGAAGTGAAAGCATGTGTTCTTCGATTTTATATAGGTGATAATGATAGGTTATTGTAATGTTTTCATGTGTGTATACCTTATATTGAAGTGTGAATCTTTAAAATTTACTATATGAGTATTTTGATGGATTATGATGATGTTTCTATAGAAGTGTGTAGGATGAATTTTAGTAGACTTGGTTGTCCCTATATTCTACTTGAATGATATTGTACATGTTATAAGATGATGATATTTGTGTCTTGTTTTAGTAGACCACGTTTCTCTACTAGATACATGAAAAATATGAATATGACTATTTACATAGTAATCTAAAGCTCTTTTGTCATGTAGGTATATGTATGATTGATATATGGCCTTATATATAGGTAAGAGGATCATTTATGTGGAACCTTCAACCTAGATGGAATGTCGTGATATCTTTGAAGTTAAAAATTGTAATGGTATTCTTCTTGTGTGAATAATGGACTGAGGGGTTGTGAAGAAATAATGACATGAATTCATACTGAGTAAAGTCGTGAATCTATCCTACTTAAGCATTGTGTGGAAGCCCTTGTTGACCCCCTGTAGTAAGGTGTATTGTTATTTTGTTATGACATCTATATGGTACCTCTTCATATGCCCTTATATTGAATTACTCTATGTGAACAAAGTCTAGCGGTGAGAGAGTATGTTTGGGGAGTGACTCTACATAAGATGAGAGTAGAGTACAAGGAACTCTTGATATTGCCTAACCATGTGCCTACATGGGATGTGTCCTAGTTGTACCATTGTCAAGTAAAACACCCTGCATCGGAGTAGGGTAGACTCTAAAGTCCATGCCTAGATAGTATGGTCTATGTCGCTTATTACCTATTCTCATCATGTGAGATAGATTCTAGTATTTTATAGGTTCTACAAAGTTTAGGTAGTGGAATGGGACACTATCTAGACATTGCACGAGTAGGATTTGCAAATGCTAGTATCTAGGTTCCCTAGGTTTTCTCCAAGACCATTATGTGAATGTCTTTAATTGTTGAATGCCTTTTATATGACTTAATTAAAATTGTTATTTAAGTTAAATGCATTTTAATTGAGAAGCACTTTTCAAGAGTATCTTTAAGGATTTTTTAGGTAAGCTTGGACAGGGTATATAGCCGGTCTCTTCATGTTTTACTCAGGTGAGTTTTAGACTAACTTTAGGTAGGAGATTTAATTTAATATATTGAATAATCTTATGTTAGAAATCCTTGATAATATCTTAGGTATGTGTGAAGGGGTTGTATGGGTGACCGGTTGATCTCTCACTCAAGTGAGCCTTAGGAGGACCTTTGGTAGGATAGTCTTATACTTGTATGATTTGAATTGATGATATTCTATATTAGTGAATGTGACATATATGTTCTTATGTTTGATTGTAAGTGACTCTCATAATTTTTTTATGAAGTTTTCTCCAACAAAGCATGTTTTATACAAATGTCCTGTTAGCATTGTTTTAATCGCATCTCAGCATACTTAGTGCATTCTAAAATACTAATTACATATATTTTTTGCCATATCTCTAATGGTGTAGTTGTGCTTTGAGAGAAAATATTGAACTGAATCTTGGATATTAGCATCCATTCAAGCAAAGTTGTGGTATGTCCTCAATTTATTAGAGGACACCACAATGTTTACTTTTCTTGTTAAAGACGTTGTAATAGGCTTGGATATTTCAAACTTTCTGATGTATGGGTTGCGTTCAAAGTTATTTGTGTGTCTAAGATGGTGACATTTATACTTAGCATTTCCTTATGAATTTGTATAAAACAAATATTTTGAAGCATTATTATTTCATGTAAAAAGTTTAACTCCGCACTATTGTTCGTACATGTATGCAATGAATGATTTCAAAGGGCATGTACAAGACCTTAGAGAGGTCAAGTATGTTGTGCCACAATTTGAGAATATTATATCTTCTAGGGTATACTCTCGGGTCGTGACAAAAATAAATCCTAAAAACCATTTCAAAACCCTCAAAACCCAAAGTACTAAACTCTAACAACCTAAATACAACCCTTAAGCTAAAATCCTAAGCCCTAAAAACTAAATTCAAACCTAAAATCCTAAATACTATACCTAAAACCTATGAAACCCTAAATCCTAAAAAAAAACTAAGCCCAAAACACCAATCCCTAAATCTAAACCCTAACCTAAAACCCAAATACTTAACTTACAACCAAAGAGAACGGTAAACTCTAAATAAATAACAACCTATTCGAAACCCTAACCTTTAAACCCTAAATCCTAAAATTTTTAAAAACCTAAACCTAATATCACCCAAAAAAAACTAATCCCTAAACCATAAAAAATACTTAAAAACACTTATTTGATAAAAATCCTAAGAAACACAAAAATCCCTAAACATCAAAAACTCTGAGTTCTAAGAACATTAAAATCCTAAATCCTATAAGCTAAGCACAAAAAAAAAAAACCCGAAGCAGTAAACCATAAACCTAAATTATCTAAAAAACCAACAGCCCTAAACCCTAAAATAGGATATATAAAACCCTTAACCTAAAATCCTATGTCTAAAAACCCTAAGCCCTAAATCCTAAACTGAAATCCTAAAAACTAATCTTAAAACCCTAAGACTTGAACCTTAATAATCCCTAAATATTACAAAACTACAATACTTAAAACCCTTACAAAATCTGAATCTCTAAACCCTAAATAATACAAAATCAATAAACCGTAATCCTAAAAAAACCCTAAAACCTAAAAAATTATAAGAAACACTAAACCCCTAAAAACAATAAAACACAAGAACCTAAAAAAAAAACTCTAACCTCTAAATGCCGTAAATCTCTAAATTTTATATGTTCGCCCTAAAACAACACAAAAATTCCAAAGCCCTAAATCCAAACCAATAAAACCCTAAATAACCTATATCTACAAAAATAAAAGTCATAAACACAGAAAACCTTGATGAAACCCTTAACTTAAATAAAATTAACAATAAAAACCACTTGATACCTCTACTAAATTGTATGGTGTATACCCTAAATCGTAAAAATCAATAAACCCTAATTTTAGATAACCAAAAAACCCTAAGCTTTAAGCACTACAAAATACTAAAAATCTCTTAACCCTTACAAACCCAAAAAACTAAAAAAAAAACTAAACATATATTTTTTTATGCTTTAAACCCTTTAAAGCCCTATATCATATATGCTAAATAATAAAAGACATTACAAAAACCCTAGTCTCTAACCTTGTACCTATAAAATACTAAAACTTCTTAACCGTAAGAGTCCTTAACCCTAACCATAAAAACCAAAAGAAAACCCGTAAAATAATACTCTAAATCCTAGACCTAAAACCCTAAGAAACACTTAACCATAAGACTTAAGAAACCATAAATCCTATTAACCCTAAAAAAACACTTAACCCTTAAAAACCTTTTAAAACCCAAGAACCCGTAAACCTAAAAAAACCATGCTCTAAACCAGATAATGACCTAAATCATATGTGACAAACCCTAAAAAACCAGAAAAAAAATTTTAAGCCCTAAACCATAAAAACATTATCCTAAAATACTCAAAACCCTAAACTCTAAAAATCTATATAAAACCTTTAACCTAATAACCTAAACATAAAATACCCCTAATCCCTAACCCTTAAACCCCAACCTAAACCCTATCTCTTCCTCATTTCCAATTTTTCTCTCTCTCTAACTTCTCTCACTAAACGCGCGCTCGCTAGGAAAATATAAGTAACTAACTGTAACGGCTAGTTTAAACAAATGGAGATGGCGAGTGAGCAATTGGAGGACTCCTGTAGGCTGCCTGACAAGCACTAACAGGGGAGCCTGAAGGAGACGAACACAATGCAACAAGAATCGCCCCTTACTTCATCTCATATCACTGGGAATTCGCCTTTGAATGATGCGATGAACAGTGCAAACTCCACGAGGGAAATTGAAGGGAATCACAAAATTATTTCCCTTAAATTCATCAAGCTAAATCTAGAAGATAGGGATATTGTTAATGATTCTTCTCATCAATGGCAACAACATACTGAAAAATCAGGCAATTTGGTCGTGCCAATTGAGTGAAGGGAAGTGGCGATTTCTAGGGATGTCGCGAAAAACCTCCATGAAAGTCGATTTCAATTCGAATGCATTCCCAATTGATTCGAGGTGAAATACCTAGCGGGGTTTGTTCCCCTTGGAAACGCTCATCTCCCACCAAAAATTCAGCCCCAAAAGATTCTTAGGTCGCGGCGACAAGAACTTTGTTTCTGGAGATTTCGCGAAAAATGTTCTTGAAACTAGAAATCAAAATCAAAAAACTTCCTAGTTGATTCGAGGTGAAATACCTACTGGGATTTGTTTCCTTTTGATAGGGGCGTCTACTAAATCAATTTACACCACATAGGATGGCTTGGTCGCTGACGATAAGAATTTTGGTGACTCAAATATTAGTCAAACAAAAATTGTTGAAGGCGGGGAAAATGAGGTACTATCTGATATTGAAGGTGTTCATCCCACTAACTTATCCAATCAACTTCTCCAAGACTATAATCCAATGGGAAATTATGTGCAACACAATTCAAAAATCCAACATGGGTGAGTGACTGGAAAAGGCACAGCTTGGAATGCTATTCTAAACTCGAATATTCAACAAATCACATCAGTAACTAGGCCAAGAGAAGTGATTGAAGTGGAGAACTCATCACACTTCTCGTTTGGAGTGAAGGCTATCAACAACACAATATCAAAAGAAAATCTATCGCAAGCAGCTATGAAGGATGACTTCACTGATCGTGGTAAGGATGTTAAGATACTGAAACAACAAAAAGTAGTATTAAAGAAGAGGGGAAGAAACAATAAGGTATGCAAGCTGATCACAATGATCGAACTATGGAAGTTAAGATAGAGAAAAAAAAAGCAAAATGAAAATGGACAAAGGGAGAAGGAACAACAATCATGTAAGTATCTTCAACCCAATTCTAAACAAAATAAGAATTATAATTATACTAGTGTTTTCCATGTGCATGAAAATTCCATGGAATATGTAGCTGATGATTTTGGTAATGTAGTACATAAAAATATAGCCAATAAGTTTGGGAATCCAAAAGAGCACAATCAATGGAAAATTGATGGTGACCGGGGACAAACAAATTAGAGTAATGTGGGGGTAAAAAAAGATCAAAACAAATACCATAGAGACTTTAAAAAAATCTCTAGAAATTTGGATAAACAAAATTCTCCTTTAAGAAATAATTCCCAACCTACTCCCCCACAAAAAGTGATTGAAAACAACATTCTTAAAAGCCATCAAAACAACCAACATGAAAAAATCCACAAAGTTGTTTCTTATACTGTAGTTCAGACCTTCGCTGCAAGGTTGAGACACATTCATGCTGCTCAAGAACCCATCATTGTGCTCAAAACTCCTCCTAGACAGACTACCAAGCAAGGACAGCCTGCAGTCATCTTTGACATGTATGATTTTGTTCATACATTAGCGGTTGATTGTAAATAAACATTGGTGGGAAAATTCAGTGTACCAATGCCTAAAATAGAACTCATTAGGAAAAGCTATATTCAACAAACCCAACTAAGTGGGGGGGGGGGTTATTATAGCTCACTATAACTTTACGCATATGTTTATTGATCTTGAAAATGATTTAGACTACAACACTGTTTGGACTTAACAAGGAATGACTATTAAGGTTAAACTTATGAGATTAAATGATTGGACACCATACTTAATCCGGAGAAAAAAACTCCCATTAATCTAGTTTGGATTCTCTTACCAGGGCTGCCATGGCATTACTTCAACAAAAACATCCTGATCCCTCTCCTAGAAAATATAGGCAAAGTTTTAAATTTAGACACTGCCTCTATTACAATAACAAGAGCAGGTATGGCCAAATTAAAAATGCATATTGACTTGACTATACCCAGGCCAAGACATGTGTGGATTGGATTAGACAATTATGATGATACTATATGAACTTGGCAGCCTCTGGAGTATGAAAATATCCCACCATATTGTGAGTATTGCAGACATCAGGGAAATGAGAAAGATGAATGCAAATCAAAGATGAGAGATGAATACTAGAGATAAAGGATGGAAAAGGAAAAGAAGAAAAAAGACAGAACCAGGGAACAACAAAATCACAAGAAGAAAGAGAATGTTCAAGCACAGACTAAGGAGATTAAGGAAAAAAGAAAACAAAACAACAATTATAAGGGGAAGAAGAAACAAACAGAACAACCAAAAGAAGAAGAATGGGACACACAAAGGAGAAAGAGTTCCCAAAACACAGGAAGAGAAGAATAATAAGACAGCATGAAAACGAATCTATACTCCAAATCATCCAGCAAATGTATAAATTCAGAATACATCTCAGCAAACACGTAACCACAATAATTTGAAATATAAATCTTTCAATATTTTGTCTATGTAGGAACCTTATGCAGGAAACTAAGAGGAACATCTAGTAAGGAAAAAGACAACCCCATAGGGAAACACAAACAGAAGCATCATCATCACAAGACCATCTTATAAGAATCCAACAGTCCAAAAATTAGGTATCATAGCTAATGAACCGAACTCTTTTGGTGTTTTGAATGAGAATGATGAAGTTTTTTGAGGTATGGAATGGGGGTGTCAGGAGGAACCTAGTAACTTGCAGGAAGGGGGTACCAAAGGGGGAGTTTGCATCATGTTATGCATGAGGGGTTGTACACTGACCATTGTCCAGAATTTAGAGCCCATGATAATTCTATCAATAAGAAACTTCAAGAGGAACAACAATAGAATCACAACTGGTGCAGGCTGCAAAAATCAAACAACAAAAAAGTGAAACTAACAAAGAAAAACAACAAGACAGAAATAAAGATAGTGAAGGAAAGGACAGTGTTACAAAGACAAATTATAAAAGGAAGAAGATTGAAAATTTTACTCCTTAAATCTCCCACAAGAGAAAAAACAAGCCATGAAAACAAAAAAGGGAAGCTGCTAAAAGGAGACAAAGTAAACAACAGAACAGTGAAGAGGAACAAGCTCAGGGAAAGGGGGAGGAACCATAAAAATAATTTGTGATGGTCAATGACAACCATGGTTTAGATATTATACCTTTGCAAACTAGATACATGGCTCCTGCTCCGACAGAACCACCAGATAAGAGGCAACAATTATGTCAAGTTAATATTATACCATTAATTGATGAGTATGCTGTGAATATTTTTGAAGATGAATTGGATAGAGACAACCAATCTCTAGATGATTTAGATGAGGAGGATGAGACTAGTGAGGCTCTGATTAAAGACTTTAGTACTTTAAATAATTAGGCTTTAGAGGATGAGCTTAAACAGGTTTCAAAAAAGCAAGGTTTATCTCAAAGAGGGTTCCAACATGACAGGTTGCATTTCAAGAATCAAGATATCATCACTGTAATAGCTAGCAGACCAAATACTAGATTATTCTACTCTATATCTTCCCAATGATTAGTACAATAATTTGGAATGTGAGAGGGATCAACACTCAAGGGGTGTTGGAGAGGCTCAAAATGCGAAGGAAACTCCACCAATTATCTATTATAACTATCTTGGAACCTTTTTCAGATAGTGTACATGTGCAGAATTTCAAAGTTCATTTGAATATGGAAAATGCTACTAGTAACTTTTATGGTAAGATTTGGGTTTTTTGGAGAAGTGATATTGACTGTAATGTTCTTGATGAAGATGAACAACAAATCACATGTGACATAAAATAAAATGAGTTACAGAGACAGTTCATTACTACTTTTTTCTATGAAAAATGTAAAAATTATCTGATGAGATATCTTTGGGATAAGATGCTTTAGCAACCCAATAAATAGACCAAATATTGGTGTGCAGTAGGTGATTTAAATGTTATAACTGCAGTGGATGAAAGTTGGGAGGGGCACCTTATAATATGAGGAAAAGCATGGATTTTATAGCTGTTATTCAAGCAGGTGGTCTTCTGGACATTGGTTTCAGTGGCCACAAATTCACATGGTCCAATAAGAGATGTATTAATCACTGAATCTTGAAGAGACTTGACAGGACCATTGTTAATGACTCCTGCTTTGAAAATATTCCTGAAACCACTTTTACTCACTTGTCTTCTACTGTCTCGGATCCTTTTCCTCCATCATATTGGAAATGATTTCCAAACAAAAAAAATCACGTCAAGTATTTCAAGTTCCTTAATTATTAGGTAGACAACCCTCTTTTCATGGAAACTATGCAAACTTGTTGGGATATTGATGTGGAAGGTACTGGTATGTGAAGACGTTGGCTAACACTCTTAGTGGTTGGTCAAGGAACGAATTTAGGGATATTTTTCAAAATGTCAGAATGTATGAGAAGGATTACATTCTTCACCAAAGTGATGATAACTTAAGTGCCTTATATGAGATTAATGCTAAATTTATCAAGTTCCATATGTTGGAGGATAATATTTTGAAATAGAAAACTCAATAACAAAGATGGTCACACAAATTCTAAGTACTTCAATTCCATTATAAGAGGAAGAAGAAGAAAATTATTTGTGCACAAGATTATCAGTGAAGATGGGGAATGGATACAAGATGAGAAGGATATTGCTGAGAAAGATTGTGCTCATTTTGAGGAGATTTTTAAAGGTGAGAAAAAGATAATCAACGAAGATACTTTAGAATGCATTCCAAGGATGGTTAGTAAAGAACAAAATAGCCATTTTACCAGTATTCCAAATATGGAGGAACTTAAAAGTGTGATTTTCTCTAAGAATCATAATTCCGCAGCTGGTCTTGATGGTATTAATAATTACTTTTTTCAGAAGTGTTGGCACATTATCAAGGATGATTTAATGGTAGTTGTTAAGTCCTTCTTTAGTGGGCAAATGATTCCTAAGTATTTCTCCCATTGTTTTATTGTCCTACTACCTAAAGGTAGTAATCCAAACAATCTAACTGAGTTTAGGCCGATAAGTTTTAGTAACTTCACTAGAAAGATTATATCTAAAATAGTGAGAAACAGACTTAGACCTATTCTCCCTTCTTTGATTTCTTCCAATCATTCCGGGGTTGTTTAAGGTAGAAGTGTTTCTGAGAACATAATGCTTCCTCAGGAAATCATCCACCAAATTAAGAAACCCAATGTTCGGAGTAATGTCATCATAAAGATAGACATGGCAAAGGCATTTTACAGGGTTTCTTGGTCATACATTTGCTTTGTTCTAAGGAAAATGGGGTTTGAAGAAATATTCATAGATATGGTGTGGAGATTCATGGCCAACAGTTGGTATTCGATCATTGTCAATGGTAAGAGTTATGGCTTCTTTCATTCCACAAGAGGTCTCAAGCAAGGTGATCCCTTATCCCCTGCCCTATATATTTAAGGTGAGGAAGTGTTATCTAGGTCTTAACAGGTTACATTCTCATCCTAACTATCATGGTTTCTTCATGAAGAGGAGGGGACCTCAACTAAATCACTTGAGCTTTACTGAGGAATATACCCTCTACATTCACTTTCTTGCAGGAACAAAACTTGAAAATCAAATGAAACCTTTAACAAGGAGTAGGACGAGACTTCCGGAGAGCCTCAATCATGAAGACAAGAGTCAATTTTAATGCTACACTCTAATGCTCTGTCAATAGCACAAGAGGAGAAATAAAAAGAACTCACGGGCTTCAAAAAAAAACACAAGCAAAGGCATTGTCCTCTTAATTACCTAGGCTGCCCTTTAATTTGTGGTATGCCTAGGAATATTATTTTTCTATTCTTGTTAACCAAAGTTGTATGAGATTAAAGGATGGCAATCAAGCAACTCATTTATGGAGGAAAATCTTTAACAAAGCTGTGTTACACGGCAATACCCATACATCTCTTTCTGCATTAACTCCTCCCTCCACTTGCTTAAACAATCCAACATGTACAATTGAAAATTTTTCGTCTATTGATGGAGGAATGGGAGAAAGAGATATCATTGGGCATCATGGAAGAATCTTAGCTTTCGTTATGATGAAGGGGGGTAGGCATGGGAAATTTAAAGGATATTTGTATGGCCTTTCAATTCAACCAATGGTGGATTTTCAGAACAAAAAAAACTTGTGGGGCGACTTATTGAAAGCAAAATATTTCCAAAGATCCAATCCTGTTAGCAAAAGGTGGGATACTGGAGAATCATTTACATGGAAGAACATGTTGATGAACAGACAACATGTGGAACAACATATCTAATGGAAGCTTCGGGATGGAAGTTGTTCCTTTTGGTGGGATAATTGTCTTCGCAATTTCCCACTAGCACATTTTTCCAACAATAGCAACAAATTTAACAATGCAACAGTGGATGATTTCTGGGAAGAAACTAAATGGAACTGGAACAAGTTGATAGAACATGCACCAGCCAATAATTTCTTCAATATCATTGCAAAAGAAATTTACCCTCAAAATCAGCTCCCTGATCAAGCAGTCTGGAAGCTCAATCACCATGGAAACTTTACATGTTCATCAGCTTTGGAGGATGTCAGGGAAAAAAGGGTCAAACATCAGTTTAATTCACTGTTATGGCATAAAATCATTCCTTTTAAACATTCTTTTATATCATGGAGGACCCTAAGGGATAAACTCCCAACTAATGACAAATTAACTAATTATGGCAATGAGCCATCAAAGTGTTTTTGTTGTCTTGATAATGCAGGTATAAAAACATTCAGCACACCATCATTTGAAGGAAATTTGCTTCCAAATTTTGGAGCAATTTCGCAGCCACAACAGGAATCCAGTATGGCTGCCATTCGCTGCAGCAACTACTCCAACATTGGTTGTTCGCAAAGACCAACAATTCATCCCACAATATGCTTCTAAAAACCACCCCTATTTTGATATGCTGGAACTTATGGAAGAATAATTGCCCAGGCAAAAATGGGGGTAAAACAACGAATATGAACATGGTGAAATACGCAATTTACAAATACAGGTACAATATGTTGAGCATAGCATTTCCTAATATCAAATGGCAAGACAAATGGACTGATTTGATCCATAAATGTGATGGATATGTTCAAGACACCAATGTAAGTTTGGTTGCTTTGAGAAAACCCAAAGATCAGTGGATTAAGGTAAAACTGATTGCAGTGCACTTGCCAATCCGGGTCGGATGGGTGCTGGAGATATTTTGAGGGATAAAGATGGCCAATTGATGATGGACTTCTCAGCAACTCTTGGTGAAGGAACGTAAAATAATCCAGAGATCGAGGAACTATTTTTGGTCTACCTTGGACATTGGAGCTAGGTTACAAGAACATATTATTCAAACTTTATTCACATCTTGTTGTAAAGTGGATAAACCAAAAGGCAGACCCTCAATGGAATTTCATAATTCAACTAGGCAGGCTGCAAAATCTTATCAACCATGACCAAAATTTCAAATGCACACACGTTTATAGAGAAGTAAATTGGGTTGCTGATGCACTTTCTAAACACATCCATCAAACAACCAATCCCTAGGTATATTTAAGCCACCAACAACTACCTAGGGAAGCAAGGGCATACTATCAACAGGACTTAATGGAAATGCCATGTTTTAGGAGAAAGAAAACTAAGAGAATTAAAGAACCTCGGTGATTTTATTATATTTTCAACTTTGCTATAATATTAATAATTATAGCTTCTTTGAATAGGTTAGGATAGTATTATATTTTTTGCAAATGTAAAGGGAGAGTCTCCCTTGTTTATGTTTCCTAAATGATAGGTATGGAGAGGAGTCCTCTCTTCTTGGTACTTAGTATTTTTTATTCATCTTTTGTTTATGGGGACGAGTTGACTTCCTTTTTGGAAAGTTGACTCCAAACCACCATAGGTTGGAGATTAGGTTTATGCCCCCCTCCGTATATTTTGTTTTGTTATTGTGTTAAGGCCTGGGGGTGTTGCTTAGCCCCTACCCCTCCAAGTGTAATTCAACAAAAAAAAAACCTAAAACCCTAAGAAACACTAAATTCAAAACATCAAGAAACCGTAAAAGAACCTATAAAAACATTTTAAAACACTACAAAATCCTACGTTGTAAGCCATAAATTCTAAAAAAACGTTAAATCCTTAGCCAAAAATTACAAAAACAAAAAACCTAAAACCGACATCCAAAACCCTAAAACCACTATAAAAAACCTCAACCTTAAATCCCCCAGAACCCCAAAACCCCTAAACCATAAAAGCTCTACGCACTAAACACCATAAAGCCCTAAATTGTATATTGTATACCCTAAACACCACAAACAAAATGTATGACCTAAATCCTAAACATATAAAAACCTAAAAAACATAACATAAAAAACCCAAATCCCAAAACCCTAAAAACCTATAAAAAATCCTTAAGTCCTAATCCATAAAAACCTTAATAAACAGTTAATGCTTAAAACCCATAAGAATAAAAAAAAAACACTAAACGTGAAAAAATTCTACGCACAAAACGCTCTAAGCTCTTAAAATGTATTTGCTAAACCCTAAAATATATATAAAAAAAATTACCTACACCTTAAAACCTTAACCCAAAAAAACCTAAACTAGCTTCATCTCAAAAACCAAACCGTTATACCATAAAAACCTAGATAAAACCCATAAACTTAAACCCTAAGCCTTACGCACTTAACCTTAATTTAATAGGCTAAATCCTAAACCTAATATCCCATAAAACCTTAAACCCTAAACCTTACGAAGATTTCAATCCTATATACCTTAAAGTAAATCCTAAAAAAAATTTGAAACCCCTAAAAACCCAACAATTTAAACCGTATACCTTAAGAAACACATTGCACTTAAAAACAAAAAAAAAAACCCTAACGCATAAAGTCATAAATCGTATATGCTAAACCCTAAAAACAAAAGGAAACCCCTAAATAAAAATCCTATAAACCATACAAAACTATAACCTAATAAGCCCAAAGCCCTACATCTTAAAAACCTACAATAAACCCTTAGCCTAAAAAAAAAAAACACGGACTGAAACCATTAACTAAAACCCTAAATCCTAAATCTAAAAACTTAAGAAACTTAACACAAAGCCTTAAGAAAATATAAATCCTAAAAACCTTTACATATAAGATGAAAAGCATTAAAAGTCCCTACAAAACCCTATGTTTTAAAAACTAAATCCTAAAAATACTTAAACCCTAAACCTAAATAAACACAATAAAAAACACTAAGCCCTACACCCTAAAAATACATAAGAAACACTTAACCCTTACTCCCCCCCCCCCCCCCCCACAAAAAAAAAGCAAAAACCCCTTTAAACCCCTAAACCTAAAACAAAGTCGAAACTCTAAACAATATAAAGACCTAAATCGTATAAACCCTAAAAACACAGGAAAATATAAGATGTAACCTAAACCGTTAAAACCCCAAAAAATCTTAATTTAAAAAATCCACAGCCTAATCCCTTAAACCAAGATTAAACCCTTATCTAAAACCCATACCTAAATACCTAAATCCAAAACCTAAAACCATAGGAAATCCTAAATTCTAAAATAAACACTAAGATCAATTTAATATACCTAAAAAACACTGAGCTCTAAACTTTAAAAATTCATAAACTTGAACCCTAAAAAAGACATAAGCAATATACCCTAAACCCTAAAAATCCTAAGAAAAACTCAACCCTTAAGACCTCTTAAAAATACAAAACCCCTAAACAATAAAAACACTATGATCTATACCCTAAGATTTCCTAAATCGTGTATACTAAACCCTATAAATTACCAAATAAAAAAAGAATCAAAGCCATAAACAATAAAGCTATAAAATTCTAAAACCATTAACCTAAAAATTCAAAGCTCTTAACCCTATAAACCTAGATAAATACTCAACCTAAAACTCTACACCTAAAAAATTCCAAAGCCCTAAATCCTAAACTTAAACCCTAAACTATATACCAAAACCCTAAACACTAAACCTTAAGAAATCCAAAATCCTATATGCCCTAAATTAAACATAAAACTATTTAAAACCCCTAAAAAACCTTAACCTCAAAACCCTAAATAAAAAAATTATGCAAACCTTACACCTAGAAAAAATAAAGAAAAAACGCTAAGCGCAACAGAACACTAAAAAACACATAACCCATAAACCCTTAAAATTCCAAATCCCTAAAATAAAATTAAAAAAAGATTCAAAAACCCCTAAACCTAAATAACTCTATGCTCTAAACCCTATAACATCGTAATAATGTTGTGACTATTTTTGATAGTGTATCAACGTTTTTAGGCCATTCAGAATGGAAAAGATCCAGAGAAGTGATTTTTGGAGTGCGCGTGTTCTGCGTACAGGTAGGCTACGGTTTCCATTTCTTATATTGAACTTGAACATGTGAATGCATGTTGATTAGTTGGGATTCAGGTTTGGTAGTTATTGAACCATGTATAGGTGTTATAAATCATATTTTTGGCCTTTTTCTAAGAATTATCAGGTAACTTGAGCATGTTTATTGTTATCAATTGACTTTCTTTCCTTTATGGAGTACTTGTATGCTTGATTACTCTTTATTTTATGTATGTTGAGCTTAGTTTAGGTTTTGCTAAAGCTTTCCCTAGAAATGAATGATTCAAAACTAGTAGGACTTAGTTTTTCCCCGACCTAGCTTGGTCGGCTTAAATCCTTGTAGACCGGTGCAGCGGACTTGAATTTTATATCTTAGGCCTTATCTAGATGATGAGATCACTCAGGCGATAGTTATCCTTACTTTTGCGATGTTACGACTGCGCGAGTTTACGCGGTGACATGAATTTCCGCTTCAACATCCCGGATTTGATCTTTCGATTCAATTTCCACGGACATAACTTGATTGTTCACTTGTGAATGTCCAATGTATTTTATGATTATGACTAGATAGAGACTCATTAAGTAAAGCAAAGTTGACCCCTTTGTGTCTGGCATCCCAATTTAACCTCGGCCTCGATGTAACTACCTGTTTAGTCGTTTTGAGCAACAGATTTTATCTGGAAAAACTGGCAAGGTGATGGAAGGCCACGACGGACCGTCACAGGCACGACGGACGTCCGTGATTTGTCCTTTCAAAACACTTGAAAATCTGGAATTTTGGGTACTGAAATCGACTCTCTGAACGTCGTGAACGGAGTGGCAGGACGGACCGTCGCAGGCGCGACGCCCGTCACAAGCCATCCACTTAAAATTAATCCTCTGTGGCGCACGACGGACAGCAGGCCGGACAACCGTCCGCAGGCAGCGACTGCCCGTCGACGTGCTAA
The DNA here is from genome assembly GCA_027704765.1 of Solanum habrochaites. Classification (NCBI taxonomy): domain Eukaryota; kingdom Viridiplantae; phylum Streptophyta; class Magnoliopsida; order Solanales; family Solanaceae; genus Solanum; species Solanum habrochaites. The sequence continues at coordinate 20,402,117 of JAKWJA010002495.1, read as the reverse complement.
ACCATCCCAGTTTCGGGTCGGATTTCTTTACACGTTTTTTAAAGGACGTTTTTTTTTGACTATTCCTGCATTTAATTATAAAGTTAAAGGGTTTTAATGTTACTAAATCTAACTACTTGGGGGTTAAAAGAGGTAACCTTAAGTTAATTAGTGGGTTATTATTGCCACTTCATTCTTATTATCATATTAAAAAAAAAAGACAAATAAATAATTAAAAAAAAAGAAAAATTAGGTAGATTTAAAGAGGGGTTAGGGGGATACAATACTAGGGTTTGGAATAAGAAAATATAAAGAACAAAGACCGAAGAAAAGAGTGGAAAACGAACGAGTAGATGAGAGAGAAAACGAAGAGGCTAGCAAGGATTTTGAGAGATAGCTTGTTTATTTCAATTCTTCGGTGGAGGTAGGTTATGGGTTTCTCTTACGATATTCGTAGTAACTCTTAAATGAATGATATGTATTGCAATAGTATTGTAATCCCTCATATGCTTAATGTATGGCTGCATGATTTATTATGAAATTGTGATGAATTAACAAAGCATGATGAAGCTAGTGAATCCCAAATCTCGAAAGACCCCTATTCGCTGTAATATATTATATAATGAGAATGATGATGCCTTAGTATGAAAGAAGGCTTTGATTAAATTATATATAGAAATGATGCTGCCTAGTGTAAAAATGAAAAGGCTTGATGATTAGGGGATTCGGGTGCCACGAGTTCCGGTAATACCAATGATAGCATATGAGATCGTAGTGCACGTCCTACACCAGGATAGAATATGGATCGGTTCCACGTTCCGTACTAGGATAGAATAATGAGATCGGAGTGTCAACGTTCCGACAACCCAGGATAGAATATGATCGGCGGGTGCCACGTTCCGGTAACAGGATAGAATTATGAGATCGTAGTGTCAGGTTTCCGACACCTCCCACGGATTAATATGGATCGGTGCCACTTTTCCGGTACCTCTACAGGATAGAATATGAGGATCGGAGTGCCACTTTCCGGCACCAGGATAGACATAGATGAAGAAAGATAATGAATCTTGAAAGTAATGAATATAAACTCAATCTAGATGAACTTAATATTCCCCAAATAAGTATGGTAATTGGGGGGCTTGAGGTCCTCATGTGGTGAACTCGGTTGTAGTTATTGATGAATTCAAATGTTGTTATTTGCTACATGTGAGTATTGTAGTTGATTTACATTAATGATGATTATATTTTCCCTATTTGAGTTGGCGCGATTATATCTACTCAGTAAACGTGTTGTTGTATACCCCGCCCTACTTTCAACTGTTTTCCCTCTTGTTATGTGAATGCATCAAAAACGTCGTCAACTCAACTCAACAGCAGATTCTATCCAGTCTTTCACTCATCGGAAAGTTCAGGGTGAGCTCTGCGTCTAGCTTGGACTGGGTCTTTCTTTCTTCAAGTCTTGAGCCTTTAACTTTCCGGCATGGACCTAGCTTTTTAGTTATTTTGTTTCTTAGAATACTCCTAGTTTTAGTAATTAGAGATAGATGTTCTGTGATGATACTTCCAGATTTTGGGGATAATAATAATAGTATTGAATTGGTTTTGTATTAATGAGTTTTTAAGTCTTCCGCTAAGAAGTCTTCCGCATTAATTTTTTTTTTGTGAATATCTTGGCAAAATGTTAGGTTTAGTGGGTTGGTTCGCGCACATAGGAGGGTAAATGTGGGGGTGCCAAGTCGCGTCCCTGATTTGGGTCGTGACAAACTTGGTATCAGAGCATTAAGGTTCATTGGTCCTCATCAACACAAGAACAGGTCTAGTATAGTCTTAAGAACGGTAGGGGGACGCCTCTTACTTTTCCCTTGAGAGGCTATAAGGAACCCTTTAGGGAAATTTTCACTCTTTCATTCTCTTTCGTGCTACTACTTGAGTCCAATTGTATCTGGGCCGATACGAATTGGTTATCTGACCACCTTCACTCTTTTCGCAGATGGTTAGAATAGAGCAACGACCTGAACGACGCCAACAATCAACATCGAGCAAGACAAGATGCATCCGAGCCAGCCACTGGGTTGTAATCTCGAAGTGCAACAGTGGCAAGAGGCCGCGGTAGAGGTCGTGGAGGACGTCCCTAGAGGGAGAGGACGAGCGCCTGCCCATCTGTTGCTAGGGTGGTGACTCCTCCCCGACTGAAGGAGGTATTACGAGAAGGGGGAAGGAATGGGGACGAAATGAACAAGTACCGAATGGGAAATGCCAACCCCACCCTCCCCCGGAATGATCACATCAGGTTCTCGCTTATCTTAGTGGTTATCCTGATCCGGGTCAGGCACCCTCACGGTTTTTCCTTCTTCTCTGCACCACACCTCCGTTTCAGAGGTACGACATGCGGCACTATGGCCTCCCCGCATGGATGCATCATGGGCAATAAGGCCCATTTCCCCACGTCTGACTACTGGTCCTATTATTACCGATGATTCATCATGAAACTTTTTTCAGTAAGTTCTTGAAATTGAAACCTCCCAGTCTTTAGGCGCAAAATCAAGGATCCTACGTTTTTTGGTTGATTGTCATGACGCTACTACACAAGTGGGTTAGTAGAACGTTTGGGTTGAGTTCGTGAGCTATCCAGTTTTCATTCATGGGAACGCCAAAACATGTGGCGGTTCACTATTTCGAGTGTCCAACCACGGAGGCACCACCTATGACCTGGGAATCTTCCTCTAACCCCTGTTTATATGGAGAAGTATATGCCCAAGACTTTGGAGAGATAGAAAAAGGGACGATTTCTTGAGTCTAGGAAAGCAAGGGAGGCATGACATTAACGCGTATGAGGCTAAAGTCGCGCACTATCCAGATACACGCCACCCAACTTTGTTTTTCAGTCCACAAGAACGGCTTCGCCGTTTTGTGAAGGGGGTGCGTGTCAGAGTTGCGGATTTCAGCTACCAGGGGGGGGGGGGGGGGTAAGCGCTAACGGCACATCCTTCCAAGAGGTTTAGCTTTATGGTGGATAGAGTGAAGGAGTGGTAAGCCATACAGACTTCAACCCCGAACATGCGACATCGAAAAGGTTTCGTAAAGGGGAGGCGAGTTTCCAATAATGGTTCTCCAACTCTATCCTAGAGAACGAGCTCCGAGGTTACTCAAGTCGACCAATTCAGTCTTTCTTTCACTACAGACGTAGTTGGGGTTCCACCTCAGAAACGGGTCAACACTACTCGGAGTACACTATGCATGAACCCCGAGAGTGTTTATGGATGTTGGGAGGTTGGACCACATCAGAGGTATTGGGTGGGGGGGGACAAACCCAGAGTTACAAGTAAACCCCACTAGCTAGAGTATATGGTGGTCATGGTAGAGGCCTCTTTTTTCTGGATGAACATGGTGGTCGAGGTAATGGTGGTCATCACAACTGCAGGGGTGAATGGGCAAAATGGATCCACACTACGCAACAGGTAGGGGCAATGACGACAAACGATAGGCCAATTGTTTACGCTTTCCCTGGATAATCGTGAAGCGGAGGCGTCTGATGCTGTTAATCCAAACAGGTAATCTTTCGGTTTGTGATTTGCATGGCATCTGTATATTGACGACCCTGGCTCCACACGTTTTCATATATCTTCAATTCAATTTGCTAATGGTTCGAAAAAATGTGTGGATTAACATTGACATGCCTATTTCGTGTTTCTACACGGTGGGTGAGTCTGTGGTAGTTGAAAAGGTACATAGGTTCTTGTTTGGTGGTGAACTTTGTTGTGGGGATTACACTTATGTCGATTGGGTTATCCTTAGAGATGGTTGATTTTGATGTAATTCTTGGGTATGACTTGGGCTTTCTCACGCAATTGCGATCCATTGGGATTTTCATGCTAAAAAAACGGTGACCGTGTTTAGCCAAGCCTGGGACAGATCCGTTTAGTGTGGGAGGGTTACTACACTTCCAATCGCGGTGCGGTATCAATCCACATCCCCTCACACCGCAACCCACCACGGACTCTATGATTATTTCTCCAACCCTCAATAAAAAAATTCTCCCCCCTTTCTTTTTTCTTCTTCAATTTTCTTTTTCTTCCGTGCTAAAAAATGGTTAGTAAAGGGTGTTTAGCTGTTCCCTTGGCCCCATCTCAAGATGACACTACCCAAGTACCTTCGATTGAGTCGGTTTCGGTGGTCCGTTAGTTTTCTTTCTTGTGTATTCCCCTTGCAGATCTTCCTGGTATGCACCCCCGATCAGTGTATATTGGACTTTCTGTATCGATCTGTGACCGGGCCGACTGCCCACCATTCTATAATACCCCCGTATGAATGGCCCCGCGAGTTAAGAGAGTTTTAAAGGCTTCAACTTCAAAGAGTTGTTTGTCCAACGGCTTCATTAGACCCAATTGCATCTCCTGGGTGCTCCGTTTTTGTTTGTGACGAAGAAGGATGGGCGTTTTCGGATGTGCAATAGATTACCGACGTTTGAACAAGGTGGACGATAAGAGAACAAGTATCCTCCTTCCCCTCCGCATTTGATGACTTGTTCGAATCAGTTTACAAGTTGCTTGTGTCTTCTCTAAGATTGACTTGAGAATCCGGTTATCCATCAATGAAAAATACGGAGCAACGGATTTGCCAAAGACTGCTTTTATTTCGAACAAGGTAACGGACATTACGAATTTTTGGTGAAATGTCTTTTGGTCTTACGAACGCCCCTTGCTGCTTCATGAGCTTGATGAACGGGATATTTAAGCCGTATTTGGACTCTTTTGGTGATCGTATTTATAGATGATATTTTATACTCCAAGAGTAAGAAGGAACATGAGGAAGCATTTTGAAGAATGGTATTGGAAAACGTTGAGGGAGAAAAGCTTTATGCCGAGTTTTCCCTCTAAGGCTAGTTTTGGCTAAATGCGGTGTCCTTTCTTTGGGCACGTGGTTTATAAAGGACGGAGTGATGGTGGATCCTTCTATGATCGAAGTAGTGAGAATTGGTTAAGACCTACTAATGGTGTCAGAGATAAGGAGCTTTGTTTAGGTCTAGCTAGTTACTACCTGCGCCGATTTGTCAGGATTTTCTTCTATTGCTTCCTCCCCAACTGAACGACTGACTAAGCAAAATGTTCCATTTTTATGGTCGGATGCTTGTGAGGAAAGCTTTCAAAAGCTCAAGACCCTTGTTGACTATGCAACCAATTCTCCACCCTGCCCGTAAAGGTAAGAACTTCATTGTTTATTGTGATTCATCTATCTCGGGGTTGGTTGGGTGCAGTGCTAAGCCAAGAGAAGAACGTGAGTGCTTATATGCCTCAAGACAATTAAAGTGCATGAACGTAACCTATCCCAAACTCATGACTTGGAATTGGCCGCGGTAGTGTGTGCATTGGAAGCAAATGAACACTATTTTAATATATGGGGTTAAGTGTGCAAGGTCCTACACGGATCATCGTAGCCTTCAGTATGTCTTCACTCAGGAGATTGAAATCTTAGACAGAGGAGATGGATGGAACTACTGAAGGACTACGACAATCACTATTTTGTATCATCCGGGGAAGGGCGAATGTTTGTGGCAGTGTGCAATGCCTTTGAGTAGAAGGTCCGGGAAGCATGGGGAAAGTCCTAGGTTCATTTGCAAGCCTCTAGACCGCCCATTGGCAGAGAGGGTTCATTCGACTCTGGCTAACGACTTGAGAGGTTTGGAAATAAATGAGAAGGAGTGATTGGTTTTGGCTAGTGTGGAGCAAGATCTTCTTTTCGGACAAGATTAAGGAAAACAGTTTGATGATGAAAACTAAGTCGAATCCGGATAAGTGTTGCAGGAGAGCTAAGAACAACAATCGACGATGAGGTGTGGTTTTTAGGATTAGGGAAGGGTACATGTGTACCCCGCCATTTAATGATTTGATCAACACTATTCTGCAGAAGCTCATAGTTCAAGGTATTCTATACATCCGGGTGGCCAACCAAGATGTAACGCGACCTAAAACAACAACTTTTGGTGGGAGTAAGAGGAAGCGCAATATTGTTGACTTTATTGCCAAGTGTCCAAAACTTGTCCCAGAAAATATTAACCCCAAAGGCCCCGGAGGAACACTTCAGAGATGCCCCATTCCGGAATGGAAGGTAGAGAATTGCAATGGCTTCGTGTTGGTTCTTCCAAAGACATTGGGCAAGTTCGATTCCATTTGGGTGAGTTGTGGACACGATTAACTACGTTAAAGTCTGCTCATTTCATTCCGGTTAAGGTACTTAACAATGCCGAGAAGTTACGCAAAAATCGTACATCTCAAAATCGTTCGATTGGCATGGGGTCCACTAATAGTCCATTTAGCACAGATAGAGGTACGCATTTACCCTCCAGTTTTGGATGAAACAGGTTGCATGCAGAATTGGGTACTAGGTTGGACCTTAGTAACTGCGTTTCCATCCCTCAGACCGATGGTCAGTCCCTGAGCTGAACGTTCAAAGTGTTGGAAGGTATGCTTTCGCGCATGCGTGTCGAGTTTGGTGGCCATTGGATAGCTTTCTCTTACTTTGGCATGAGTTCCTCGACAATAATAGCTATTTCACTCCCATATTGATTGGCTCATTTTGAGCATTATGGTAGGAGGGTGTAGATTCTCCCATTGGTTGGTTTGGAATTGCATTTTGAGGTTAGACCCTTGGGTAAACCGTCCTTGAGGGATTCGATGGAAAAAAGTGAATCTATTCAAGAAGAAGCTTCTCGGCGCAAAGTAGACAAAGGAGTAACATGCAGACCGGAGAGGTAGAAGACTTTGGAGTTCATGGAGGAAGGTTGAACAAGTCTTGCTTGAAGGTTTCGCCAATGATAAGGGGGTTGATGCGGTTTTGGCAAAGAGGTAAGCTAAGTGCCAAGGTATATTTGGACCCATTTGAGGTCTACGGACTATGGGAAGGTGGCTTAATGAATTAGGCCTTGCCCCCAGGGCTTCCGAGTGCAACCGGTTTTTTCATGTGTCCATGTTGAAAATGATACCATGGAGATGGGAAACTACTTAATCCGTTGGGACTCAGTGTTGGGGGTTTGGAGGAGAGACTTGACCTTAGAAGAGAACCAGTTTGCTAGAAGAGATAGAGAAGTTCGCAAGTGAGATCAAGGGAGATTGCTCTTATCAAAGTTCACTGGAAGAATCGAACCCGTTGAAGAAGCCACTTGGGAGAAGAGGCAGTATATGCGAGAAAGATCACACAAAATCTATTCACAGATTCAGGTATTCCTTTGTCGCCTTGTTTTTTCCTTCTTGTGTCGTTCGGGGACGACGATGGGGTAACTTTGGTATCTATTGTAACGACTGTTTTTAGTCGTTGTGGACAACAAATTTTATTCGGACAAAACTGGCAAAGGTGAGGAGGCACGACGGACCGTCACAGGCCACGACGGACCGTCGTGGATGTGTCTTTTCAAAACACTTAGAAAATATGGAATTGGGTACTGAAAATCGACCCTCTGAACGTCGTGTACGGAGTGGCAGGACGGACCGTCGCAAGGCGCACGGCCCGTCCAGACCCATCCACTTAAAATAAAGTCATGTGGCGCACGACGGACAGCAGGACTGACCGTCGCATACGGCGCGACGGCCCGTCACGGTCTACGCAATCCCAACCAAGTTCCGGGTCGTATTTCTTTACAACGTTTTTAAAAGGACTTTTTGACTATTCCTGCTTTAATTATAAGTTAGAGGGTTAATGTTAATCAATCTACCTACTGGGGGTTAAAAAGAGTAACCTTAAGTTAATTAGTGGGTTATATTGCACCCACCATCTTCATTCTTAATTAATATTATTAATTATGTAAAAGAAACGAGGGTTGATAAAAATAGAAAGAACAAAGACAGAAAGAAAAAGAGGGGAGAACGAACGAGTAGAGAGAGAGAAACGAAAGAGGATAGCAAGGATTTTGAGAAGATAGCTTGTTGATTCAATTTCTTCGGTGGAGGTAGGTTTGGTTTCTCTTACATATTCGTAGTACACTCTTAATAGTGAATTATAATTAATTGCTAGTATTGGTAAATTTCCCTCTAAAATGCTAATTGTATGCTTTGCATGAATTCTGATTATGAAATTGTGATGATAACACAAAGCATGATGAAGCTATTGATCCCAATCTCGAAGAAAACCCCTAATTTCCGCTTGATATATTATATAATAGAATGATTGCCTTAGTATGAAGAGGCTTGATATAAATTATATAATGAGAATATAGATGCCCTTAGTGTAAAAGAGAGGCTTGATAATTAGAGGGGGATCGGTGCCCACGTTCCGGTACCCAGGATAGAATATGAGGATCGGAGTGTCACGTTCCGACCACCAGGATAGAATATTGATCGTGTGCACGTTCCGGTACCAAGGATAGAATATGAGGATCGGAGTGCACGTTTCCGACACCAGGTAGAATATGATCGGTTGCCCACGTTCCGTTACCAGGATAGAATATGAGGATCGGAGGGGTCCACGTTCGACACACCAGGATATAATATGGATCGGGTTGCCACGTTCCGGTACCAGATAGATATGAGGATCGGAGTGCCACGTTCCGGCACCAGGATATAAATTAGAGAGAAGATAATGAATTTTTGAAAGATAAATGAATATACTCTCAATCTATGAACTTAATTCCCAATAAGTTAATGGTAATTGGGGCTTTGAGTCCCTTCATGTGTGAACGATTTTGTAGTTATTGATGAATTCATGTTGTTATTGCTTACATGTTGAGTATTGTAAAGTTGATTTACATTATTAATTGATATATACTGTTTTCCTATTTTGAGTTTGGCCGATGAATATCTACCAGTAACGTGTGGTTGTACTGACCCCCCTACTTTCATGTTTTCCTTTGTTTATGAAATGCAGCAAACGTTCTTGTCAACTATCACCAAACCTCAACACAGATCTAGCCAGTTTTCTTCACTTCATTAAATCGGAAATTCAGGGTGAGCTAATGCGTCTAGCTTGGACTGGTCTTCTTCTTTCAAGTCTTAGGCCTTGAACTTTCCGGCAGGACTAGCTTTTTATAGTTTATTTTGGTTCGTAGAATACTCCTATTAGTATTAAGAGATAGTTTTTTTCTTGTGTGATGACTTTCCAATTTTGGGATAATAATTAATAGTATTGAATTGTTTTATTAATGAGTTTAGTCTACCGCATTATTTTTTTTGTTGATATACTTGCATTTTAAGGTTTAGATTTGTGTTGGTTCGCTCACATAGGATGGTAAAATGTGGGTGCCAGTCGCGTCCCTGATTTTGGGGGGTCCGTGACAAACTTGGTATCAGAGCATTAAGGTTTCATTGTCATCATCACACCAGACCAGGTCTCTTAGAAGTCTTAAGGAACGGTAGGGGGACGCCTTTACTTTTCCTTAGAGGCTATAAACTTTAGGAAAATTTCACTCTTCATTTCATGCTTCTCGTGCTACTACCTTGAAGTCCAATTGTATCTGGGGCGATACGAATGGTTATCTGCCATCTTCAACTCTATTTCGCATAATTGGTAGAATAGAGCAACGACTACCGTACGCCAACAATCAACATCACAAGACAAGATGCATCTGAGCCAGCCACTGGGGCTGTAGCTCGAAGTGCAACAGTGGCAAGAGTCCCCGCGGTATAGCGTCGTTGAGACGTCCTCTAGAGGGAGAGGACGAGCTCCTAGCCCATCTTGGTGCTAGGGTGGTGACTCCTCCACCGACTGAGGAGGTTTAAGAGAAGGGAGGATGGTGATAATGAACAAGTACAGAATGAGGAAATGCCACCCCAACTATCCCCTGAAATGATCAATCGGTTCTCGCTTATCTTAGTTGGGTTATCATCAGGGTCAGGCACCTCCAGAGTCCAGTGTTTTCTGCAACACCAACAACCTCCGTTTGCAGGTACGACAGCGGCTACTATGCTCCCCGCAGGATGCATCATTGGGAAAAGGCCACATTTCACGTCTGACTACTTGGGCCTTTAGGACAAATATCACGCATGAACTTTTCAGTAAGTTCTTGAATGAAACCTCCCGTCTTTAAGGGCTGCAAAATCAGAGGATGCTACGATTTTTTTGGTGATTGGTCCATGACTACTCCTACATACAAGATGGGTATAAGTAGAACGGTTTTTTGGGGCGTTGAGTTCGTGAGCTATCAGTTTTCATGGGAACGCCAAAACATGGTGCGGTCACAATGTCGAGTGTCAAAACCACAGAGGGGCACCACCTTGACCTGGGAATCATTCTCTACCCTGTTTATGGAGAATATAATCCCAAGGACTTTGAGAGATAGAAAAAGGGACGAGTTCTTGAGTCTAGAGCAAGGGAGATGACAGTTTAACGCGTATGAGGCAATTTCGCGCACTATCCAGATACCGGCGCCCCAACTTTGTTTTCACAATTCAGTCCAACAAGAACGGATTCGGCCGTTTTGTGAAGGGGTTGATGTCAGAGTTGCGGATTTCAGCTACAGGTAGCGGCTACGGCCACATCCTTCCAAGAGGTTGTAGACTTTGGTGATAGAGGTGGAAGGAGTGAAGCCCAGACGACGTCACCACGACATCGACATCGAAAAGGTTTTCGAAGCGGAGGCGGTTTTAAAATGGTTCTCACTCTAGAGGACAGAGCTTCCGGAGGTTACTTCAAGTCGAGACCATTTCCAGTCTCACTTTTCACTACAGACGGTAGTTGGGGGTCCACCTCAGAAGGTCCACCACTACTACCTCGGAGGAACCTATGCATGAAACCCCGAGAGTGTTTTATGGATGTGGGGAGGTTGGACACATCAAGAGGTATTGTTCCAAACCAGAGTTACAGACCCCACTAGCTTAAGAGGTAGAGGTTGGTCATGGTAGAGGGGCCTCTTTTTCTGCGGACAAAATGGTGGTCGAGTAATGGTGTCATCACAACGGCAGGGGTGATGGGCAAAGGTAGCCACTACTCTCTACGCAACATGGGTAGGGCAATGAACGACAAACGATAGGGCCCATTGTTAACTCTTCCCTGGGAGGAATCTGAAGCGGAGGCGTCCTGATGCTGTTATCACATGAACAATAATCTTTCCGGTTTTGTGATTGCATGGCATCTTATTATTTTGACCCTGGCTCCGTTTTCATATGTTCTTCATCATTGCTAATGGTCCTAAAATTGCATGTGAATTACTGTGACATGCCTATTCGTGTTTTCTACAATCCTGTGGGTGCGTCTGTGGTAAGGTGAAAAGGTACATAGGTCTTGTTTGGTGCAACTTGGTGCGGAGTAACACTTATGTAGATTTGGTTTACTTAGAGTGGTTGGATTTTGATGTAAATTCTGGGTCTGACTGGCTTTCTCCGCAAATTTGCGATCTTGATTGTATGCGAAAACGGTGACTTTAGCCAAGCCTGGGACAGATCCGTTAGTGTGGGAGGGTTTTTTACTACACTACTTCCAATCCCGGTGCGTATCATCTCATTTTCCTTCTTCTCTTCGTGCTACGACACTGGTTTATTAAAGGGGTGTTTAGCTTTCTTGGCCGAACATCTCAAGGTGACACTAAAACCCAATCCTTCGATTGAGTCGTTTTCGGTGGTCCTGAGTTTCGTTGATGTATTCCCCATGCCGATCTTCCTGGTAATGCCACCCTATAGGGGATCTTGACTTCTGTAATCGATCTTGAAAACCCGGGCACACGCCCCATTTTCTATGAACCCCCGTATGAATGGCCTCCCGCGGAGTTAGAGAGTTAAGGCTCAACTTCAAGAGTTGTTGTCACGGGGCTTCATTAGACCAGTGCTCTCCTTGGGGTGCTCCGGTTTTTTTTGTTTGTGAAGAAGAAGGAATGGGAGTTTTCGGATGTGCATAGATTACCGAACAGTTGAACAAGGTGACTATAAAGAACAAGTATCCCTCTTCCTCGGCAATTGAATGGACCTTGTTCGATCAGTTACAAGGTGCTTGTGTCCTTCCTCTAAGGATTGACTTGAGATCCCGGTTATCATCAAATTGAAATACGGGCAAACGATGCCAAAGAACGCTTTTTCGAACAAGGTAACGGACATACGAATTTGTGTGATGTCTTTGGTCTTACGACGCTGCCCCCTGCTTTTTGCTTCATGAGCTTGATGAACTGGAAATATTTTAAGAGCGTATTTGACCTCTTTTGTGTGATCGTATTTTATAGATGAATATTGGGTATACGCCAAGATAAGAAGTACATGAGGAGCCATTTGGAGAATGGTATTGGGACAACGTTTGAGGAGAAAAGCTTTATGAAATAATTTATAAATGCCAAGTTCTCTAAGTGCGAGTTTTTGGCTCGAGGCTGTGTCCTTCTTGGGGCACGTGGTTTATAAGGACGGGAAGTGATGGTGATCCTTCTCAAATGATCGAAGTAGTGAAGAATTGGGTAAGACCTCCTAATAGTGTCAGAGATAGGCGCTTTGTTAGGGTTAGCTAGTTACTACCGCCGATTTGTTCAGGGATTCCTCTTCTATAATGCTTCCAACTGACGAACTTGACTACGCAACATGTGCCATTTGTATGGTCGGATGAGTGTGAGGAAAGCTTTCAAAACTCAAACGCTGTTGACTACTGCACCAATTCTCACCTTGCCAGTAGAAGGTACGAACTTCCACATTGTTTATTGTGATGCATCCTATTCGGGTTTGGTTGCAGTGCTAATGCAAGAGAGAACGTGATTGCTTATGCCCTCAATACATTAAAAGTGCATGAACGTCAAACTATCCAACTCATGACTTGGAATTGGCCCGCGGTAGTGTTTTTCCTTGAAGCAATGGAGACACTATTTATATGGGGCTTAAGTGTGAGGTTCCTACACGGGATCCTCTTACCTTCAGTAGGTTCTTCACTCAGAGAGATTTTAAATCTGAGACCCGAGGAGATGGATGGAACTACTGAAGGACTAACGACCTCACTATTTTGTATCATCCGGGAAGGCGAATGTTGTGGGCAGATTGCCTTGAGTCAGAAAGGCGGGGAAGCATTGGGAAAGTCTAATTCATTTGCAATCCTCTAGATGCCCATATGTCGCTAGAGAGGTTCAGACCTCGGCTAACGACTTGATGGGTTGGAAATAAATGGAAGGGAGGAATTTTGGCTAGTGTGGAGTCAAGGATCTTCCTTTGCTTGACAATATTAAGGGAAAACAGTTTGATGATGAGAAACTAAGAAGCGAAATCCGGATAAAGTGTTGCGAGAGAGGCTACAAGAAGCAACAATCGACGAGGAAAGGTGGTTGTTGAGATAAGGAAGGGTTATTGTACTCCCGCATTGATTATTTGATAACACTATTCCCTGGCAGAATGCTCATAGTTCAAGTTATTCTATTACCTCCGGGGCAACCGAAGATGTAGTCACGCGTCCTAAACCACCTTTTGGTGGATTAGAATGAAGCGCAATATTGTTGACTTTATTTGCCAAGTGGCCAACGGTCAACAGTAAAAGTCTGACCAACCAAAGGCCCCCGGATGAACAACTTCAGAGGAATGCCCATTCCGGAATGGAAATGGGAGAGATCATTGCAATGGACTTCCGTGGTTGGTCTTCAAATAACGTGGGCAAGTTTCGACCTCCATTTGGGTGATTGCGGACGATTAACTAAGTCTGCTCATTTCAGTCCGGTTAAGGTGACTTACAACTGCAGAGAGTTTAGCAAAAAATCTACACTCAAGAAAATCGTCGATTGCAGGGTTTCCACTCATCCTTTTTCAGATAGAGGGTACGCATTTTACCCTCCAAGTTTGGAAAACATTGGGCATGCAGAATTGGGTACTAGGTTTGGAGACCTGAGTACCGCGTTCCATCCTCAGACCGATGGTCAGTCTGAGCAGAACGATTCAAAAGTGTTGGAGGATTGCTTCGCTGCCATGCGTGATAGAGTTTTGGTGGGCCATTTGGATAAGCTTCCCTTACTTTGGCATAGTTCTCGACAATAATAGCCTATCACTCCAGTATTGATATGGCTCCATTGAAGCCATTGTATGGGAGGAGGTGTATGATCTCCCATTGGTTTGTTTGAATGCATTTTTGAGGGTTAGCCTTGGTGTACCGATCCTCTTGTGAGGGATTCGATGGAAAAAAGGAAATCTATTAATAGAAGCTTCTATCTAAAGCGGCGGCAAGTAGACAAAAGAGATGCCAGACCGGAAGGTTAGAGACTTGGAGTTCATGAAGGTGAACAAGTCTTGCTGAAGGTTTCGCCAATGAAATGGGTGATGCGGTTTTTTGGTCAAAAGAGGTAGCTAAGGTTCCAAGGTATAGTGGCCCATTTGAGTCTAAAGCGAATAGGGGAGGTGGCTTATGAATTATCCTTGCCGCCCAGGGGCTGTCCGAGTGCATCCGGTATTTGTTCAGGTGTCCCTTGTTTGAAAAGATACCATGGAGATGGAACTAACCTTATAATCCGTTGGGCTCAGTGTTGTTGGAATGAGAACTTGCACTTATGAGAGACCATTTGCTATATTAATAGAGAATTCGCTAAGTTGAGATCAAGGGAATTGCATCTATCAAAGTTCAATGGAAGAATCCGACCCTGTTGACGAAGCCCACTTGGGAGAAAGGAGGCAGATATGCGAGAGAAGATTAATACCCACATCTATTTACAGGATTCAGGTATTCTTTTTCGCACCTTGTTTTTCCTTCTTGTGATCGTTTCGTGACGAACGATGGGTAAATTGGTATCTAATTGTAACGACCACTGTTTTTAGGTCGTTTTGGGAGCAACAAATTTTTATATTCTGGAAAAACGGCAAAGGTGAAGGAGGCCACGACAGAAGGGGACGTCACAGCAAATGACGGACCGCCGTGGATGTGTCTTTTCAAAACAGCTTAGAAAATAAAACCAAAAATGGGACAATTTTTTTATGGGTACTGAAAATCGCTCTCTGAACGTCGTGACGGATGGCAAGGACGACCGTTCGCATGCCGCGACGGCCCCCGTCACAGACCAATCCACTAAATAAGTCTCTGTGGGGGCGGCGCACGACCGGAAAGCAGACGGAACCGTCGCAAGTCCGCGCGGCCCTCACCGGGCTTCGCAAATCCCAGTTAGGGTCGGATTTCTTTTACTTACACGTTTTAAAAGGACTGTTTTTTTTGTGACTATTTCCTTTTACCCTGCTTTACATTATAAAGTTAGAGGTCATGTCTAATAAATCTCACTACTGGGGGTTCCAAAGAGGTAACCTTAAGTTAACTTTATAGTGGTATATTATTTGCCATCTTTTCATTTCTTAATTATATATTAATTAGGGTAAAAGAAAGAGGTTTTTTGAATAAGAAAAATAAAAGAACAAGACAGAAATAAAAAAGAGGGGAGAAACGAACGAGTAGAGAGAGAGGAAACGAAGAGGATAGCAATGATTTTGAGAAGAGGCTTTGTTGATTCAATTCCTTCGGTGGAGTAGTTATGGGTTTCTCCTTACGATTTCGTAGTAAACTCTTATAATTGAATGATATGTAGTGATAGGTATTGTTTTAAATAATCCCTCTTATATAAATCTTCATTGTATGCTTGCATGATTATGATATGAAATTGTATGAATTAACACAAAAGCATTATGAAGCT
The DNA here is from genome assembly GCA_027704765.1 of Solanum habrochaites. Lineage (NCBI taxonomy): Eukaryota > Viridiplantae > Streptophyta > Magnoliopsida > Solanales > Solanaceae > Solanum > Solanum habrochaites. The sequence continues at coordinate 20,386,600 of JAKWJA010002495.1, read as the reverse complement.
ATTGAATATTCCCCAAATCTTCGAAGAACCCTAATTCGCTTGATTTTATATTATATAATGAGAATGATGATGCCTTAGTCTGGAAGAAGGGCTTGATAATTATATAATGAGAATGATGAATGGCCATTAGTGTAAAAATAAGGCTTGATGAATATAGGGGACGGTTTCGGGTGGCCACGTTCCGGTACCAGATAGAAATATGAGATCGTAGTGTCACGTTCCGACACCAGGATAGATATTGGATCGGGTGCCCCAGGTAGAAATGGGATCGGGTGCCACGTTTCCGGTACCAGGATAATATGAGGCTCGGAGTGTCACGTTCCCGACACACAGGATAGAAGATGGAGCGGGTGCCACGTTCCGGTACCATATAGAATATGATGTCGAGTGTCACGTTCCGACACTCCAAAGGATAGACATATGGATCGGTGCCACGTTCCGGTACCCGACCCAGGATAGAATATGAAAGGATCGGAGTGCACGTTCCGGCAACCAGGGATAGAAATAGAGGAAGAAAGATAATGAATCTTGAAAGATATGAAATATACTCAATCTAATGAACTTAATTCCCCCATAAGTCTGGGTATTGGGGCTTGAGTTCCTCATGTGTGAACTCGGTTTTGTAGTTATTGATGAATGCAATGTTTGTTATTGCTAGACTTTTGAGTCATTGTATTGATTTACATTATTATTGTATTATATACTGTTTCCCTATTTTGATTTGGCCTGATATCTCTACTCAGTACGTGTGGTTGTACTGACCCCCCCTACTTTCAATGTTTCCTCTTTGTTATTGTGAATGCAGCAAACGTTTCTGTCAACTTCACTCAACAGCAGATCTATCCAGTCTTCACTTCATCGGAAATTCAGGGTGAGCCTTAATGCGTCTAGCTTGTGGACTGGGTCTTCTTCTTTTCTTCTCATCTTGAGCTTGACTTCCTCCGGCATGGACTATCTTTTGTAGTTTATTTGTTTCTTAGAAATCTCCTAGTTTTAGTAATTAGAGGGATAGATGTTCTGTGATGAATGACTCGTCCAGATTTTGGGGATAAATAATAATAGTCTGAATTGTCTTTTATTAATGAGTTTAAGAGTCTTCCGCTTATTTTTTGTTGATATATCTTCTTGCAATGTTAAGGTTTCGAAGGGTTGGTTCGCTCACAATGGAGGGTAACTGTGGGTGCAGTCGCGTCCCTGATTTGGGGTCTTGACACTCGACTTCACTGATAATTTTTGAAGAGTATCTTGTTCAAGGTCCGGCCTCGAAGTACGCATACTTATGTAGAGCATCACGTAAGAGGTCCGACGTCAGTTATTTATATTTTGTGATATGCTACTTGTGTAATTCTTGTGAGCATTTGATTTGAGGCTCGTATCCGTACCGTCAAATTCTAATATTTGTGTTAGAGCATCTAGTTCTATGTTCTTTGGTCTTGATTTGTATTTTCCTTAGTTATAATTATTTTGTGTACTCTTCAGGCTTATGGGGTTCCATTCAGGGTTTAATTAAACTTGTGCACGAATGTACCTTCTATTCGTATGGGAGTCCAGTTAGGTGTAGTGATCTTATAAATTAATTTAGTTAGAGTTCTTTTCTATTCTAAACAGTCCGTGTGCATTTCTTTTTGTTACTACTATTATTTCTTTACCTTAAGTTTATGTAATTTTCATTTATGTTCCCTTCCTTACCTTTTTTTGGTTCATTTTCGTCCTATGATGCCTACTGGGTACCTGTTGTTTTGTAGTCATGCTACGCACTACATCTATTTTCGTGATGTAGGTACGAGCACCACTAGTCAATGTTGATCATGTTTGGAGAAATATGGTCTTGATAAGGGGTTGAGCGCATGACATTTTGAACTATTTCAGTGTCAATCTGCATATATAAATACGTGTTTTACTATTTCAGACAGTCTAGTTTTCAACCACGATCATCCATTCACCGTCAACTTTTGGACTATTTAGTTGGTTTTGTTGGTAGATACTTTACTAACTTTGACTTCACTCCCGGTTCAAGGGAGGATCCGTATTTGGTATATATGTTTTTGTTTGCCTATATTTTTATAGAAATTTTTGCCAACTCTTGTTTAGTTTCTATCCTCTGACCCATTACGTGTTGTTCCGTGTTACGGGTCGACTTACCTACTAGTGTGTTATAGAAGGTGCATGCTAACCTTAAAACTACAAAAAAACCAATTGTAAACCCTAAATTATAAAACCCAAAAATACCTTAACCCTAAAAACCCAAAGACTTACACCATTAAACCTAGATAAAACTCTTAACCTAATGATGTAGACCAAAATAAATAATAAACCTTAAACGAAAATTCTAATCCTAAACCCAACGCCCTATGTAACAGCAAATACAATTCCTTAAGAAACTCCGAGTCCTATGAACTCTAAAATAAATTTGAAACCCATGAAAAAGCCAGCAAATCCTAAAAATACGCCCTAAACCCAAAAAACACAAAAAAAACCCTAAGCTATGAATCCTATGAAATTCATAACCCTTAAAAACAACAAAAACCCCTAAACGTAAATAAACAAAACCTCTAAATTCTATAAAACCCTAAATCATATATGCTACACCCTAGAAAAAATTTAAAAAAACGTTAACCTAAAGAACTCAAAGACCTAAAAACCTCAAAAGTACCTAAAAACCCAAATCCCTGGACCCTTAAAATCTTGAAAAAACCCTTAACCTTAAACCCCAAACATAAAATAAACCCTAAGCCCTAAACGCTAACCTGGAACTCTAAATCCTAAACGTTAAACACTAAGAAACTGTAAAACCTATAAATCCTAAAATAAACCCTAAAACACAAAAAGCCTATAGACCTAATCCCTAAACAAATAAAATCCTAAAAACCCTTACACTAGAAAACCCAAATCTCGAAACGCTATAAAACAGAGATAAAACCCTTAATTGAAAACAATAATCCTAAACATATAACCATAAGAAACAATATACCCTAATCCTTAAAAAACCATTACTACTATGAAACCTAAAGTAAACCCTAAAACTATTTAAAACCCTTGTGAATTCCTAATATTAAAATCCTAAAAATTCATAAATCCTAAACATTTGAAATAATAAAAAACCTAAGAAACAAATGACCCTTAAAAATCCCTAAACCTAAAAATATTTAGGCTATAAACCCTATAAAGCACTAAATTGTATATGCTAAATTATAAAAAATTACAATAAAAACATTTAACACAAAATCCTAAATCTATTAAACCCTAAAAACCCTACCCTCAAAAATACAAAGCCCTTAATCAAAAAAACCCTAACCTAGAAAACACAAAGCCCTTAACCTTAAAAACCTAGATAAAACCCTTCAACTAAAACCCTAAAATTATATTCTAAAAAAAACTAGGCCCTAAAACCTAAACCTTAACCTGAAACCCTAAGAAACTCGGAACCCTTAACTTTTGGGAAACCCAAAATTCTATACATTCTAAAATAAACCCTCAGGACAATTTAAAACCCCTAATTACCCCAAGCTCTAAATCCTAAATCCTAAAAAAATTATTACCTAAACCAACAAAACAAAAAAAAAAAAAACTAAAACCTAAGTAACACTTAACACGTCAAAACCAAGAAACACTACGCATAAGAAAACTATAAGCTCTAACCCCTACAAAGACCTAAATCATATATGCTAAAACATAAAAAACACAAAAAAAAAAAAACAAATCACCAAACTCTTAATTTATAATATCTTAAAAAATTTTAAACAAAAAAATCCAAAGCCGTAAATTCTTAAAATGTAAAAAAAATAATTAAATTAAAACCTAAACTCGAAAAAACCCAAAGCCCTATATCCTAAACCCTAACCTAAAAATGTAAATCCTAAACCTAAAATCTTAATCCCAACACTTTAAGATCCCTACAAAACCCTAAGATCTAAGCCATGAACCCTAAAAAACCCTAAGAAACACTTCACCATTAAATATCCTAAAAACTAAAAACATCTAACACTAATAAACCCCAAAGCTCTAACCCCTAAATCCTAAAAAATAGTATCCACTAAACCTAAAAAATGAAAAAAGCCCAAAGAAAATCATGATCCTTATAAAATCTTAGATCTATAAATCTCTAAATCATATATACTTAACTCTAAAAAATACAAACAAAAAACTTCAAATTATAAAAACCCGTAACCTAAAAAAACCAAAGCGATAAACCCTAAAAACCTAGATAAAACGCTTAACCAAAAAAATCCTAAGACCTAAACAATAAACTCTAAATGATAAACTATGATAAAAAATTCAAAAAAAAAACCATAAGAAACCCTAAAACCTAAACATTAATAAACCATAAATCCTATAAAACCTAAAATAAACCTTAAAATCCATTTAAAACACCTATAACCCTAAGCTCAAAACCCTAAATCCTAAAAATAAGTACACTCTTTACATAAAGAATATATTGAAACCCTAAAACCTAAAAACTAATCCTTAAAAACGTTAAGAAACACTTAATGCTTAAAAACCGTAAAAATTTGAATACCCCTAAAAAAAATCCAAGCTCTGTACCCCATAAAGCCTTTAATCGTATATGTTATACCCTAAAAATATTTTTTTTTAAAAAGTCCTAAACCCTAAAAAAATAAAATACCAAAACCCTAAAAACATACATAAAACCGTAAACCTAAAATTAAATTCAAAAAGACCTATGAGACCCTAAACCCTTTACCTTAAGAACCTTGTAAGGACCACAAAATGAATTAGGTTCAAATAGAAGCTTACGTGTGTGGAATGAGTTAATAAGATCTTAAAATTTCTACTTATAATGTTAATAGGCATTTTGTAATGTTTGGAAGTGTTTGGAGGTCAAACGTCGAAGATTTCCGAAAGTTAGCCATGGGACGTGGTTTTGTGCTTTAATAAGTTACATGAGGTTTTGAGTAACGTTTAGATTTCACATTGATAGTATGGTTTTCTAACTTGTAGATAGACATGTTTATTCTTTAAATGTATTTATACGATCCCCAAAGACCACCCAAGGGGTCCTTGAAGGGGACCAAAAAAACAGTCTTCAAAACTGTCAAATTGGGTGAACTATGGTTGCTATGTACATTCAGTAGATCAATACACGCCCCTGGGTCATGGGCGTGGATGTGAACTTAGTATAGGCAGGTTTTACTTCAGATATGATACCCATACGTAATTAACGGAGGCACAGCACTGCCAGTACACCTATCCTCAATCCATGGATGGGAAATCGGAGATGCTTCCAGCTTGTAAAGTCTTAGTTTTAAGTTTAGTGTTTTGGTGTTTAGTTGGTCGATTGATTAAGTTCCTATGGTGTTATTTAGTTAGTTGTTTAATAAACATTTTACGATAGAGATACCCTATGTATAATCATGAAATCTTGTGGGCTTAAGACCCCCAAAAAAGTCCTTCTATGCTGCCTTGTCAGATTTGTGTCCTCAGCTTTATGGTGATCTACAGAGCAAAACGACGCCCCGTAGATAATACCACGGTCCCTGAATGGAACTCTTTGGTCCATACATAGAATATTTATAGGCCTGAAACATCTATAGTTTAAAATTAAGTACATGAGACCAAACCACAACAGTACATCAATCCACTGTTTATAGCTTGTCAAATCGTACGTGCTGTCATATTTTGGAATTTCAGTTTTAAGTTAGGAGTTAGGGGTTGGATTAGAAGTTAATTAGGGGTTAATTTGTGTTGGTTAATATTTTTATTATCCACCAATATAATCATAAATAAACCCAAAACTAATCATTCTATTTAACTCATATAATGACCCCAACACTCTCTCCAAATTCATATCTCTAGAATAGAAGAAGAAGGAACACATAAACGTAGGTAGAATTCTCCGTGGAATCAAATTTTGGTTTAAGTCTCAAATAAAAGGTATGTGAATCTTACTCATCGATGGATATTTTAATTCATGGAGTCCCATAGTTTTCCTCAATTGTGAATCCAAAGAACACAATCTACAGAGGTTTGTGATTGCATTAGAATAAGGCTTGATTGTGATCCCAATCTATTGGGTAGCATTCACTTATGTTTATAGGATGAATATGTGATGTTTTCATCATCAATTCATGGTGAATTGTAATATTTGATGTTACAGGTGATCATGTTGATTTTAAAGAATTAGATGAAAGATGAAGGTTCTAAGTTGATCTTTTTTTTCAATTGTATTATATGCTTATTTATCATAGTTGAATCACATAAATTTGAATTTAATTAGGACCAATTTATCTAGGATAGTCTTGACTTGTAAAGTTGGAATTGAACTGATGTGATCATTAATGTTGTGCAAGTACATGTGAGCACATTTTTCACATAATCACATTTGTTCACTTCATTTACTTCTATACATGCTCATACCCATATTTAACTTGATTAACATAAATCATACTTCATAGATCGTATACATACTTCATTAGACACATCATGAATATACATATAAAATCACCCTTTAACTTTACCCATGATTCCGTCATGGCCATTCTGACCATACACATATAACATCATACACTTTAAATAAACACCGCCACGAAAGGTTGATCATACTACTCAAGAGTTACTTATATATAACTTAACTAAGATAGAAAAACATACCATTCTCCAAGACTTTAACACCTCTTCTTAATATTTCACCAAAAACATCATAATTAAACGTAATAAGGCAGGAGATAATCACAATATAATGTAGATGAAAACAATTGTTCAAACATTATCAAACTATGCACACAAAGCCCACTGCATAAACCAAAAGTTGAGGAATTGTATTGAGCATTGGATCATTAAGTTAAAATCATAAAATCATCAATTAACATTGAAAAATATAATATTACATTCACTATAACGTTTTCATGAAAGACCCATGCTTAGAGTACAATATAGAAGATGTTGAAGTTTCAAAACTCTTCTTGTAAAGTCTTGATATGGGATCCTTGAATGAAAAAAGAGTCAAGGATGAACTGCGATACCTTAATATGATAAAAACCCATGATATTTTGATGAAGAAAACGTCCAAAACCTTCAACCCTAGTTCTACATGGAGTACGCTCCGAAGTAGTTTTTGAGAGCTTTTGGGAGCGAAGAACTTTTTGAGATCTTTGAATTTTTTATTTTTAAATGAGTACTTGCGGTATTTTGGTTGGGGGAATATGTTTATAATGACCTAAAAAAAGTGCTTAAAGCCACCCCCCCCCCCCCCCCGCGAAAAAAAAATACCGAAAAAAACCTTAGACAAGTCAAACTTCACTTAACGTTTCTGAATTATCTTTGGGGAACAAGACCGCATCTCGGAGTTGTTCCCTCAAGATTTTTGAAATTAAATTCTAAAAATAAGGGTGCGCAACCTACCTACAATGTTCCTATGTTTCACCATGTAAGAAAAATTCCACTGCCTTGAGTAGCTTACTTGGCTAAAGTTAGGATCCTCCTTGGGATCCTTAGGGGTGTTCTTGGGGAGTCGTACCCGGACTTCTTGACCCTAAACATGTCCCTCTAGATGATAGGTTATTCCTAATGATTTTAGACTCCAAACAACACACATACAACATACAAGGACACACTAGCACACAGACAAGGCTAGTTTCTAATAATCTTGTTTTTCCTTGACGTTTGACTTCGGAACTTCACCAACAGACTTCTAATGCTAAAATTAACTATATTAACACATTATTAACTAATGAATTACATGTGAATATCTAGTTTGACCTATTTCATTTATTTAGGGTCGTTACAATCTCCCTCACTTAGAACAACATTCGTCCTCGAATGATACTAAACACTTTCATGGATATGAAGGACTCATCTTGCAGCATACCACATGTATCATCAAGGTCATAGCATTAATAGTTAATTAACAAAACATTCAAGGAACACGAACTTCATATCATTAAACAACATAATTAAATTTGGAAAATTTTCAAAATTGAAGTTACACACTTCCTTCATCATTTTCACTTCATTTATGAAGGAACCATCTTCTCCAACATTGGACTTGCTCATCACGTCATTTAAAATCTCAACATGTAATAAAACTAAAGTCACAAATTCGCGACATATCCTTAGCTACACATTGAAATGAGAGGTATAAATTAACTATAAACCTATTCTTGAAACTACCATATCATAAAGAGTATTAAAAATACCATATTATCAATGGAATTTATAACATAAGGAGACATGCAAATCGTGCTAATGCTAGACTCCAAAACAAACCGAACTGCTAAGAGTTTTTGATCTCCAGCTTCAGTAATAATAAAGGAAGCATAAGGATACCAACTATCTTTATACTCAAATCGTTCTCCCGCACATAGCGTAAAGTCATCTAAAGGAAATCAAAACAACCATAAAAACATATGACTTACAAAGGCTTTCAATCCAGATTAGTCGTTTCTTTACCTCTGAGTGCATAGAAACAATTCCTCTGTGGTGCATTGGATCTGAACCACAATGAGTAGATTCGTTGACCTCTTTCCCTTTTTGCCTTTAGGGTAGGGAAATATCTCATCTTATGGCTCATATTACCACATACAAAGCAACCATCCATGCCGGCACGACACCTACCGAAGTGTTATTTCCCACAACTAGTACACCTAGGGGTCATAAAAGCATAAGGACCTCCTTGCACATTTTAGTTGGAAACGCTAAACTTATTCCCCACGGAAGTGTCTTTAATATAGAACGTCTTCTAAGACATAGGTATTCTTGATTCATCATACTTAGGCTTCTTTCCATCTCTATCATCTCCCTGAGCTTGGACTCCTAAATTTGTTGGGCATACACAATGAGTTTAGAGATATCCATATCATTATGGATCATTGTCGTACAACATTCTTTATCAACCATACTATATACCCCCATCACAAACTAGTTTATCCTCGCCCTAGAGTAGGATACAAAAGTTGGGGCATATTTAGAGAGTTGGGTAAACTTGAGAGAATACTCCTTCACACTCATTCCCCTTGACGAAGGTTCAGGAACTCCACTAACTTCCTCTCCCTCAACTCTATGTGAGAGAACCTATCTAGAAAGGCTATTTTGAACACTTCCCAATCTGCTGGACCTTCCCTTTAGTGTTGTTTATCCCTCCATCGCTCAAACCACACTTGAGCCACATCATTATGTTTATAGTGGCTAGTTCCGTTTTCTTTCTAAGAGTCACACCCATAGAATCCACCACTTTGAATATCTCATCTATGAAGCATTATGGATCTTCATCCACATTAGTGGCATGAAAAGTAGGAGGATTCATCCTCATGAAATCCCTGATTCTTGAAACGAGAGTACTATCATTGGATTGAGGTCCAACTTCTAGGTTTTCTTGAAGAACCACATGATTAGTCACGACTTGATCTTGAGTCGTCATGAGTTGAGTCAAAACTCTAAGAGCAGCCCTTATCTCCACATTAGTCATATCCCCTTTAACATAGTGAGATTGAGGAACTTTGTGCATTGGAGGCATTTTGGAACTTGAGGTCCTTCAGGTTTCGGAGGGGGAACCTCTTCATTCACCTTGTCTTGGTGGACTAATAGAACTTTCTCATTTCAGAAAGTGATTCTCTCGTTGGCTACTTCTCCCTCCTACCTTCTAGAGGGTGTACTTCTCGTATTCATGTTTTATAACCACAAATAGAAGAGATGGAGAGATACATCTTATGGAACTCAACACTAAGGAACACCATTATAATAATGAAGAAAGTTAAATTTCTATTGTCCTATAGCATCTAGTCAATAGATGTTTCGCAACTCACACCGATAAACAATATTCTAATAGACGTGGCTTGAGAGATGTCGCGCAAAAACTATCTCCCAAAATCTTATGCTCTGATACCAAGATTGTAATCACCTGCAAGTAAACCCTAGAAGTAGGACATACTTAGTATAGAGAGAGTCAATTCCCAAGCTTTCCTTCCAAAAACATCCACTCGCTTCCAATCTATACATATAGAGTATAGAAAATTATAATGTTAGTAAAAACATTGTACTAAGTATGGCACATGCAAAATCATACAAAAAGGGACAATTTAGTTGAAACATACAAGTAAGGCTATTTTTATAAAAGCTTTAAGATTCAAGTTATAAGGCATAATTTAAAGCCATAATTTAGCACATAAAGCAAAAACATCCATTTTTGTTAACATAAGAACATACTTGTAGTGAACCCACAAAAAAAAACTCTTCCTATCCCAGGATATCCTAAGACTGACTTAGGTATGACATTAAGAGATACCCCACACAATCTCTTCACTAAACTCCCAAGTGATCATTAAGACTAGAAAGGACAAACACATTTCATTTCATTTAAAAAGTCAACATTCAATAAATAAAGGCACTAGAAGAGTATACTTGCATTTAATAACTTCACATAAGTTCCCTTCTCCAGTAGTATTTCAATGTAACACTAAGTGCAATGTGAGAGTAGAATTCCATACTACTACTTCCAGTGCTTCTTGAGGATCCCCTTTGATCAAGAACACCAAATTCATCAATCATTACTTCATTATATACAAGAAAACTTCAACATGCTTCATTACATAAGACAGAATAGTCAAATTACTTTCATTTACATAAAATCATGACCCATTCATTCATTTACATATCAAGAAATACCAAGACTCCCTCTAAAAACCTACTTGTGCAATGGATAGATAGAGTCCTATTCAAACACCTAGACCATGAGATCTAGATATGTAATTCCGTTATTAACCCCTAGCGGATGAGGGATCCCCACTTGCCAACAGTAGGGTCATATTTTAGACTTTACATGGAATCTCCAATAGTTATACCTACGCGGGCGCATAGTTAATGGATAAGTATATTACTATTAAGTGATTCATTTTCAAATAACGAGGAGTACTCATCTCAAGAGGTACTTTTGAATACGCATCTCTACTCACGAAGCATACAAACCTTTTCTTCAAATCCTCTTGGTGCTAAGCATAACTCCTTTACGGAGTCTAAAAATATTCATAGACTATAGGTTAAGGTATAGCTATTTAGTGCCACATATCAACTCACAAAGTGTAGTATTCCTAGAGGTTTCTTTTGAATATCAAATCTAAACTCACGAAGGTCATCAACCTCAAACCTAACTTTGAAAGCTCATTGGGAATACTAGGTTCCTACTAAACTCTACATCTAAACTCATAAAGAGTGTTCACTCCAAAATTCCTCTTTTCATATTGAGAGAATAGTAAGAATAGTCTAGACATATTATCTCCCTCACAAAGAGCTCCTACCCTACAATCCCCTATTTTATTCATAACATCATTTCACATATTCAAGGTGTCTATGTGAGTACATGTGAACACACTTTTCACCATATCACTTCTGTAAACATCATTGACTTCTAAATATGCTTATACACACATTTAACATGTTTAACATACATCATACTTTACATATCATATATATACTTTATTTAGACACTAACTCTTCAAGATACTCGTTTTAACCTTCTAATAGAGATCATGCATATACATATCAAAATAACCCTTTTACTTCAAATATTATTCCTTCAAGGCCATTCTCACAATGCACCATATAACTTCATATACTTACAAATAAACATCACTAGCAAAGTTGGATAATACAACTCAACAGTTACTTCAATATAACTTTACCAGGATAGAACAACTTACCCTTCTCCAAACCTTTACCACCTTTTCTCAACATCTCACCAAAAATGTCTTCATAAAGCATAATAAGGCAGTAGATAATCACAATGTTGTAACAACCTGCTTAGTCGGTTCGAGCAGTAGAATTATTTTTAAAATAACTGACTGGGTCGACGGATAAGGCGACATACCGTCATGGTCACGACGGATCGTCGAGGGCCTCCATTCCAAAACACTTCAACTCTAAAAATCTGGGTACTGGGAGCGACTCTCTAATCTCCACGACGGAACTGCAGCACGGACCGTCGTAGATACGACGGACTGTCACAAACCCTTTAGAATGTTAAATTCTCTGAATTGATGATTTGTTCGATCAGTTACAAGGTGCTTGTGTCTTCTCTAAAATTGACCTAAGATCCGGTTATCATCAATTGAAAATACGGGCAGCAGATGTGCCAAAGACTGCTTTTCGAACTAGGTATGGGCATTACGAATTCTTAGTAATGTCTTTTGGGCTTACGAATGCCCCTAATGCTTTCCTGAGTTTGATGAATGGGATTTTTAAGCCATATCTTGATCTCTTTGTTATTGTATTCATTGATGACATACTGATTATTCAAAGAGCAGGAAAGAACATGAGGAGCATTTGAGAATGGTATTGGAAGTGTTGAGAGAGAAAAAACTTTATGCCAAATTCTCCAAGTGTGAGTTTTGGCTAAATTCAGTGTCCTTCTTGGGGCACGTGGTTTCTAAGGATGGAGTGATGGTGGATCCTTCTAAGATTGAAACGGTGAAGATTTAGGCGAGACCTACTAATGTTACAGAAGTAAGGAGCTTTGTGGTTTAGATAGCTACTACCGTCGATTTGCCAAGGGATTTTCCTCTATTGCTTCGCAGCTAACAAATTTGACTAAGCAGAATGTTCCCTTTGTATGGTCGGATGAATGTGAAGAAAGTTTTCAGAAACTCAAGACCTTGTTCACTACTGCACCAATTCTTACTTTGTCAATGGAAGGTAAGAGTTTCATTGTGTATTGTGATGCATCTTATTCTGGTTTGGGTGCAGTGCTAATGCAGGAGAAGAATGTAATTGCTTATGCTTTGAGGCAACTAAAGGTGCATGAACGCAACTATCCGACCCATGATTTGGAGTTGGCTGCAGTAGTGTTTGCATTAAAGCAAATGGAGACATTATCTATATGGGGTTAAGTGTGAAGTCTATAGAGATCATCGTAGTTTACAGTATGTCTTTACTCAGAAGGATTTGAATTTGAGACAGAGGAGGTGGATGGAACTACTGAAGGACTATGATATTACCATCTTGTATCACCCAGGAAAAGCTAATGTTGTGGCAGATGCTTTAAGTAGGAATGCAGGGAGCATGGGAATTCTAGCTCACTTGCAGGTTTCTAGACGCCCATTGGCTAGAGAGGTTCAGACCCTAGCTAATGACTTTATGAGGTTGGAAGTACTGGAGAAGGGAGGATTTTTGTCCTGTGTGGAGGCAAGATCTTCTTTTCTTGACAAGATTAAGGGAAAACAGTTTACTGATGAGAAACTGATCCGGATTCGAGATATGGTATTACGAGGAGAGGCTAAAGAGGCAATAATTGATAAGGAAGGCATTTTGAGAATTAAGGGGAGGGTGTGTGTGCCCCGGATTGATAATTTGATTTACACTATTCTTATAGAGGCTCATAGTTCAAGGTATTCTAGACATCCTGGTGAAACCAAGATGTATCGTGACCTAAAGCAACATTTCTGGTGGAGTAGGATGAAGCGTGACATTGTTGATTTTGTTGCCCAATGCCCGAATTGTCAGCAGGTAAAGTATGAGCACCAGAGGCCCGGAGGAACACTTCAGAAAATGCCCATTCATTAATAGAAGTGGGAGAGAATTGCAATGGATTTTGTAGTTGGTCTTCCAAAGACATTGGTAAGTATGACTCCATTTGGGTAATTGTTGATAGGCTAACTAAGTCTTCTCACTTCATTCCGGTCAAGGTGACTTACAATGCAGAGAAGTTAGCCAAACTTTATATCTCAGAAATTGTTCAATTGCATGGAGTCCCACTTTCCATCATATCAGATAGGGGTACGCAATTTACTTCTATGTTTTGGAGAACATTGCATGATGAATTAAGTACTAGGTTTTACCTTAGTACCACATTTAACCCTCAGACTGATGGTCAGTCTGAGCGAACGATTCAGGTGTTGGAGGATATGCTTCGTGCATGTGTAATAGATTTTGGTGGTTAGTGGGATAACTTCTTGCCGTTAACAGAGTTTTTATACAACAATAACTATCACTCAAGTATTGATATGGCCCCATTTGAGGCACTATATGGGAGGAGATGTAGGTCTCCCATTGGGTGGTTTGATGCATTTGAGGTGAGACCATCGGGTACCGATCTTTTGAGGGAATCGTTGGACAAAGTAAAATTCATTCAGGAGAAGCTTCTAGCAGCTCAGAACAGGTAGAAAGAATATGCAGATCGAAAGGTTAGGGACTTGGATTTTATGGAGGGTGAGCAAGTCTTGCTGAAGGTTTCACCCATGAAAGGGGTGATGCGGTTTGGTAAGCTAGGTAAGCTTATCCCAAAGTATATTGGTTTATTTGAAGTTCTGAAGCGCGTGGGGGAGGTGGCTTATGAATTGGCATTGCCTCGAGGACTCTCGGGAGTGCACCCGGTATTTCATGTGTCTATGCTGAAAAAATACCATGGGGACGGAAACTACATTATTCGTTGGGATTCACTCCTTCTGGATGAGAATTTGTCTTATGAGGAGGAGCCTGTTGCTATCTTAGATAGAGAAGTCCGCAAGTTGAGATCAAAGGAGATTGCATCCATCAAGGTTCAGTTGAAGAATCAACCAGTTGAAGAGTCCACTTGGGAGAATGAGGCTGATATGCAAGAAAGATATCCACATCTTTTTACAGATTAAGGTACTCTTTATCTCCCTTGTTTTTGTATCTGTGATCGTTTGGAGACGAACAATGGGTAAATTGGTATCTATTGTAACAACCTGTTTAGTCGGTTCGAGCAGTAGAATTATTTTGAAAATAACTCACTGGGTCGACGGATCAAGCGACGTACCGTCATGGTCACGACGGACCGTTGAGGGCCTCCGTTCCAAAACACTTCAACTCTAAAAATCTGGGTACTGGGAGCGACTCTCTGAACTCCGCAACGGAACTGCAAAACGGACCATCGTAGAAACGACGGACCATCACAAACCCTTTAGAAAGTTAAATTCTCTGAACTTTATGACGGACCGTCATAGACACGACGGACCGTCACAGGTTGCGTAACCCCAACTTGGTCGGATTTCTGCTAAATGTTTTAAAGGGGTGTTTCGGACTATTCATGACAAACCTTATGAAATTAGTGCGGTAAGTTTAATAATTTATTTACTTGGGGTTTAAAAGAGGTAACCTTAAAATAAATAATGGGTTACTTTTATCATATTGAATTATATGATAATTAGGGTAAAAGAAAAAGAACAGGAAGAGAGGGAGAACGAGCGAGAAAACGGAGAAGCGAAGAGGAAAGCAAAGGCATTGGGAAGTAACTTGCTTCATCGCGATTCTTAGGTGGAGGTAGGTTATGGTTTATGCTATTTCATAGTAAACTCTTAATAGCGATTGATATGTATTGGGTGGTATTGTAAAGTCTTCTATATGCTTGATTTTGGATTTGTATGTTGTAATTGTGTAATTGTGGAGGATTAGAATGTTGATACTGTTGAATCTTTAATCTTGAATCCTCTCTTTTAAGATGATGCCTCGGCATAACGCAGACTTGATTAAAAAAAATTAATGAGACTAGTGGATCGGGTGTCACCTTGCGACACGTAGTATTAGGGGATCGGGTGTCACATTCCGACACGTAGTATTAGGGGATCGGGTGTCACGTTCTGACACGTAGTATAAGGGGATCGGGTGTCACGTTCCGACACGTAGTATTAGGGAATCGGGTGTCACGTTCCGACACGTAGTATTAGGGGATCGGAGTGTGACATTCCTACACAATAAGAATAAAGAGAAGTAATCTTGAATCATGTTAATAAACTCAATTTCGAAAAACCTATGTCCCAAATAAGTATTGAATGGAGGCTTGAGTCCTCATAGGTGCGCTTGATGTTGTTGCCCATGGTACTTGTACTTGTTGTTGCTATTTGTTGAGTATTGTAGTTGATTTTATAATATTATTTCATATATATTGCTTTCTATTTTGAGTTGACCGATGATACCTACTCAGTACGTGTTCCTTGTACTGACCCCTACTTTTATTTCCTTCTTGTTGTTTTGTAAAGTGCAGCAAGTGCACCATTGACTTCGACTCGTCCTCAACTCTACCCAGACTCCAGCACGTCAGATTTCAGGGTGAGCTATTAATCCTAGCTCGGGCTGGATTCTCTTCTTCACGTCTTGATGTCTTTGAAGTTTGACATGGACCATCTTTCTACTTATTTTAGTTCTTAAATACTCTTAGACTTAGTAATTAGAGGATAGATGTTCTTTATGTGATGACTTCCAGATTTTGGGAACGATAAGTATTGAATTTAGAAGTTATTTAATTGATTTTCGTTAATGAGTTTTGAGTCTTCCGCATTATGTTTTGTTCACTATGGTTGAAATATTGGTAAATGTTGGGGTTTGGATTTGTTGGTTCGCTAACCTAGGAGAGTAAGTGTGAGTGCCACTCGTGGCTCATTTTAGGTCGTGACAAATGTAATATAGAGAAAACCATAGTTGTAACATTATCAAACCATTCACACAAAACCCACTTCATAAGACAAAAGTTGAGGAACTGTATTTAGCATTGGGTCATTGAGTTTTTAACCTTAAAATCATAAAGTAACATTTAACGATATCATATTACATTCAATAAAATTGTTTCATGAAACACCCATGCTTAGAGTTCAAAATAAAAGAATTTTATGTTTGAGAACCATTTTTGAAATGTCATGAAATGGGCTCCTTGAATGAAATTAGAGTAGAGGATAAACTACCATACCTTAATATGACTAAACCCTGATATTGTGATGAAGAGAACGACCAAAACCTTGAACCCTAGCTCTACCTTGAATTGGCTCCAATGGAGTTTTGGAGATCATTTGGGAGAGAAGATTTTTTGAGTGTTTTGAATTTTTTCATTTATAAATGAGAGATTGGCGTTTTTTAGTTGGGGGAATGGGTGTATAATGACCTAAAATCGGTACATAACACACCCTTAAAATACCCAACAGATCCCTACATTGATTGGACCACTTTAGAAAAGTCAAACTTCACTTAACTTTACGGAATTATCATCGGGGAAGAAGTCCGGGTGAAGGATATGTTCCCTCTAGATTTTTTAAGCCGTTATGTGCCTGCGTATCACCAATAAAAAAAAACCTTCTGTGTTAGGCATCTTGCTCGGCCAAAGTATGGGTCCTCCATGGGGACCCTTAGTTGGTTCCCGGGGAGTGGTTCACGGACTTCTTGACCCTAAACATATCCGTCTAGGTGCTAGGGTCATCCCCACTGTTTTTATACTTCAAAAAAAAAAAGATAAACCCATGTAACATACAAGGACACACTATCACACAGACAAGGTTAGTTCCCGAATGTCTTTGATATTCCTTAACGTTTGACTTCCGAACTTTACCTAATGACTTCTAATGCTAAAATTAAATAAATTAACACACTATTAACTAATGAAGCACATGTGAAGCTCTAACTGACCTATTTAATTTTTTAGGGTGGTTACACGAATGATAATTTTACATAAGTTAAAAATCATTTAATATATAATACCAATAACATGAGGTCGATATTTTTATTTTATTAATTACTGTTAATAAAAGTGACATATAAAGGTTTATTTCTGTTAAATGCTCCCATTATTCATAATTATGATAGCATAATACAAAAAATTTAATTTTACACCAACAATTAATTGTTCAAAATTTTTTAACAAATTTGCATATTTTTGTAAATAAAAATTTATGTAAATAATCAATATATAGTGTATGAAACTACGTTAATATAGAAACCGGCTACTATGAAAAATAAAGTGGGTAAACTAAATTTTGACCTCAAGAGGTCCAATTTAATCAGAAAAAATTAATTACAATAAAAATCGACTCCTTGATGTCAGTATTTTTAAAAAAAATTATCAATTAATTATAAAAAAATTGAGAAATATATTGATTTAATTTTATTTGATTATAATATTGTAACACTTTAAAACTCCATAACTTAATCTAGAGCCTCAAATTAGTGTTCAAGGTTTGTAACACTGTTTTGAGGTCTGAATATAATATATTTATATAGGTCATTTTTTATGTTTTAGAGTTAAAACGTCAAGGAACGTCCATGACGTCCGGAGACAAGTGTAAGAGGTTGTAGTGTGCCTTAGCCTATTTCACGGGGTATTATGAATCTCAAATTGATCGAAATATATGGAATGGTATCAAACTACTATTAGAGTGATCTTAGGGTTGAAAAGTGCGGGTACGAATCCCCAGGGATCACTATATGTGACCTTGGAGAGGACCCTTGCATTTGACCCAAACCTGCCAAATAGATTGTGTAGGCAGCAACACCTACGCCTGCCAACGACGGGGCGTCGCCTAAGTTACTGGGCGTCAATACCTCGTTAAACAAAAAATTAGACATTTTCTGAAAGTGGCTAAAATGCATAGTCTTTCTCACAAATGACAATTGTGTAGGACGGTGGGGGACAAGGCCATCAACTGACTAGCAGATCGTAGCTCACGACTGCAATTTACTTTTAGCTTTTAGGTTGCTTCATTAGATTAGTTTATTAGTTAGGGCTTCAATAAAAGTTAAAGTATGCTTAATTAAGTAAGTCAAGTGTCTATATAAACTACACTTAAAATAAACCCAACTTAACACCCCCAATTCCCAAAAACAAATCTTCTTTCGCTCTACATTCACTCTCTCCCAAGGGAGACTCCATAGAGGTACAAGGTCTAAGGGTTATAGTAATTCAAAAAAGCATATTTTTATCCATAAATCTTCAACAAATATCCATGTATGGTAACTCTTCATCTTTGGGATTCCTTTCCCCAAAGCGTTCTTTCAAAATTTGTTACAAAAAGATGAGTTTCATATGGGTTTCTTTCTAATCCGAGATTAATCTTTTCCATCGTGTTGTTCTTGATATCCTTGTGCTATTATGGATAAATTATGATGTTATATTATTCAATTATTGTAGTTCGTGATATTTAACCAAGTATTGTGGAGAAGGTGATGATTTGACCCTAATTCCCAAACCCTATGTTATGAAGTACTGTAGAATTGAATTGTATTTATGCAATTGACGTACTTATTTGTTAGTTACTAATGAGTGATTTTATTACACATATTATTGGAAGAAATTTGTTGCTTGATGGTATGAAAATGAATCATGGTATTAGAAGGATATTTGGTAAGTCTGTGATCTCAAATCGTTACTTCAATTATGACGCTTTTACTTGCTGATGAAGTTCAGTTGAAGTATATTATGTGATTAGACGAAGTAATTGTAATATCATGATTCAATTTAATTGTTTCCATAATTAGTACAAGTAATGTACTAACCCCTATATCATTATTTTCCTAAAAAAATTGAGGTTCAGGTCGTTGAAGGTTTTGTGGGCAGTTTCTAACTACGTTGGGATCATTTCTATAAGTGTGGGTATGTCCTAAAGATCCAAGTATGGTGACTTTTCTTCTTCTACCTATGTGACCTGCTATAGACTAATTACATTTCTTCCACTTGTATTGTTCAAGACAATGTTGAAATCCCTATGTGGAAATTATACATTTGTGTAAGGGCTACGCCCGAATTGTTCTATTCTGACCTAGATGGTTTAATATGAGAAATCTCTACTAGACTCCATATTATGTATGTTCTATAAATGAGTTAAAAGTAGAAGCCTATGTAAGTTTCGTATGCAAGGAGTCTAAGTAAAGTCCTTATAAATATATTATGTGTAAGATAGAAGTCTCAATAAATCTCAATACGTTGATGTAGATAAAAAAGTTATATTTTTCGCACATTTTACGTATGATAGGTAATGACTAATTATAAGAGGCTAGTCTTATTCCTTTCAAGGACGATAATCCTGGTTACGTCTTAGCGGTGCTCCCCAAATGTAAGAAAGTTGGTATCAGAGCATGAAGTTTAATATCTTTAGGATCAATGTCTCATTAAGAAACATCTATGTAGATTCTTAGTCATAATTGTGATGTTCGAAACTCTTATGAATGAGAGACTATGCGATTATTAGGAAACTCTCATATTCTTGTACTCTTATTTTGTGCCTCTAGAGTCTTACATTTGTGCTTTAACCTAATCATTTTATCGTGGTTATAGGTATGAATATTCGAAGGGAATCCACAAGAAATACAATGGAAGGGATTGCTAATATGAGAGAACACGAAAACCAAGTTCCTTCTTAAGACAACCAAGTGCCTCTAGTTGAGCAAATTCCTATGGACGGTGAAGTTCTGGTTGTTCCTCCACTTATAATGGATGGATAGATAAGGATGGGATTTCTCTATTTTCGCCCAATCCATGGCCTCTCAAGATAACACCATGACTTCTCAAGTACAATCAATGACGACCCAAGTTAATTTGGAAGTTGTACCCCAAATGCCTCAGAATTTTAGCATTATGGCCACCCAGTTATGCGACTTTACTAGGATTAACCCACCAATGTTTTTTGTTAAAAATCAGATGAAGAGTCTCAAAATTTTCTTTATTAGTTCTATAATATACTCCTCAATTGATAAGGCCGAGTTGGAAGCCTATCAACTCAATGATGTGGCCCAAACATGGTACACACATTGGAGAGACAAAAAAACACAAAGAGGTGGTTCGGTTACTTGCGATATCTTCAAGATGGCCTTCCTTGAAGATTCTTTGTTAGAGAGTTGAGGGAATACAATGTTGAATAATTCATCAACCTTCGCCAAGAATGTATGAGTGTAATTTACTACTCATTGAAGTTTACGAAATTGTCCATGTACGCTCCATCCTTTGTGTCTAACCCAAGGGTTGAAATGAGTTTTTTTCTTACGGGAGTGTCCAAAGATATGGTAGAAGAATGTCGTTCGGGCCACTCTTTATTATAATATTAATATATCTTGTCTAATGGTTAATGCTCAACATGTAGAAGAAAGTAGACTAAGGAAGAAGAATAGGGAGGCCAAGAAACCAAGGCTTATGTAGGAGGCTTTTCAAAGGGGAGGTTCCAAACAATCCTAGATTCAAGAAGAGGTTCTCCAATCATGTTTCTTCAAAATTTCTCAAGGCTCGTGATGATAGGGAGTCTAACCCTAAGTCTCAAAAGGTTAGAGGTACTAGTTCACCAAGTAAGAAGCTAACTTGTGCAAAGTGTGGTAAGAAACATTATGTTGAGTGCCTTATTAGGACGAACAATTGCTTTGGTTATGGAATGACTAGCCACAAGGATCGAGATTGCGTTAATGTCATAGTGTAAGACAAGGGAAGTGGGAACGCTCAAGCTAGTGTTTCTAATGTTGATGCTACAACAAAAAATCATTTTTATACACTTCGCTCTAGGGGTGAACAAGAGACTTCTTCCGATATGATGACAGGTATCCTACAATTAATCTATATTAATGTATATGCTTTACTTGATCCAAGTGTTATATTATATTTTTTTTCTCTTTTTGTAGATAGGAAGTTTTATATTTTTCCTAATATTCTAAATGAAACTTTTATGGTAACTACCCGGTAAGTGAAGCGGTTGTTGGAAAGAGGGTATATAGAAATTGTCTTATAATGTTGCCCAATAGAGTTACTCATGTTGAATTAGTCAAAATTAATATGGTTGATTTTGATGTAATTTTCGGGATGGATTGGTTGCATGATTATTTTGCTTACGTAGATATTAGGACAAAAATAATCAAGTTCAATTTTCCTAATAAACCCATTTTTGAGTGGAAACGCGGTAATTCTATTCCTAGAGGTCGTATCATTTCTTGTCTACAAGATTGTAAGATTATCTCAAAAGGGTATTTATACATTATTGCAAGAGTCTAAAATTTAGACTGCAAAAATCGTCCAATTGAGTTGGTCCCTATAGGGAGGGAATTTATGGAGGTATTTCCTAATGACATTCCCGAAATTCCTCCCGAACGGGAAATTAATTTTTATATTGACTTGCTACCGGATACCAACCGCATTTTAATTTGCCCTTATCAGATGGATGCGGCCAAATGGAAAGAGTTTGAGTCTCAACTAAAAGACATACTAGAGAAAGGCTTCATTAGACCTAGTATTTCTCAATGGGGTTCTCCAGTATTATTTGTAAAAATGAATGTTAATTAATTATTGCGAATTCAATAAAGTCACCATTACGAACAAGTATCCTCTCCTCTAGATTGATGACTTTTTTTACTAACTTCAAGGTGTTAGGTACTTTTCTAAGATTGACTTGAGGTCGTGGTATCACCAACTTCGTGTGAGAGGTAAGGATATAACTAAAACGCCATTTCGAACTAGAAATGGTAAATATGAGCTTCTAGTAATGTCCTTTGGACTCACTAATGCCCCAACGGCTTTTATGGACCTAGTGAATAGGGTGTTTGAAAGTTAAGCATATTCATTTCTCATTGTCTTCATTGATGACATCTTGGTATATTCAAAAAATGAGGGTGAACACATTGACTATTTTAGAGTGGTATTACAAGTGCTTGAGGAATACCAATTATTTTCCAAGTATAACAAATGTGAGTTTTTGTTGAGGTATGTGTCCTTTGTTGGTCATATCATCTCTAGTGAGGGAGTTGAGGTTAATCTAAGGAAAACTGAGCCGATAAAAATTCGCCAGGACCAATAACTTCCAACATACATTAGGAATTTATTCGTTCTAGGAGGATACTCTCGGAGTTTTGTGGATGGTGTAGCGTCCATTTATTCTCCATTTACCACCTTGACCATAAAGAGTGTGAAATTTGAGTGGGCGGAGGCATGTGAAAGAAGATTAAAAATCTTAAAAGATAGGCTTACCTCCTCTCCGGTGTTGACTTGACCAGATAGTACAAAGGGCTTCACTCTATATTGTGAATCATCCCGAGTGGTCTTGGGGTGTGTTCTTTTACAACATGGTAAAGTAGTAGAATATGCCTCTAGAAAACTTAAGGTGCATGGTATTTTCCTTCAAAATATGGAGGCATTATCTTTATTGGGTTCATGTTTATGTGTATACTCACCATAAGAGTCTTCAATATATGTTTACTCAAAAGGAGTTAGATTTTTTTCTAATAAGATGGTTGGAATTGTTAAAAGATTACCACATAAGTGTTCTCTACCACCTCGACAAGGACAATAATGTGGTGGATGCTCTAAGTAATATGACCGTGGGTAGTGTGTCTCATGTAGAGGAATCCAAGAAACACCTAGTGAAAGATGTTCATAGGTTGGGTCGTTTCAGTGTTAGATTGGAAGAATCTCCAAATGGTGGTTTTATGGTCCATGATAACTCCAAATCGTCTATTTCGTTGAGGTGTAGTAAAATAAAAATCTTGATTAATAATTGATGGATTTAAAGGAATCTATTTTTTGTAAGCTCAATGAGTCATTCTACATAGGGAGTATGATGTTTTGAGGTATCAAGAGAGGTTGTGTGTTCCCAATGTTCATGACTTGAGAAACCAGATTCTTGAGGAAGCTCATAGTTCCCGTTATCTATTCATCCGGGTTCTATAAAAATGTATCATGACTGTAGAGAAATATTTTTGTTTGATGGCTTAAAAAGGGAAATAGCGGAATTTGTTGCAAGGTGTGCAAATTGCCAACAAGTGAAATTCGAGCACCAAAAGCCTTGTGGTTTAATCCATGAAATGCAAGTTCTCTCTTGGATGTAGGAAGTAACTAAGATGGACTTTGTAGTGGGTTTGCCTCGGATAAGAAACAAAAATTACTCAATATCGTTGGTGGTGGATATATTGACTATGTTCACTCATTTTGTTCCTTTCAAATCCACTTACTCGAAAGAGGATTAGACACGTATATTCATAATGATATTGTGTGTTTATGGTATTCTGTTATCCATTATATCATATAGCGGTTCATAATTCACATCTTGTTTTTGAAGTCATTCCAAAAAAGGTTATGTACAAAGGCGAAGTTGACCATTGTTTTTCATCCCCAAAGTATGGTCAAGCGGAGCATACAATTCGAACCCTTGAGGATATGCTTAGAGAATGTGTTGTCGACTTCAAAGGAAGAGGAGATGAACATTTTCCTTTGTTGAGTTCTGTAATAACAATAGTTACATTCTACTATATCAATGGTTGCTTTTGAGGCTTTATATAGTAGGAGATTTAGATATCTAGTTGGGTGCTTTGAATTTGTTTATTTGTCACTCCTTGGAATTGAATTTGTATGTGAAACTATGGAGAGGGTTCGCATAAAAAGGGATAGGTCTAAGGCAGCCTATCGTCAGCACAAGTCTTATGCTGACAATAGGAGAAGAGTTATTGAGTTTGAATAAGTTTATAAGGTGTATTTGAAAATTTCATCCATGAAATGGGTGATTATATTAGGAATGAAAGGTAAGTTGAGTCCTCATTATGTGGGTCCCTATGAAAATTTTGCAAATCGTTGCCAAGGTTGCATATGAGTTGAGATTACATTGTGAACTAGCTTAGGTTCATCCTGTGTTCCATGACTCTATGCTCAAGATGTGCATCGTTGATCCCATGTCCATTCCTCATACTGAGGGTCTAGGTATGGATGAGACCTTTCGTATGAAGAGGTTCAAATAAAAAATTTTAATCCTGAAGTGCAGAAGTTGAGGTAAAAGAGGTGGCCTCTGTAAAAGTTCTATGGAGAAATCACCTAGTTGAGGGAGCATCATGGGAGGCCGAGGACGAAATGAAGTCCCGTTACCCTCATCCCTTTGTTAATTAAATTTAGTTGTTCCTATTAATAAAGAAAATAATAAATAAATTAAATATGAGTTGTTTTGCAAAGATATGCACATTCATGATAAAGAATTTTTGCTATAAATGAGTTTTTAATAGAAATGGTCTTTTACATGATTTCCACTCATTTGGTGAATTTAGGATTGTTGTTACCTTTACTAAATGATATTGCACATGTTGATGTATTTTTGAAGGAATTGAGGCATAAGTTACTATATATGTTGTGTTGAGCTCATGATTGTTTTTGAGAACGAAATCCCTCATTTGGTAATGTTGAGATCTTATAGCCGTTAATTGATGCTTTGAGTTACATTGTGTAAATGCCATGTTGTTATGATGATTTTAGTTTTAACTAATATTTTTATATTTAGTTGGTTGTTGGGCTGCTAGTATTAACTCCAAAATATAATCTAGAGCCTCAAATGAGTTCCTGTGGTTTGTAACAATTTTCTAAGGTAAAAAATAATGTATATAAGTCTTTACAAAGTTTTAGAGTCAAAACATTCCGAAACGTCCACAACATTCGGAGACTAGTGCAGGAGATGCTAATGTACCTTAGCCTATTTTACAGGTTTTTAGGAATCAGATATTGATGAAAAATGGTTGAAAGGTGTCAAATTACTGTTGGACCGTGTTTATTGTCGAAAAATCTAGGTAAGACTCCCCAAGGACAACCCTAGGGATCTTTGGAGAAGACCCTTGCATTTGACCTAAACCTACCAAATGAGGCAGTGTAGGCAGTAACACCTGCACCTGCCAACGACGGGGCGTCTCCTAGGTGACGGAGCATTGATGCCTCTTCCAACCAATTTTTAGCCATTTTAAATAAATTACCAAAATGCATATTCTCTTTCACAAACGGCGGTAGTGTAGGATAGTGGGGGCAAGGTCGTGAACTCGCCAATGGAGCATAGGTCGTGGTCTCGTAGGCAATTTCACTCTTATGTTTTAGGAGACTTTATTTGATTAGTTAATTATTTAGGGGTTTAATTAGATATTAAGGGTGGTTAATTACGTTTGTTAGGTGACTATTTAAAGTACCCTAAGCCTAAACCTAACTTAACACCCCTAATTCCACAAAACACAAGTTACTACTTCTTCTGTCTACATTCTCACTCTCCCAAGGAACACTGAAGAGAAGTCAAAGGTCTAAGGGTTCTATGGATTAAAGGAGTAACTTTTCTCCATCAATATTCAAAAAAATATAATGTTTTGGGAACTATTCACATTTGGGATTCCTTTCCCCAAAGGATTCTTTCGTAATTGGTTTCAAAAAGAGTAATTTCATACGAGATTTCTTTGAAATCCGAGATTGATCTTTTAAATTGTGTTGTTTCTGATTCTATTGCTTATTATGGTTATATTTTGATGTATTATTGTTCAATTTTGGTATTTCTCTATGTTTAACTTAGTATTGTGGAGGAAATGATTATTTGACCCCAATTCCCTAACCTTGGTTACGAACTAGTATAAAACTTAATTGTATTGATGTTATTGAATTAAATATTGTGTTAATTACTAATGAGTGATGTATTACACCTATTATTGGATTAAATTTGCTGGTTGATGTTAAACACATGGATGATCGCTTTTGAAGGATTTTTGGTAAGTCTTTGTGATCTCAAACCTTTACTTCAATTATGATGCCTTGTACTTGGTGATGAAGTTCAATTGAAGTATATGTTGTGAGTAGACTAAGTAGGAGTGGTATGATTACACAATTGAAATTTTTGATTATTTCATTGTGATATTATGCATAATAAGTAATGATATAAGTTTGGTTATGAGTTTCCTATGTGCCTTATCATATCATAATGATGATAATGTGGTAATCTCACATATCATGGTTGTCTTAAAATGATGTTTTCATGAAATTCCAATTGAGCTAATGATTATGACTGTAGAAGGAGTTAGTCTCCTATAACCTAAATTAAGTTATGATTGTTAAAGAAAGACATTCCAAAAGGGACTCTCGCGTAGAACCGAGTTAACTAGTAGTGAGGAGTGTGTCTTATCAAGTAGGGAAGGTAGGATCACTATTGCTTTAATGAGATAGAGATTACAATTCAAAAGTCATAAATAGGGTCTGGAACATGTGTCTTTGTTATTAAACTATGTTACTAGATAGTGGATCTACCTAGATGCTATCTTCATGTATTGGTACTACCATGGCAAGTAGTCCACCTTATTTCGGTGGTTCCATGACACCGACTTCTACATTAGCTCATTGTGTCTATATAGGTTAAGTCAAGATGTTCCCAAATGTTAAATGAAGTAAAGTGAACTCTAACTAGAAGGACATAAGATGTATGACTTAGTCTAGGAAGAGGAATGGGACTATACTTATACATTGCAATAGTTTGTCTTCAAGGAAGTCCTAGGAGGATGTTCTTATGTTCCTATGCTCTTATGAAATGAATTACATTCTTGTGTTTATTCTTCATGTTAGTAGTCTATATTTCTATATATGTTGATGAATACTCACAATGCTATTTTATGTGACCTAAGACATTATTTATGATCCTTTTGTTGGTTTACTTGATTAGTGGGGTTATGGGGCTTGACTTGGTGATTGCACTTTAAGCTTGGTAAGGGTCATGACCAAGGGTTTTGCATGTAGTATAATGTTATGAACTTCTGAACATGTTTTTTTATTATACATGATGTTAGAATTGTTTTGGTTATTGTAGTATAATGTTATGAACTCTTCCACATGCTTTGTTGTTAACACATGTTGACTTGACTTAACTTGATAATGTTGGTATTTTATTAAATATGCTATTTTCTTAAGGAATATATGGTTATTATGTTATATATATTATTTGATATGCAAAAGGCATAGTATAAAGTGATAAACTAAACCCTATTTCTCCCTTTTCCCAAATCATTTTAGGTTCCGGACATTGAAGGGTTTGTGTCCAATTAGAAAGATGGTTAGGTCAATTCACCAAGTGTGGATATGTCCTCAAGATCCAAGGATGGTGCTTTTTCTAATTCTATCTATGTGACTTGATATAGCCTAATGACATTCATTCCACTCTTATTGTTCAAGACATTATTGTAAGACCTAAGTGGCAATTATACATTCATGTAAGGGCTATGTCCGAATTTTTCTATTAGGACTTAGTTGGTTTTATATGAGACATCCTTATTAGACTATGTGTTGTGTATGTTGTATATGTGCCATAAAAGTAGAAGCCTAAGTAAACTTCCTATGCGAGGAGTCTACATAAACTCCCTATGTTTATATTATGTGTAAGCGAGAGTTCTATGTAAGCTTTATGATGTAGATGTAGATGAATTTTTTTTTTTTCAGCACTTTTTAACCTATGATATGTAATGACGAATTCTAGGAGGCAAGTTATAGGCACATGAGGATGAAGACGGCGCTTATGTCTAGGGGGTGCTCCCAAGATGTGACAAATACCGACTTCCAAAAGTTGGTAAAATTAAATAGTATGTAATAATATTAATGTTCGTTAAAATATTTTTATAGTGACTTCAAAATAAATTAATAAATTAATCTTTTCAATTGATATTTAATAAACCGGTCTCCAGATGACAATTTTATGTAAGTTAATAAATTAATATAAAATACCGACCTCTCGATGTCAATATTATTTAATTAACATGATTACTCTTTATGTATCTTAAAACTTAATGTGATATGGACTTCATGAGGTCGGTATTTTTAATTAAATAAAAAAGCTTTAACAAAGCGAAATGCGGAGCTCAATTTGTTTTATATATTTGTGTTAATTATAACTTTTTAACTGTGCATAAAACTAAAATTTTATGATACACCTACAATTAATAATTCAAAAATTGTTACAATTTTGTATAATTTGATGAAGTAAAAATTAGAATTTGTATAAATAATTTTAATTCATGGAATCGACCTCCAGAGACAAATTTATATTAAAATAAATTGATAAATGCTTACCTTAAGAGGTCAGTATATTATTTATTATTTAATATAAATAATATCAATTTCACAATGTCATTATTAATTGAATATTGTTAAATATGGATAATTACTTAAAAGCTAACGAAATATCTTGATCGGTAATTTAACTCTATTTTTTGTTTAAAAAAAGATTCATAATCTCAAAACCCTAAGTCAAAATTTTAACTCCAAGCCTCTCTCTCCCTCTCATGCCCGACCCACCCCTTACCGTCGCTCACGCCACACATCCCCAACTGGCGCTACAGCAGAAGTACACACCACCATCCTCTACAGGTGCGCTTCTTCGATTAGAAGAAACAACGCCACCACGCAGCAGTAGAGCATAGGAGGCAGCTGCAGCGCATGGGTTGCAGCAACAGCAACCTTCGACATTAGCTACAAACAGAGGTAGTGTACATCAGAACTCGTCGCTTAAGAGGTTAAGTGTATCTTATTTGATTAATTTTATTTCATTCCTATCCTATGTATTCATCTGGGTATTTATATCATCCCATGTATATCTTCAACCTTTGTTGTTAAACCCCATAATTTTAATCCATCTTTCAATGTCCAAATTTAATTTTTCATAAGCATTTCTAAAGAATATATGGATTTGACATAAATTGCATTGTCTTGATTGTCTATAAAATTTAAGCATCATAAAGTTCATTTATGGAAAGGTAAAAATTGTTGTAGGGTGATGGTGAATGTTAAAGTTCAACGAAATTAAGGTAAGAATGGATATAAATTAATTCACATCATATACATTTAAAATTCACTATTCATTTGAAAAACCAATACTTAGTTACTTTTTATTACTGAAAGATTATGTATTGGCCGAACATGAGGAAGAAATTCAACTGAACTTTAAGCTTAAAGCGTCAAAATTACTTTGTAGCACATTTTGTGACCATCATATAAAAGACCAAATTCTTCAGTTTATGTTGCCAAATCGATAATATATTTTACTACAATATTCGGGTAGCGATGAAAAATTTAAAAATGAGGAGTGAGATTGGGAAGATTAATTGTTTGATTAGAAAAGGGAGGCCCTTTGCACACTGGTGGAGCTATTAGTCTGGTTAATATGAAGGAAAGAATGGTATACTTTCTTAATTTTGTATTTTTATTTTTATTTGATAAATAGTTTTTGGAAATTATGGAGATCAAATCATATATATGTTATTTTTCAGAAAATGAGTTTGGCAGGACGGTAGTTTTCGAAGAGATGTTCAAGGTTACTCACATAAATGAGAGTACAAACCGCGCATAAGAAGAAAGTTAGATTGAGCCACGTGCTCAAGAGACATATGTAAGAACACTATTCAAACTCATAATTTTTTATTGTCCTTGTATATATTACATTCTTATTTATTGAGTTCTTTGTTTAAATTATTGGATAGGTTTATACGAATATCTCAAGAAAATCGTAGTACTCTCCTTCTTTACAGTCGCGATACAACATTTGCATAAAAAGAAAATGAGAATCTTTTGAAACAAATTCTAGGTTAACCGATTAGAGGCTCAGTCGACAGCTACTCAGAAAAACGTATCATAAGAAGGCATGGTATTGTTTTTCATCATCCTCAAGTTTTGATGGCAGGGATAGAGAGACAATATGTACAATGGAAAGTTATATAGTTTTTATCAATGTCAAGCTTGTTGTCGTAGCCGACTTATAGAAAAAGAGTGAGGAAAAGAGAGGAAGAGAGAGCGGAGGCGATTGTTGCAGAAAAATAGACGGAGAACAAGAGGTATGCAACGCTTTAGTTGTAGGTATGCAACGCTTTAGGCACAACTAACTTTTGTTTTTAAATCAGGAAATGTTCTTCCTCCATGTCCAGCCAGCAGTGATGAATCTAATCAGGAGAGTGACGAGTGTGATTATTAAGATAACAAGAGTGGAGGTGATGAGAATGATAAGTCGGATAAAGAGAGTGAGGGTGATGAGGAGTAGTGGTATCTATTTAATATTTTAAACTTCTGTATTTTTTAAAATTATTTGATCTTACTTTAGTTTATTTTGATATTATATGAATTTTACTTTGAAATAGTCGAATATATATGTTTAAAATATATTGTTTATTTTGATCAGATGAAGTTTTTTTTTAAATAGCTTATTTGGAATTCATTTGTTTGTTTTAATATAAATATGCAGGAGGGTAACTAATATTGCAGCAATTTTTATGTCAGTTTTGTAGAAGACCTCTTGAATTCAGAATCTGGAAAAAAAAAATACCGACCTACAAAAGTCAAAATCTAAAAAATTAAAAATATCGACCTCTGAAGGTCAGAATCTCAAAATTAAGAAGAAAAAATACTGAATTACGCAGGCAAAAATCTCAAAAATAAGAAACAAAATATTGACCTCTGGATGTGAGAACATCAAAAATAAAAAATAGTGACACCGACCTCTAATGCTTAGAATCATAAAAATTAGATATTAAGGATACACCATCAAAATGAGCAATGTCGAATTAGATCCTACATGTTTGTTATGGTGTTTTAAGGTCTTAAAATTTATTAATATTATTGTTTATAGTCAGTGCGTAAAGTTTTGAAGTGTTTGGAGATCAAACGTTCAAGAACATCCAAGACGTCCGTAAACTTGTCGAAGTTGAACTAGTGTGTCGTAGTGTTTTGTAGTAGAATTTTTGTGGATGGTGTGAGAGTAAAATTGAGTATTGATGATTCCTATACATATATTGAAATTTATAGGGTTGAAACATCTGAAGATGACACCCCGCGGACCAGCCTAAGTGTCTCCAAGAAGGACCCAAACATGGACAATGCAAGCTACCGCGGCAACAAAGAAATGGGTGTGGTTGCGCGTCTCAAAGCTTCAAATGTAATGGGAAAAAGTTATCACTGTGACGCGAGGCCATCACGAACCATTCTTTCTTGAAATTTTCCAAAACAAAGAATCAAAAATGCCTCTGCGACGCACAGTAAACTTCATGTTTTGATCGCAATGTTTTAAAGACAAATTTGAATTTCTTAGAATGTCCAATATGTTAAGGGGTGTTTAGGGTCATATGGGGATGACTTATCGACATTAATTGAGTCATTTAATTCCTCAGAACTTAAAAATACAATCTAAAACTCTCAACATAAAACAAAACCTCTCCATTTATGTTAATTGAATGATTTTAGGTAAATTCCTTATGAACCCATGCAAATCATTTAATACTTATTTTGATTGTATTATGGGTGATGGGATCATCTCTCTATACTATTGAATTCTTGTGTAGTTTAATTTGAGTTGTTGAGTTATGCAAGAATTATGTTATGATATTATGTATGTTTTCCTAAATTGATGAATTCATATTGTTTTATCTTGGATCATTGTATATCGTTAATTTTTGATTTTATTGGTGACTACGACTATTGTTAAGAGCCTTGGTGTATTGGATAGATTGAATTTGCTATGTATTGGAAGTTTTATTATTTAATTTGTGGTATGTTAACCTAACCTTATATATATTGTCTAGTTTAGGTGTTTAAATTGTCGTGTTTCGTATTATCCATTTACGGTGGCTGTGCTTATATCATATACTTGTAAAGAATGCGGCCTTATCGACATTAATTTTTGAATTATGACATTGTCATAGTATAACATGAATATGTAAGTATTGTAAAGGTATAACTTATCTATATATATATATAAAGTCAAAGTATGTGTCCTTCGAATAGATTATAGGTGATCATAATAAGCTATATCAATGCAATATATGTGTATCCTTGATGTTTGAGTGTGAATAATCCTAATTTAATATTTGAACATTATGAAGATTATGTTGATGTTTCCATAGTAGTGTGTACGGTGACTTGTAAGTATGCTTAGTTGATCCAATATGCTATCTGAAAGATATTGTACATTTGTTAAGATTATAATTAAGTGTTTCTTGTTTTCGTTGACCAATTTTCTTTACTTGATACATGAAGTGTAGGAATATGAAACCTTGGCTTAGTAGGTTAAAACACCTTCGTCATAAATGTATATGCATGAATGGAATTTGATCTTGAATATAGAAAAGAAGGTTATTTATATGGAACCTTTCAGAAAAAAGGTTATGATATCCTTGAAGTTTAAAGTTGTAATTGTATCCTTCTCGAGAGAATGGTGTACTTAGGGTTCATTTTCTGGAATGACATGAAATCATCCTAAGGAATGTCATTGATTTATCTTAATAACAATTGTAGGCAGCCCTAGTTGACCCTCCTTGTTAAAGTGTAGCATGATTTAGTTATCAAAAAGATATGATACCTCTTCATGTACTTCTTTATTGAATTTCTCTATGAGAACAAAGGCTAGCACCGAGTAGTATGCTTGGGAAATTTCTCTAGCTAAGATGACATTAGAGCACAAAAAAACAATCGATATTACTTTACCATGTGCCTACATGGGATGTGTCCTAGTTCTACTATTTGCAAGTACAACACCAACCATCGGAGTATGTTCATCACTCTGGATTCCATGCATAGCTAGTATGGTCTATCTCAGTTATTTCATATTCTCTTCATGTACGATACATTCTAGTGTTAGATAAGTTTTATAATGTTCAGGTAGTGGAATGGGACACTGTCTAGACATTTCACAATTAGGCTTTGAAGATTTTAGTATGTGAGTGCCTAGGTCTTCTCTTATATCGTTATGTAAATTTCCTTGAATGTTGAATGTCTTCTTAATAAATTAATGAACATAAATGATATAAGTGAAGATAATTTAATGAAAAAAGTATCTATCTAGGGTAGCTTTGAGGTTTATCTAGGTTTGATTGGAGAGGGTGTATGGGCGTGCACTTCATCTGTTACTTAGGTGAGTCTTAATGTAAATCTAGGTAGGGAGTTTGATTAATGAAATAGTATTTGGTGTATGTGAAGGCATTGTTTGGGCGTTCGCTTCATAATTCACTCAACTGAACCTTAGAATCACCTTTGGTATGAGATTCTCATGTTTATATGTGTAATTTCCCCTATCTTGTAAAATATGACATATTTAAAGATGGCATGACATGTGCTTCTTATATGTTATGATATGAAGTTTAAATAAAAAAGAACATGTTTTTCCCAAATGTTTGTTTCTCCTGATTTTATGCATTACGTCATACTTAGTACATGCATTTTTTAAATTCCATACATTATTGTCTAAATCTGAAAATGTAGGTTGAAGGTGAGAGGCATCTTGAAGCAACGCTTGGAAATTAGGACTCTTTCAAGCAATGAAAGGTTATGTCCTCACTTGGTTTGAGGACATTACTATCTTTAGATTTTTTTTATTCAAAGCATAGTAATACACTAAGTTTATATATTTCGATTGTATAGATTGTGTCCCAATTATTCTTGAGTCTCAACATGGCATATGTTGAGATTTAATGTTTTTCATCGTTTTATCTGAAAGATGTTTTAAGATATTATTCGTGTGAAAAGTTTTAATTCCACACTACTTTTCAAACAAGTATGGAATGAAAGATGTCTAAAGGCTTGTACAAGACCTCCGAGAGGTCAACTACGTTGTGTGACGACTTGGTAATGCTCTAACTTCTAGGGTGTTCTCTCAGGTCGTGACACTTACCTCCGGAGGTCAAAATTTCAAAAAACAGAAAATAAAGATGTCGACCTCTACAGGTTAGAATCTCAAAAATAAAAAAATAAAAGACCAACATTTGAAGGTTAGAATCTCAAATAAAAAATAAAAATACCCACCTCCAAAGGTCAGAATCTCAAAAATAAGAAATAAGTATTCCGATCATCGGATGTTAGGTTCTCAAAAATAAAAATTGAAATACCAACCTCTAGATGTAAAAACCATAAAAATAAAAATTAAGATTATTGACCCTGGAGGTCAGAATCATAAAAATAAAAAATAAAACTATCGACCTCCAGAGGTTTATATTTTAAAATTAAGAAACTTAAATTAAAATCTACATATGTCATGGCTAGAGAGCACCCCTTAGAAGTAACGTGTCTTACTTGGCCTCTCGTAGTTCATATAAAAGCCGATAGTTATCATTCATCGCATTGTCATAGGTAACTTAGCAGAAAATATAAAACTTTTCATAGCACATCATATATTAGAAACTTCACTTTCATTATATATAAAATACCATAATACATAGTTAAAGAATCGTATCTATTTTCTTAATCCTAGATCAACATCAATAGAGTACAATAGGGACACGACCGTTTTAACGGAATACATAAAATACAAAAGCACCCCTTTCCTTGAGCTAGAAAATCACATATCAAGATCCTCATCATTTAAAAACATCATTTAAGCAATCATAACCTACTATTTGTGTAAAAAGTAGAGAAGAATGGAGTTAGTACAAGAATGCACTAATTATGGCAACCATGAAAAAACATGCATTTTAAAGGAAATTTTCTTTAAATCATACTTCATGCCTTTTTCTGAAATCTTTATAAAAAATTGATAAATTAACATTTAGAAAATTACGTACTTAATACAAGCATATTCAATAGTTATATATCATATAGAATCGTACAATGCATTTAAGGCACATTTAATGTCACGTTACAGTAACCTATTTCGTCTTAACAGTAAGTATATTTCCTTTAATGTGAACTTCTTCTTCTAAGTCATAAACCTTCCAGGTAACCTTACAGTGATTCTTAGTGCAATTCATCACCTTAAGGTCACAAGGAAAACCATACATACAACTTACATAATCCAACATATGCCATCATAGTAGTATAATACATCATATACACATATAAACTATGACCATAAGGACATTACATTGAACTCTATTCACTTGGGACATATATTAATTTCACTTCACATAGAACATTATGATACCTTACTTGCAATTCCAATCTAAGTCTACAAGTGCAATATACCTGTGAAATCCCATAAACTCACACATACTTAGTAAACCTATCCTGAGACCACAAGCCTTAAGAGTATGTGAAGATAACTTTATTCATTTAAACAAATCCTTCATCATGTAATCATTAAGACAAACATTATGCATATACAACATGACCACTTCATATAGGCTAATACCATACATTTAATCACAATAAGAAGATAAATATTATAAAGTCATGCAAAAGGAACATGTACATAAACAAATGCATTACAACACCTTCCTCGGACTTCGCTCAAGATTCACTTGTCTAATGCATAGGTGAAGTTACATACCTCCACCTACACTAAGCAACTACCCTACGTTATCCTATTTAGAGTCCTCACTTTTTTCCCATTGTCCATTTTACTTTAGGGAAACTATAGCCTTAACCGACACTAAGACCATGGGTTCTAAACATGGAATTTGCTCTTGTAGAGCCTTACACCAAGTCAAGGTTTTCTTACCTAGCCAAGGTAGAACATTAACTCATGATGGCATACTAGTGAAGTTAGTTGCTAGATCCTATGTGGCAAGCATAGTGTATGAAACAAAGAGATATACATGACCACCGACATGATAATTATTATTGGAGCCTCATCTCGTGAGGAACCATGGGTGAATTTTTCTCAAGGAAAGTCAACACCTCATGTTGAACCATAGTCGAATATTCCTCAAATGGAAGTCAACACTTTATGAGAACCTAATGGTGAACCTTCCTCCAAGGGAAGACAACACCTCTCATTGTCAAGTTCAGTCGGTGCTTAGCTAGGTTCCCTTTATATAAAATACTTTTATTAACATTACTTATAAAATTTAGGCTTTAGTAGAGTCATCTCCTCATATGCTTAGCTCATAGGTCATAGATGAGAATTCATCAACCTATATAATGTCAGAAACACTTTCACATGGACATAGCATATGTAAGCACCTATATTGTTTATGGTACACTTTAGCAAACCTTTAAAGGAACCTCTATTGACTAGATCTTCATACATGTGTGTGTGTAAACTTATATTTGAGCAAACCTTTCACATAACACATAAATGTCAAGCATGTTCATATAACAATGCATAAGCCTACAGATGTAAATGTATGAGCAATCCTATTATATAAACACTTTAAGGACTGTGCACATTCATATTTCATCATTTCATATCCTTAACATTATAGCATATTATACATATTCATAACGTGTTCATACAATCATATACATGTACTTACAAGATCAACGTAGGAACTATCCTATCAAGGCACGTATGTGCAATATATGTAAAAGGTTCCATACCCTTTACCATACTAGTACACCTATCAACTCATCCAAGTTAATGATACATCAAAACAACATCATATAATAGACAGAATAGCACAAGACTTATTTATTAAAGATTTACAACATCTTTACAGTAAGCTCTTGTCATTATGCACCTACATTAACATTACTTCACATATAGAATTATAGGACCTGATGAAATGAAGCATATATGCATAAAGTGAATGTAATGATTTACATGCTCATAACATTAGGCATATAACCTAGATCATATCTAGAATTAGAACCTTGGCATAGGCATCACATAGGTTGATTCATAACAAACACACGTTCATATTATAATTTTCTTCAAAGCCATGATCAGATCACATTTGTATTTTTGAAATAAAGTAAACAACGACACCATAAGTGGACCATACAACACAATGTCATACAAGGCATAATCAACTATCAATACTATATAAAAGTAGAAGGGAAAAGCCATTCTTACCGATTCATCAACCTTAAATATCATTAATCATTACACTTTTTTCATAAACAATTGATTTATAGGTTAGTAAATAAATATATTTTAATCATATAGGAAACCATACTTAAATCCCTACAACATCATGATACCAATATAGGCACTAAACAATCAATTCAATAGAGATATGGAGAACGTAGATCATTCACCAATTTTACTTGCTTTAATCACCAAAATTTTTTTATCAACAATATACATGTACGTCATTATTTAAATAAGTAGCAATCTAATCTAAATCATACTTCACCTATCATAGAATCAAGATCGCATCACATTTATAGCATCATCAATCTATAGGCTAAAATATGTAGATCAGTCCTTACCAAGATTCTTATCACCAATGATTCATACCCACAATTCATCCATGATATTAACCTAAGTAAGTAGCTACAATGATATTTACATAATCAAACTTCTACACCAATTTACAAAAAATCGAGCTTTCAGTGAACACATAGAACAACATACGCTAATCTTGTTCAAACATTCATATACTGATACACGTGGTTCATTAATGAATAATTCATCCATAATATACATAATAAACAATATATATAAGCAATTTAACGTAATAGAATCACAATTCTATCAATACTAATTCATGATCAGAATGCACATGCATAGGCTATATTAAGAGTTGAAGAGAAGATGAGTTCATAATGCAATTAAATTGAAATTTAAGTTAAAAAAAAACATTATTATCAATCCATCATGAGAAATCCATTGAATATGTTTTGTGAAAGAACCCATGGCTAGATTGAAAGATTGAATGTTTCATCATGAAACCATTGAAAAATTTGAGGTTAACTCTCTAGATGGAAGGATAACTACAGATGAAGGATCATCATACCTTAATAAAGAAGAAAATCTAAAAACCTTGATGAAGAAGCCATATGAATCCAAGCTCCAAGCTATTCTTGAGCTTCACCTTTAATGGAGGTTCTAGAGAGAATATTTTTGGGGGGAGAGTCTAATTTGTGTAAATAGAATTGAGAATGGGGGTTTTCACATTTTTGTTAATATAAATACACCCAAAATAACCAAATAAATCACGTAGGGCTGGTTAGCACGTGGGGTGAATTTCTCATTCACCCCTTTAATGAAACAGTGCGTAGGCATGGAGTGTAACATTCAAGAAAATGTACATGTCTGGTGAAGCGCATAGTAATTTTTTAAGAATACGTATTGGGGTACACAAGAATCCCAATGACGAATATTTAAAAATATTAGGCATATTATAAAATATTGGCTTAAAAAGGTGTAATCCAATTTTCTAAGTGTTAACAAGCTTGTTCAAGAAATGTACCTGCAATGAAGATCCTAAGCTAAAAATATTGATTTTCAACTTAACATATTATGTACGAGGCGACTAAGTGTCAAGACTAGGTACCATAACACATTATAATTTAAAATGATCATGTAGAGTAAGAAATGCGAAAAGATAACAATAAATGAGGAGAAACCCATGTCCAAGCACATGTGCATGAATTCAATTAGGGTGGTTAGGGCGGTTAGAGGCAGGCGCACATGTGGGGGTCAAGCCATGTGTGCTGAGCTTCCTAACATACTCTAGGATCAAAATAACTTAACTAACTAGCTAACTAACTTAGAACTAACCTGAATAATCCAACTAGCACACCCGACAACGTAATACCTAATAGGGTGTAACTAACGTACTAACTAATTCAAGAAACATCTTAGTACCTAACCTAGGATGGTCTAGAAGTGTTGGTTATGGTCTTAGTGACATAGGGGTACTTTAGTAATTAACCTAGGTTACTTGATTAATTAAATTAACAGCTTAATTAATTAATTTAAATGGTAAAACCAAAATCCTTATACTAGACAAGTAACTAACTAAGAAACATCCTAGTACCAACGTAGGATGGTCCAAAGGGTTGGTTATGGTCCTAGTGACTGAGGGGTTTTTTATTAATTATCCTATCTAATTTAATTAATTAAATTAACAACTTAATTAATTTAAATTATCAAAACCGAAATCTTTATACTAGACAAGTAACTAACTAAGAAATATCCTAGTACCTAACCTAGGATGGTCCAAAGGGGTAGTTATGGTCCTAACAACTTAGGGTACATTAGTAATTACCCTATATTACCTAATTAATTAAATTAGAAATTTTATTAATGAATTTAATTGGTCAAAACCGAAACCACTAAGAAATTTCAAGATTTCGGTTAAGTCAAGTGTTCTTCTAATTCTAGTCAATTTAAGAGGAGTGTTTTAGTAAATTAGATAATTGATTTATTAATTAAGTTAATTAGTCTATGGTAAATTACTAACTATTCAGTTCGTAGACCTATATTCATGACCATTCACTAAGAAATGCACGAATTCAAAGCAGTAAAGAAACGCAAGAAAAATTAAAGTTCTCCTTAGGAAATTTAAAGAAGTTCTTCAAAGTTTTCGTGAAAAAGTAAAAGGTGATCTTCATAGATTCAATTCTACATAAGGAGTGCTTTTCTCTTCTTTATTCTCTCTACAAGAGGGTTTTAAAACGTTTTTGCAATCAAGAATATTAAGACTAGGGTTCTCACCAATGAATCACATGTTCATTTTCCTAGTTGTCCCGATTTCTGATTCTTTAAAGTTGTATGATGTGAATTTCAAGCATGTCGTTGGTATGTTTTTTTAATGATTATTATGTTTATGTTACCTTTATTTTATTATCGAATGAAACCTACATGTTAGATTCCATACTTAGGGTGTTATCTACATGAATGTTAAGTGTTGTAATCCCTACTTGTGTTTGAGAAGATGAAATTGATATAAGTGTTCATTGAAATGTTTCATATATTAATCTAAAGTTAAAAGTTGGCATGTTTATCATGATAGTTTATTATAATGTATTTATGAAGTAGTTGTCATGGCTAGTGACATCGTTATTACAAGGATCTATGAAATTGTAATTTATGCCAACAAATTGGGTAGCAAAACTATCGCCAACATATTATTTTCAAAACATGTAATGTTATACCAATATCTACATCAATGAACCCATAACAAAGGGTATGACAATATATTGGACAAGTCCCAACATACCATATCCACATGAACTTATGAACGCAATAGCCTTGTGTAAGTAGTCATAATATTCATAAAGAATTTTAGAAAACAACAAATGAACGTTGAAAAAGTTAAGGTGATTAAAAAAGTAACTAAAAGCATAAGTTATGAAATTGACTAGATGTAGAGTGTTAAAAGAAGTGACAATAGTCTCAATTACAAAGCTCTATTAAGTCAAAAAATACTCACATAGAAGAGTGCAAGAGTCCATCAAACAAGTCTCACTAGAATGATAATAATAATGTAATATCTAAGTTCATATTCATCAAGCAAAGAATGGGACGACCAGTCATCCATAGAGTTAAGTAAATCTTATATTATGACAACAAAGGGGAGCAAAACGTAATGTCTAATCAATGCCCCGATATCCTTATGCTATGCAAACGACTACATAATGGGCTTAATAAAAATTTGCTAATAAAGACTTATGACAATTTAACAAGAACTGAAGATATAGTAGCCAAATCATTTCTTTAGTCTTTTGGAATACTTACTCGATTCATTTTAGGTATGGGACTATAATGAATCATAGAACTTGTCAGTAAGACATACAATTAAAGAAGATTATTGAACTACACAACAACAAGAAGAGAATATTCAAAAATGATCTATGTGTCGGAAAATGATCTCTTCTCTTACAGGGAGTAAAAATATAAATTTCCATCTAAGTTGTTCTAAAATTATGTTCACATTCCATAAACTTGTGTTCATATAGAAAATGAGTTGTATTCTTCAAATGCATGATAATATGTCATATTCATCGCATAAATCAAAAGTAATGATTTAGGAAAGTAAAGAGACTTACATTTCCAGAAACGGCATATTACTTTAGGAAGAGCTTTCCTTTATCATGCATATTCGTTATGTTTTTTTTTGCATACACCCATACTTATTAAAAGTGTGTACTAACCCCATATATTATTACTATTTTTATAGATGCAGGTTCTAGAGAGGATTGAAGATTCGACGAAGTAGTTTGGATTAGCGATCTTCATTCATTTGGTAAGTCCTCTTGACTCCAAGGATTCTACATTTTATTATTATACTTTAGTACAATTAACATAGCTAGTGGATGTTGTCCCTTGCGTTTTCTTTCAAATAGTTGTTATAAGCTTTTGTATTAAGGCCGTTTGGAAAACTATTATTTTCTATTTCGATTGTTTAATGTTAAATAGATAGTTTCTTTAGTTGATCTTATTAGTATATCACTCTTATGCCTTATCATATAGATTCTATGTACACTTCATTAAGAATTAACAAACATTTAATTTCCGCAAATATAACTATATGATTGTGATGAAAACTAAGAAGAGGATTGACTGCAACCTCTGAGAGGTTAACGATGCCGGTCGTGTTCGGATTCCAGAATCCGGGTGTGACATGGAGTTGTAGGCAAGAATCAACGGGCACAAACAACGCGCAGTATGTCCATCTACGGACCGTACTACAGGATGTCCTGTGGTCCTGAGTCTTGACAGCAGACTTCAACCTTCACTAGGTTATGTTTCATCGACGCTTCAACATCGATGGGCTGTTGGTGGAATGAAGAGGCGTCATTTTATTCAGTCGATTGACACTTCCAAGGTATTATTTCAACATATTTTGGGTCGTTATTGTAACAACCTGTTTAGTCGTTTTGAGCAACAGATTTTTATTCGGGAAAAACTGGCAGAGGTGACGGAGGCCACGACGGACCGTCAAGGGCACGACGGACCGTCGTGGAGGGTGTCGTTTCAAAACACTTAGAAAATCTGAAATTGGGTACTGAAAATCGACTCTCTGACCGTCACGACGAAATGGCAGGACGGACCGTCACAGGCGTGACGGACCGTCATAGAGTCTTTTGATGGAAATTGTCTCTGATGGATGCGACGGACAGCAGGACGGACCGTCGCAGGCGCGACGGCCCGTCACGGGCTACGCAATCCCAGTTCGGGTCGGATTTCTTTACACGTTTTAAGGGACATTTTTGACTATTCCTGCTTTAATTATAAAGTTAGAGGGTTAATGTTAATAAGTCTAATTACTTGGGGGTTAAAAGAGGTAACCTTAAGTTAATTAGTGGATTATTAGTGCCATCTTTTAAAACTTAATTGTATAATAATTAGGGTAAAAGAAAGAGGGTTTGAATAAAGAAAATAGAAAGAACAGCAAGAGAGAGAGAGAATCGATCAAGGGATAACGAAGCTTTGGGAGGATAGCTTGTTGATCGCAATTCTTCGGTGAAGGTAGGTTATGGTTTCTTTTACACTATTCGTAGTAAACTCTTAATAGCGAATGATATGTGTTGGGTAGTATTATGGAGTCTTCTTTATGCTTAATTGTGTGTATGCATGATGTGATTTTATATATATATGATTGTGATGAAACAAGCATGATGAAGCTATTGAATCCCAAATCTTGATATAAACCTAATCTCTTGTTAATGATGATGCCTTGGTATAAAAGAAGGCTTGATGAACTAAAGTGATGAGATGATGACGCCTTGGTATAAAAGAAGGCTTGATGAATTAATCGAATGAGATTAGGGGATCGGAGTGTCACGTACCGACACATAGAATTAGTGGGACGGGTGTCACGAACCGACACGTAGATGTAGGGGATCGGAGTGTCACGTACCGACACATAGAATTAGTGGGACGGGTGTCACGAACCGACACGTAGATGTAGGGTATCGGAGTGTCACGTACCGACACATAGAATTAGTGGGACGGGTGTCACGAACCGACACGTAGATGTAGGGGATCAGAGTGTCACGTTCCGACACATAGTAGTAGGGGATCGGAGTGTCACGTACCGACACAAGAGGAATAAAGATAATGAATCTTGAAAGATACTAATATACTCAATCTAAAGAACATGTATCCCAAAAAAGTATGGTATGGAGGCTTGAGTCCTCATAGATATGATCGGTGATATTATAAATGATGTTTGTACTTGTTGCTATCACATGTTAAGAATATTAGTTGATTTTATGATGTTATCTGAGATATATTGTTTTCTATTTTGAGTTGGCCGATGATACCTAC
This sequence comes from Solanum habrochaites, assembly GCA_027704765.1. Classification (NCBI taxonomy): domain Eukaryota; kingdom Viridiplantae; phylum Streptophyta; class Magnoliopsida; order Solanales; family Solanaceae; genus Solanum; species Solanum habrochaites. The sequence continues at coordinate 20,343,293 of JAKWJA010002495.1, read as the reverse complement.
TCAGTACTTGTGGTTGTACTGACCCCCTACTTTTATGTTTTCCTTTTGTTTATTTGTGGAGTGCAGCAACCGTGCCGTCATCTTCGACTCAACAGTAGTTCAAGCCAGTCTTCGTCACACCGGATCTTCAGGGTGAGCTAATGCTTCTAGCTTGGACTGGATCTCCTTCCTCATGTCTTGATGCCTTGAAGTTTCGGCATAGACTAGCTTTTATTTATTTTAGTTTCTTAGAATACTCTTAGTTTAGTAAATTGATCATAGATGTTCTTGTGGTGATGACTTCCAGATTTTGGGGAATAATAGATGTTGAATTTTAGAAGTTATTGAATTGTCTTTTATTAATGAGTTTAAGTCTTCCGCATTACTTTATGTTGATATTAAATTGAAATGATAAGGTTTAGATTGGTTGGTTCGCTCACATAGGAGGGTAAATGTGGGTGCCAGTCGCGGCTCGGTTTTGGGTCGTGACAAACTTGGTATCAGAGCATTAGGTTCGTTGGTCTCATCACACAAGAACAGGTCTAGTAGAGTCTTAAGGAATGGTAGGGGGACGCCTTTACTTTTCTTGGAGAGGCTATAAGACTTTAGGAAAATTCCATTCTTTCTTTCTTTCTTCCGTGCTATTACTTGGATCCAATTGGTATCTAGGTGATACAAATTGGTATCTGACCATCTTCACTCTATTTCGCAGATTGTTAGAACTAGAGCAACGACTACGCCAACATCAACATCAGCAAGACAAGATGCATCTGAGCCAGCCACTGGGGCTGTAGCTCGAAGTGGAACAGTGGCAAGAGGCCGCAGTAGAGGTCGTGGGAGGACGTCCTCTAGGGGAAGAGGACGAGCACCTAGCCCATCTGGTGCTAGGGCGGTGACTCCTCCACCGACTGAGGAAGTAGTAAGAGAAGGGGAGGATGGGGAGGATGAACAAGTACAGAATGAGGAAATGCCACCCCAACCTACCCCAGAGATGATCAATCAGGTGCTCGCTTATCTTAGTGGGTTGTCTGATCAGGGTCAGGCACCCCCAATGTTTTCTACACCAACACCTCCGGTTTCAGAGGTACGACATGCAGCCACTATGGCCCCTCGTATGGATGCCTCATTGGACATAGGCACGTTTCCACGCCTGACTACTGTGCCTATAATGACAAATGATCAGCATGAACTTTTCAGTAAGTTCTTGAAATTGAAACCTCCAGTCTTCAAGGGTGTAGAATCTGAGGATGCTTATGATTTTCTGGTTGACTGTCATGAGCTACTACACAAGATGGGTATAGTAGAACGGTTTGGTGTTGAGTTCGTGAGTTACAAGTTTCAAGGGAACGCCAAAATGTGGTGGCGGTCACATGTTGAGTGTCAACCAACAGAGGCACCACCTATGAATTGGGCCTCATTCTCTAGCTTGTTTATGGAGAAATATATTCCCCGGACTTGAGAGATAGGAAAAGGGACGAGTTCTTTGAGCCTAGAGCAAGGTAGGATGTCGGTTCAAGCATATGAGGCTAAGTTTCGTGCACTATCCAGAGATGCCACCCAACTATGTTTCAGTCCAAGACGAGTTCGCGATTCCGTTTTGTGAAGGGTTGAGATCAGAATGCGAATTTCAGGATATTCATCCTTACGGTACGGCTACGGCAAATCCTTCCAAGAAGTGGTAGATTTCGTGGAGAGGTGGAAGGAGTAAAGCCAGATGAATTCACCACGGCATCGACATCAAAGAGGTTCGAAAAGGGGTGAGTTTATGGTTCTTACTCTAGAGGACAAGGTTCCGGAGGTTACTCAGTTCGACCCATTCAGTCTTCACTACAGACTGTGGTTGGGGTCCACCTCAGACTGTCAACACTTCTCTGAGAGACCCATGCCCGACTCCAGAGAGTGTCTGGATTGGGGAGACTGGACATATTAGAAGGAATTGTCCAAAAACAGAGTATAGACCCCCAATAGCTAGAGGCAGAGGTGGTCATGGTAGAGGCCGTATTCCGGAGGACGTGGTGGTCGAGGTATGGTGGTCACCAAAACGGCCGGGAATGGGCAAACTGGGCCACTACATCACAACATGGTGGTAGGGGCAACGGACAAACAAACGAAAGGGCCCATTGTTATGCTTTCCCTGGGAGATCAGAGGCGGAGACATCTGATCTGTCATCACAGGTAATCTTCTGGTTTGTGATTGCATGGCTTCCGTATTGTTTGATCCTGGATCCACATTTTCTTATGTATCTTCCTCATTTGCTAATGGTCTAAATTTACATTGTGAATTACTTGATACGCCTATTCGTGTTTCTACTCCGGTGGGTGAGTCTGTGGTAGTTGAAAAGGTATAGGTCTTGTTTGGTGTGAACTTTGTGGGGAGTAACACTTATGTAGATTTGGTTATCTTAGAGATGGTTGATTTTGATGTAATTCTGGGCATGACTTGGCTTTCTCCGCAATTTGCGATCTTGGATTGTAATGCTAAAACGGTGACGTTAGCCAAGCCTGGGACAGATCCGTTAGTGTGGGAGGGTGACTACACTTCCAATCCGGTGCGTATCATCTCCTTTCTTCGTGCTAAGAAAATGGTTAGTAAAGGGTGTTTAGCGTTCTTGGCACATCTCAAGGATGACACTACCCAAGTACCTTCGATTGAGTCGGTTTTGGTGGTCCGTGAGTTTCTTGATGTATTCCCTGCAGATCTTCCGGGTATGCCCCCAGATAGGGATATTGACTTCTGTATTTATCTTGAATCGGGTACTCGCCCCATTTCTATACCCCCTTATAGAATGGCTCCCGCGGAGCTAAGAGAGTTAAAAGCCCAACTTCAAGAGTTGTTGAGCAAAGGCTTTATTAGACCAAGTGCATCTCCTGGGGTGCTCCGGTTTTGTTTTGTAAGAAGAAAGATGGGAGTTTTCGGATGTGCATAGACTACCGCAGTTGAACAAGGTGACTATAAAGAACAAGTATCCTCTTCCTCGCATTGATGCCTTGTTCGATCATTTACAAGGTGCTTGTGTCTTCTCTAAGATTGACTTGAGATCCGGTTATCATCAATTGAAAATACGGGCAACGGATGTGCCAAAGACTGCTTTTAGGACCAGGTATGGGCATTACGAATTTGTAGTGATGTCTTTTGGTCTTACGAACGCCCCTGCTGCGTTCATGAGTTTGATGAACGGGATTTTTAAGCCATATTTAGATCTCTTTGTGATCGTATTTATTGATGATATACTGATATACTCCAAGAGTAAGAAGGAACATGAGGAGCATTTGAGAATGGTATTGGAAATGTTGAGGGAGAAAAAGCTTTATGCTAAGTCTCTAGTGTGAGTTTTGGCTAGATGCAGTGTCCTTCTTGGGGCACGTGGTTCTAAGGATGGAGTGATGGTGGATCCCTCTAAGATCGAAGTAGTGAGAATTGGGTAAGACCTACTAATGTGTCAGAAATAAGGAGCTTTGTTGGTTAGCTAGCTACTACCGCCGATTTGTCAAGGGTTTCTCTTCTATTGCTTCCCAACTGACGAACTTGACTAAGCAAAATGTTCCATTTGTATGGTCGGCGAGTGTGAGGAAAGCTTTCAGAAGCTCAAGACATTGTTGACTACTGCACCAATTCTCACCTTGCCAGTGGAAGGCAAGAACTTCATTGTGTATTGTGATGCATCTTACTCGGGTTTGGTGCAGTGCTAATGCAAGAGAAGAATGTGATTGCTTATGCTTCAAGACAATTAAAAGCATGAACGTAACTATCCAACTCATGATTTGGAATTGGCCGCGGTAGTGTTTGCACTAAAGCAATGGAGACACTATTTATATGGGGTTAAGTGTGAGGTCTACACGGATCATCGTAGTCTACAGTATGTCTTCACTCAGAGAGATTTGAATTGAGACAGAGGAGATGGATGGAACTACTGAAGGACTACGACATCACTATTTTGTACCATCCGGGAAGGGAAAGTTGTAGCAGATGCTTTAAGTAGAAAGGCGGGAAGCATGGGAAGTCTAGCTCACTTGCAAGCTTCTAGACGCCCATTGGCTAGGGAGGTTCAGATCTGGCTAATGACTTTATGAGACTAGAAGTAAATGAGAAGGGAGGATTTTTAGCTTGTGTGGAGGCAAGATCTTCCTTCCCTGACAAGATTAAGGGAAAGCAGTTTAATGATGAAAAATTAATCCGGATCCGAGATAAAGTGTTGCAAGGAGAGGCTAAAGAAGCGAAAATCGATGAGGAAGGTGTTTTGAGGATTAAGGGAAGGGTATGTGTACCTCGCGTCGATGATTTGATCAACACAATTCTGACAGAGGCTCATAGTTCAAGGTATTCGATACATCCGGGTGCAACCAAGATGTACCGTCACATAAAGCAACACTTTTGGTGGAGAAGAATGAAGCGTGATATTGTGAATTTTATTGCCAAATGTCCAAATTGTCAACAAGAAAAGTATGAACACTAGAGGCCCGGAGGAACACTTCAGAGAATGCCCATTCCGGAATGGAAATGGGAGAGAATCGCAATGGACTTCGTGGTTGGTCTTCCAAAGACATTGGGCAAGTATGACTCTATTTGGGTGATTGTTGATAGGTTAACTAAGTCTGCTCATTTCATTCCGGTTAAGGTGACTTACAATGCAGAGAAGTTAGCCAAACTTTACATCTCAGAAGTTGTTCGATTGCATGGAGTTCCACTATCCATCATATCAGATAGAGGTACGCAGTTTACTTCTATGTTTTGGAAAACATTGCATGCAGAATTGGGTACTAGGTTGGACCTTAGTACCGCGTTCCATCCTCAGACCGATGGTCAGTCTGAGCGAACGATTCAAGTGTTGGAGGATATGCTTCGCGCATGTGTGATAGAATTCGGTGGCCATTGGGATAGCTTCTTACCCTTAGCGGAGTTTTCATACAATAATAGCTATCACTCAAGCATTGATATGGCTCCCTTTGAAGCATTGTATGGTAGGAGATGTAGGTCTCCCATTGGTTGGTTTGATGCATTCGAGGTTAGACCTTGGGGTACTGATCTTTTGAGGGATTCGATAGAAAAAGTGAAATCTATTCAAGAGAAGCTTCTAGCGGCGCAAAGTAGACAAAAAGAATATGCAGATCGAAAGGTTAGAGACTTAGAGTTCATAGAGGATGAACAAGTCTTGTTGAAAGTTTCGCCAATGAAAGGGGTGATGCGGTTTGGTAAAAAGGTAAAGCTTAGTCCAAGGTACATTGGTCCCTTTGAAGTACTTAAGCGAGTAGGGGAGGTGGCTTATGAGTTAGCCTTGCCTCCAGGGCTGTCCGGAGTACATCCGGTGTTTCATGTGTCGATGTTGAAAAGATACCATGGGGATGGAAATTACATTATCCGTTGGGATTCAGTTTTGCTTGATGAGAACTTGTCTTATGAGGAGGAGCCTGTTGCTATTTTAGATAGAGAAGTTCGCAAGTTGAGGTCAAGAGAGATTGCATCCATCAAGGTGCAATGGAAGAATCGACCGGTTGAGGAAGCCACTTGGTAGAAGGAGGCAGATATGCGAGAAAGATACCCACATCTGTTTACAGATTGAGGTATTCCTTTTCGCCCTTGTTTTCCTTCTTGTGATCGTTCGGGGACGAACGATGGGTAAATTGGTATCTATTGTAACGACCTGTTTAGTCGTTTTGAGCAACAGATTTTTATTCGGGAAAAACTGGCAGAGGTGACGGAGGCCACGACGGACCGTCAAGGGCACGACGGACCGTCGTGGAGGGTGTCGTTTCAAAACACTTAGAAAATCTTAAATAGGGTACTGAAAATCGACTCTCTGACCGTCACGACGAAATGGCAGGACGGACCGTCACAGGCGTGACGGACCGTCATAGAGTCTTTTGATGGAAATTGTCTCTGATGGATGCGACGGACAGCAGGACGGGCCGTCGCAGGCGCGACGGCCCGTCACGGGCTACGCAATCCCAGTTCGGGTCGGATTTCTTTACACGTTTTAAGGGACGTTTTTGACTATTCCTGCTTTAATTATAAAGTTAGAGGGTTAATGTTAATAAGTCTAATTACTTGGGGGTTAAAAGAGGTAACATTAAGTTAATTAGTGGATTATTAGTGCCATCTTTTAAAACTTAATTATATAATAATTAGGGTAAAAGAAAGAGGGTTTGAATAAAGAAAATAGAAAGAACAGCAAGAGAGAGAGAGAATCGATCAAGGGAGAACGAAGCTTTGGGAGGATAGCTTGTTGATCGCAATTCTTCGGTGAAGGTAGGTTATGGTTTCTTTTACACTATTCGTAGTAAACTCTTAATAACGAATGATATGTGTTGGGTAGTATTATGGAGTCTTCTTTATGCTTAATTGTGTGTATGCATGATGTGATTTTATATATATATGATTGTGATGAAACAAGCATGATGAAGCTATTGAATCCCAAATCTTGATATAAACCTAATCTCTTGTTAATGATGATGCCTTGGTATAAAAGAAGGCTTGATGAACTAAAGTGATGAGATGATGACGCTTGGTATAAAAGAAGGCTTGATGAATTAATCGAATGAGATTAGGGGATCGGAGTGTCACGTACCGACACATAGAATTAGTGGGACGGTGTCACGAATCGACACGTAGATGTAGGGGATCGGAGTGTCACGTACCGACACATAGAATTAGTGGGACGGTGTTCACGAACCGACACGTAGATGTAGGGGATCGGAGTGTCACGTACCGACACATAGAATTAGTGGGACGGGTGTCACGAACCGACACGTAGATGTAGGGGATCGGAGTGTCACGTTCCGACACATAGTAGTAGGGGATCGGAGTGTCACGTACCGACACAAGAGGAATAAAGATAATGAATCTTGAAAGATACTAATATACTCAATCTAAAGAACATGTATCCCAAATAAGTATGGTATGGAGGCTTGAGTCCTCATAGATATGATCGGTGATATTATAAATGATGTTTGTACTTGTTGCTATCACATGTTAAGAATATTAGTTGATTTTATGATGTTATCTGAGATATATTGTTTTCTTTTTTGAGTTGGCCGATGATACCTACTCAGTACTTGTGGTTGTACTGACCCCCTACTTTTTTTTTCCTTTTTGTTATTTGTGGAGTGCAGCAACCGTGCCGTCATCTTCGACTCAACAGTAGTTCAAGCCAGTCTTCGTCACACACCATCTTCAGGGTGAGCTAATGCTTCTAGCTTGGACTGGATCTCCTTCCTCATGTCTTGATGCCTTGAAGTTTCGGCATAGACTAGCTTCTATTTATTTTAGTTCTTAGAATACTCTTAGTTTAGTAAATTGATCATAGATGTTCTTGTGGTGATGACTTCCAGATTTTGGGGAATAATAGATGTTGAATTTTAGAAGTTATTGAATTGTCTTTTATTAATGAGTTTAAGTCTTCCGCATTACTTTATGTTGATATTAAATTGAAATGATAAGGTTTAGATTGGTTGGTTCGCTCACATAGCAGGGTAAATGTGGATGCCAGTCGCGGCTCGGTTTTGGGTCGTGACAGTTATTAAGGGACTCTACTAGGTCCTTTGGGGAGTCGTACCCGGTATTTTCCAAAGTAATTTTATACCCTAACATCAAGGACCTTCATATGATTTTCACCCAAAAAAATTGCAGGCAACACCTTCAAATATGCTAGGCACGCTTAAGACACACACGTGCATGTCTCAATGGCTAACATTAGAACGTCTTGCACGTTTAACGCTACATCATTGAATCTCACCATACGTTGTATAAACACAATTATAACACATATAAGGACCTTATAAGCTCATGAAACACACATAAGGCCCCTTAGGTGTCTAGTCGTCGAAAATCCTTCCCTTGACGTTTGAATTCCAATTGACTTCAAGTCACTCATGCATACTTTAAAATACTTAATCAACATATTAACAAGATTATAGACACTAGTGAGGCTCTATACACCCTCACTCATTTTTGCGGGTCTTACAACTGACATCCAGATGTCGGTATTCAAAATATGAGAAATAAATATTCAGATCTAAAAAAGATTTAAATAATACAAATAATATTAAAAAAGTGATAAACTGTAGAGGTCAAAATTTAATAGAGACCAATCTTTTTCTCACCTAAGCTGAGATGTCGCTTTTGTTGGTATTTTAGGAAATACAAACCTTCAGAGGTCACTATTATTTATTTTTTTAATAGTGCGCATTCTTTGCGTTATCTCTACAAGGAGGTATGATCTGAAACTTAGAACGTCGAGTTAGAAAATGGAATTAGATCATATTTTTACGCACAATAAGAGTAATAGAAAAGTGGTGATTTTGCCTAAAAAACTTTGTAGTCTCCCACTCATTAGATGTGGTAAGTACTTAACACCATAAAAAGACTCTACTTAGTGTGGCTGTTTCGACATCCTAGGCCTTATAAATGTGGTTTGTTGATATCAAGTTTTCACACCCCGAGGTTGCCCCTAGGTAAGGACACGCGACCTAGGATCACGAGTAACATTAAGCTAACCTTTGTGGCATAACATAAGAACAATATGATAACAAAACTAATGCAAAATCTTAAATATCATAGAATATAAGAGTGATGGAAAATACCTATGAAAAACGCAATATAGATAATCAGAGAGTTCTTAACATACGAAATATCAAACTTTAATGATAAGCTGAAAATAAACTACGTTCAAAAGTAGCTTCTAACTAACTAGAAGTATTGGCATATGCCAGAGCTAAATATAGTGAAACTAAAAAAAAAAGAAAAGAATAGAAGATAATATTTCACTACTCCTCGAAGAAAGAGGATTCACCACTAATGTTGCTGAACTAAAGATCGAGCACCAATCTAAACGTGATCTAATTGTTGCGGACTTGAACCTCTATCACGAGAAGATGTTGTACAGAGTATGTGTTAGTAATTTAAAGGAACAATAACATGAATATGATATTGAAAAATGATAAACACGAATTTTAACATGAAAAAGATATTGAAAATGATCAACACGAATGCAATGACCAAGTTTATAGAAAAATGAATTAAATACTAAACAACACTGATAACATGGTCAATGCAATAGAATCTGAATGTACTTTGTGGAAGCTACTAATAATCTACATAAGACCATATGAGATAAATGTTGTGTTAGATGTTTACTTCCCAGCGAGAGTATCCAGTATACCCTTCCAGTGATATAGAGCCATGCTAGCGTGATCACTAAACTAATTCCCACATAGGGTACTTACAATTTATGGGGCACGTAATTTAGGGACATTAGGTTGACTTGACTTTATCCACCTTCTCCCACTTGATTTAAGTTATTTAATATTTTATGAGTGAAATAATGTAATACTAGATAGCTAAAATACATTAATGAAAGTTATGAAAATATAACAATTATGACTGATAATGTGATGTTTATAAATTGAAGCGTGTGTGTGTATACAAAATATTTGAATAATCTGACCTAACATGCATTATTCATGAACTAAGAAATACAGACAAATATGATTCTGAATAACATATGAGAACTTGAACAACAATACGATAGAATGTTTTGGATCATTAAAATAACTAATTCATAATAATCTACTGAAGTTCATGAAACCCTAAATCCATACAATAGTAAGGGAATCAACATTCTAACTGAATTATAGGTACTTAATGGGTGAAAGGATCCCACTAGTAAAATCTCACACGCCTAGTGATGAAACTCACAGAAGAATCTATCGGTTTTATGACTAAAACAGATGGAACATGTTGCATTCTTGAACTAGGGTTGCTCTACCACTTTCTTTTGTTGTGTACTACTTTTCTATGTTTTTGTTAAGTTTTATGAATAGGGTAAGTTCAAATTATGTTTCTAGGCTAAAAAAACAAAAAACAACATAGTTTAGGGGCTTAACCCATAAAGAAAGGACCAAAAGACCCCTATTGTAAATGCTGTTAGGTTCTCCAACGGACGGGACCAATGCACCATCGATGGACTAACTGTATGTGCTGGTCAACAAACACTCAAGACTATGGTCTGAAGATTTGGGGTTTGATTGAAGGATGCGGACCATAGTCCATGACTTAACCTAAGATATATGGGTACGGTCGTGGGTCGAAAATTATATTAAATTTTGTGGTTGAGCTAAGGCGGGGGGTTGTTAATGGTAAGAACAGACCACCGGCAAGGGTCATGGGTCACTCTATCGTCTGTAGGCAAAAACTATAGGCTTTACAAGTAATTTTTTGAAATCTACATTAAGGTCTGTTTTATCAATTTGGGGTTTTATAAAATCAACATTAAAGATTTCAAACAAACGTCTTGATGAGCTAGAAACTGGAGAAGAACTCTGTAGATCAAAGAAAATCAATGTAAATGGATTATTCACCTTACTAGTACTTAAAAGATAAGTACAAGGATGACATTTATCTAAGACAGAAATATCACAATGAAAGTTAAAGAAATTTCACTACAAGAACAAAGTTGGGAAAAGTCTTTAATGTAGCCAGAAGAAGTATGACAAATCTTCGATGCCACACCCATATTTTGTGTTGTTTTACAGAACATGAACCTTGAATTTTTAGAACAATACTGTCACGACCCAAAACGAGCCGCGAGTGGCATCCACACTTAGCCTACTATGTGAGCGAACCAACAAATCTAAACCCAACATTTCAACCATAATAAACAAAATATGATGCGGAAGACTCAAGTCTTATTAATATAACCAATAAACAAGCTTCTAAAACTCAATACTTATTGTTCCCAAAATCTGGAAGTCATCACATCAAGAACATCTATACTCAAATTACTAAGTCTAAGAGTATTTAAGAAACTAAAATAAGTAAACGATGGTCCATGTCCGAACTTCAAGACATCAAGACGTGAAGGAGAGAATCCAGTTCGAGCTAGAAACAATAGCTCACCCTGAATTCTGATATACTGATGACTGGCTAGGGTTGCGGACGAGTCAAAGTCGATGGCACGTTTGCTTCACTCAATAAAATAACAAGAAGAAAATACAAGTTGGGGTCAGTACAAGGAACACGTATTGAGTACGTATCATCGGCCAACTCAAAATAGAAAGCAATATATATCAAGTAACATTATAAAATCAACTACAATACTCAACACGTAGCAACAACAAGTATAAGAACCATGGGCAACAACATCAAGCGCACCTATGAGGACTCAAGCCTCCACACCATACTTATTTGCGACATAGATTCTTCGAAATTGAGTATATTAACATGATTAAAGATTACTTCTCTTTATTCTTACCGTGTCGGAACGTGACACTCCAATCCCCTAATACTACGTGTCGGAACGTGACACCCGATCCCCTAATACTACATGTAGGAACATGACACCCGATCCCCTAATATTACTTGTCGGAACGTAACACCCGATCCCCTAATACTACGTGTCGGCACGTGACACTCGATCCACTAATCTCATTAAGTATATTTCATCAAGTCTGTTATGCCAAGGCGTCATCTTAAAAGAATGAATTCAAGATTAAAGGTTCAACAATCTCATCATTCTAACCACCTCAATTATACGATCACAACATACAAACACACAATCAAGTACATAGAAGACTTTACAATACCACCCAATACATATCAATAGCTATTTAGAGTTTACTATGAAGATAGCATAAACCATAACCTACCTCCACCGAAGAATATCGATCAACAAATTCTTCTCAAAGACTTTGCTTTCCTCTTCGCTTCTCCACTTTCTCGCTCGTTGTCCCTCTCTTGCTGTTCTTTTTATTTTTCCTCTCCAAATTCTTTTTCTTTTACCCTTATTATCATATAATCAATTATAAAAGATGATAAAAGTAACCCACTATTTATTTCAAGGTTACCTCTTTTAACCCCCAAGTAAATAACTTATCCAACTCACCCCACTAATTTCATAAAGTTTGTCATGAATAGTCCAAAACGCCCCTTAAAACTTTTAGCAGAATTCCGACCCAGTCGAGGTTACGCGACCTGTGACGGCCCGTCGTGTCTATGAAGGTCCGTCCTGCAGGTCCGTCACAAGATTCAGAGAATTAAATTCAGTCAAGGGTTTTGTGACGGTCCGTCGTATCTACGACGGTCCATGCTACAATTCCGTCGCGGAGTTAAGAGAGTCGCTCCAAGTACCCATATATTAGAGTTGAAGTGTTTTGGAATGGAGGCGCCAATGTCACAGTTTTAGCATTACAATCTAAGATTGCAAAATTTGGAGAAAGCCAAGTCATACCCAGAATTACATTGAAATCAACCATTTCTAGGATAATCAAATCTACATGAGTATTGCTCCCCACAAAAGTCACAAGACAAGACCTATACACCCTCTCAACTATCATAGACTCACCCACATGAGTAGAGACACGAATAGGTATGTAAAGCAAACCACAATGTAAATCAAGACCAGTAGCAAATGAGGAAGATACATATGAAAATGTAGATCCAGGATCAAATAATACAGAAGCCATGCAATCACAGACCAAAAGATTACGTGTGATAACCGCATAAGATGTCTCTGCTTCAGATCTTCTAGGGAAAGCATAACAATGGGCCCTATCACCTGTCTGCCCGTTGCCCCTACCATATTGTGCTGCAGTAGTTCCAACTTGCCCACCACCCCGGCTGATTTGGTGACCACCGTTACCTTGTCCACCACGTCCTCCAGAATGGCGGCCTCTCCCATGACCACCTCTACCTCTGACTATTGGGGGTCTTTAACTCTGTTTCGGACAAAACCTCCTAATATGTCCAGTCTCTCAACATCCATAACACTCTCTGGAGTCAAGCATAGGCCTCTGTGAAAACGGCGAAGTCTGGGGATAACCTCTAAACTCAAAGAAATGATGACCAGTCTACGGTGGACCCCCAGCTACAGCCTGTAGTGAAGACTGAATAGGTCGGGCTGGGTAACCTCCTGAATTCTGCCCTCTAGAGTAAGAGCCACTAAATTCACCTCCCGTACGGAAATTCATAGATGTCGACGCCATGGTGAAGTTGTCTGGCTTCACCCCCTCTACCTCTATTACAAAGTCAACCACATCCTGAAAGGATTTTGCTGCAGCAGCTACCTGTAAGTCGGGGATCTGAAAATCTGACCTCAATCCTTTCACAAAGCGGCGAATCCGCTCTTGTGGATTGAAACAAAGCTTGGTGGCATACCTGGTTAGTGCACGAAATTTAGCCTCATAAGTAGTAACAGACATCTTGCCTTTCTCGAGACTCAAGAACTCATCTCTCCTCCTGTCCCTCAAAGACCGGGATATATACTTCTCCATAAATAAGCTAGAGAATGATGCCCAAGTCATAGGTGGTGCATGTTCGGGTTGACACTCAACATACGACCGCCACCAAATTTTGGCATTTCCCTGAAACTGATAGGTCGCAAACTCAACACCGAATCGTTCCACTATGTCCATCTTATGTAGCAGTTCGTGACAATCAACCAGAAAATCATAGACATCCTCAGATTCAGCACCCTTGAAGATTGGAGGTTTCAACTTTAAGAATTTAGTGAAAAGTTCATGCTGAGCACTTATCATTATGGGCCCTGTAGGCAATCGAGGAAACGTGCCTACTTCCAATGAGGCATCCATGCGGGGAGCCACAGCAGCTGCATGTTGTACTCCCGGAACCTGAGGTACTGGTGCAGAAAACACTGGAGGTGTCTGGCCTTGATTAGATAACCCACTAAGATAAGCAAGAACCTGGTTAATCATCTCTGGGGTAGGTTGGGGTGGTAATTCCTCATCCTGCACTTTCTCATTTTCCCTTGCCTCACCCTCTCTTACTACCTCATCAGTCGGTGGAGGAGTCACCGCCCTAGTACTAGATGGACCAGGTGTTTGTCCTCTACCTCTAGAGGACGTCCTCCCACGACCTCTACCATGGCCTCTTGCCACTGCTCCTCTTCGAGCTACAGCCCCAGTGGATGGCTCAGAAGCACTCTGTCTTGACGGTGCTAGTGTAGGCACAGTTGTTGCTCTAGTTCTAACCATCTCTGAAATAGAGTGAGAAGGTCAGATACCAATTTGTATCACCTAGATACCAATTGGACCCAAGTAATAGCACGAAAGAATGAAAGAATGGAATTTTCCTAAAGTCCTATAGCCTCTCAAAGAAACGTAAGGGCATCCCCCTACCATTCCTCAAGACTCTACTAGACTCGTTCTTGTGTTATGAGACCAACGAACCTAAGGCTCTTATACAAAGTTTGTCACGACCCAAAACGAACCGCGAGTGGAACCCACACTTAACCTACTATGTGAGCGAACCAACAAATCTAAACCCAATATTTCAACCATAATAAACGAAATATAATGCGGAATACTCAAATCTTATTAATATAACAAATAAACAAGCTTCTAAAACTCCATACTTATTGTTCCCAAAATCTGGAAGTCATCGCATCAAGAACATCTATCCTCAAATTACTAAGTCTAAGAGTATTTAAGAAACTAAAATAAGTAAACGATGGTCCATGTCCGAACTTCAAGACATCAAGACGTGAAGGAGAGAATCCAATCCGAGCTAGAAACATTAGCTCACCCTGAATTCTGATATACTGACAACTGACTAGAGTTGCAAACGAGTCGAAGTTGATGGCCCGTTTGCTACACTCAACAAAATAACAAGAAGAAAATACAAGTAGGGGTCAGGACAAGGAACACGTACTGAGTAGGTATCACCGGCAAACTCAAAATAGAAAGCAATATATATCAAGTAACATTATAAAATCAACTACAATACTCAACAGGTAGCAACAACAAGTAAAAGAACCATGGGCAACAAAATTAAGCACACCTATGAGGACTCAAGCCTCCACACCATACTTATTTGGGACATATGTTCTTCGAAATTGAGTATATTAACATGATTCAAGATTACTTCTCTTTATTCTTACCTTGTCGGAACGTGAAACTCCGATCCCCTAATACTACTTGTCGGAACGTGACATTCCGACGACACCCAATCCCATAATACTACATGTCGGAATGTGACACCCGATCCGCTAATACTACTTGTCGGAACGTGACACTCGATCCCCTAATACTACTTGTCGGAAAGTGACACTCGATCACTAATCTCATTAAGTCTATTTCATCAAGTCTGTTATGCCAAGGCGTCATCTTAAGAGAAAGAATTCATGATTAAAGGTTCAACAATCTCATCATTCTAACCACCTCAATTATACGATCACAACATACAAACACACAATCAAATATATAGAAGACTTTACAATACCACCCAATACATATCAATCGCTATTTAGAGTTTACTATGAAGATAGCATAAACTATAACCTACCTCCACCGAAGAATATCGATCAACAAATTATTCTCAAAGCCTTTGCTTTCCTCTTCGCTTCTCCCATTTCTCGCTCGTTCTCCCTCTCTTCCTGTTCTTTTTATTTTCCCTCTCCAAATTATTTTTCTTTTACCCTAATTATCATATAATCAATTATAAAAGATGATAAAAGTAACCCACTATTTATTTCAAGGTTACCTCTTTTAACCCCCAAGTAAATAACTTATCCAACTCACCCCACTAATTTCATAAAGTTTGTCATGAATATTCCAAAACGCCCCTTAAAACTTTTAGCAGAATTCCGACCCAGTCGAGGTTACGTGACCTGTGATGGCCTGTCGTGTCTATGACGGTCCTTCCTGTAGGTCCGTCACAAGATTCAGAGAATTAAATTCAGTAAAGGGTTTTGTAACAGTCCGTCGTATCTACGATGGTCCGTGCTGCAGTTTCATCGCGGAGTTCAGAGAGTCTCTGTAACGACCTGTTTAGTCGTTTTGAGCAGAAAATTTTATTTCTGGAAAAACTAGCTGAGTCGACGGATCCCACGATGGACCATCGAGGGGGTCTCGTTCCAAAACACTTAGAATTTAGAAATTTGGGTACTGAGATCGACTCTCTTAACGTCACGACGGGGTGGCAGGATGGACCGTCTCAGGCATGACGGGCCGTCACAGACTCTTTAATGAATTGGATTCTCTAAACCTTGTGACGGACATGCAGGACGGACCGTCACAGTCGTGACGGGCCGTCACATGCTGCGTGACCCTGACTAGGTCAGATTTCTGTTAAGTATTTTAAGGGGCGTTTTGGACTATTCCTGTTTATAATTATAAAGTTAGTGGTTTAATGTTAATAATTTAATTACTTGGGGGTTAAAAGGGAGAACCTTGAAACAAGTAGTGGGGTATTTTTATCATCTTTTATACTTAATTACAAGACAATTAGGGTAAAATAAAAAGGGTTTTGAATAAGAAAAATAGAAAGAACAGAGAGAGAGAGGGAGAAAGATCAAGAGAAGAGGGAAACGAAGAAGATAGCAAAGATTTTGAGGATTTGCTTGCTTGATCAAGAAATCTTCGGTGGAGGTAGGTTATGGTTTATGCTATTCGTAGTAAACTCTTAATAGAGAATGATATGGATTGGGTAGTATTGTAAACCCTTCTATATGCTTAATTGTATGCTTGTATGAATGTGATTACAAAATTGTGATAAAATAAGTATGATGAAGCTATTGAATCCTAAATCTTGAAAAACCCTAATCTGCCTTGTTAATGAGATTGATGATGCTTTGGTATAAAAAAAAGGATTGATGAACTAAAGTGATGAGAGTAGTGTAACAGGTGTCACAAACCGACACGTAGAATTAGGGGATCGGGTGTCACAAACCGACACGTAGAATTAGGGGATCGGGTGTCACGAACCGACACGTAGAATTAGGGGATCGGGTGTCACGAAACGACACGTAGAATTATAGAATCGGGTGTCACGAACCGACACGTAGTATATGGAGCGGAGTGTCACGTACCGACACGAGAGAAATAAGCATAATGAATCTTGTAAGACGTTAATATACTCTATCTAATGAACCTAATTTCCAAATGGGCATGGCATTGAGGCTTGAGTCCTCATGGGTGAACTTGGCGGTGCTTATTAATGATTATAGAACTTCTTGATGCTACATGTTGAGTATTGTAGTTGATTTATAATGTTATTTGATATATACTATTTTCTATTTTGAGTTGGCCGATGATACCTACTCAGTACTTGTGTTTTGTACTGACCCCTACTTGTAATTGTTTTTCTTTGTTATTTGTGGGGTGAAGCAAACGTACCATCGTCTGTAACTCAACCGCAACTCTAGCCAGTCTTCATCACGTCGGATCTCAGGGTGAGCTAATGCTTCTAGCTTGGACTGGATCATCTTCCTCATGTCTTGATGCCTTGAGATTCCGGCATGGACTAGCTTTTTACTTATTTTAGCTACTTAGATACTCTTAGATTAGTAATTTGAGGATAGGTGTTCTTGTGGTGATGACTTACAGGTTTTGGGAATAAATAGTATTGAGTTTTTATAAGTTATTTAATCGATTTTCGTTAATGATTTTTAAGTCTTCCGCATAATATTTTGTTATTTATGGTTGAAACGTTGGGAATTGGATGGGTTGGTTCGCTCACATAGTAGGATAAGTGTGGGTGCCAGTCGCGGCCCGTTTTGGGTCGTGACAAACTTGGTATCAGAGCATTAGGTTCGTTGGTCTCATCACACAAGAACACGTCTAGTAGAGTCTTAAGGAATGGTAGGGGGACGCCTTTACTTTTCTTTGAGAGGCTATAAGACTTTAGGAAAACTCCATTCTTTCTTTTCTTCATTCGTGCTATTACTTGGATCCAATTGGTATCTAGGTGACACAAATTGTTATCTGACCATCTTCACTCTATTTCGCAGATGGTTAGAACTAGAGCAAAAACGACTGCGCCAACACCAACATCGGCAAGACAATAAGCGTCTGAGCCAGCCACTGGGGCTGTAGCTCGAAGATGAGTAGTGACAAGAGGTCGTGGAAGAGGTCGTGGGAGGACGTCCTCTAGAGGAAGAGGACGAGCACCTAGCCCATCCGGTACTAGGGCGGTGACTCCTCCACCAACTGAGGAAGTGGTAAGAGAGGGTGAGGATGGGGAGAATGAACAAGTGCAGAATAAGGAACTACAACCCCAACCTACCCAAGAGATGATAAATCAGGTTCTTGCTTATCTTAGTGGGTTATCTGATTAAGGTCAAACACCTCCAGTGTTTTCTGCACCAGCACCTCAGGTTCCAGAAGTACGACAGGCCGCTGCTGAGGCTCCCCGCATGGATTCCTCATTGGAAATAGGCACGTTTCCTAGTTTGACTACAGGGCCTATAATGACAAGCGATCAGCATGAACTTTTCAGTAAGTTCTTGAAATTGGAACCTCCAGTCTTCAAGGGTGCTGAATCTGAGGGTGCCTATGATTTTCTGGTTGATTGTCATGAGTTACTACATAAAATGGGCATATTGGAACGGTTTGGTGTTGAGTTTGTGACTTATCAGTTTCAAGGGAACGCAAAAATGTGGTGGCGGTCACATGTTGAGTGTCACCCAACAGAGGCACCACCTATGACTTGGGCGTCATTCTCTAGCTTGTTTATGGAGAAGTATATTCCCCTGAGTTTGAGGGATAGGAAAAGAGATGAGTTCTTCAGCCTAGAGCAAGGTAGGATGTCGGTTACTGCATATGAGGCTAAGTTTCACGCATTATCCAGGTATGCCACCCAACTATGTTTCAGTCCACAAGAGCGGGTTCGCCGTTTTGTGAAGGGGTTGAGGTCAGAATTGCGAATTTCAGCCTTACAGGTAGCAGCTACAGCGAATTCCTTCCAGCAAGTGGTAGACTTCGTGATAGAGGTGGAGGGAGTGAAGCCAGATGACTTCACCATGGCATCGACATCTAAAAGGTTTCGAAAGGGAGGTGAGTTTAATGGTTCTTACTCTAGAGGACAGGGTTCAGGAGGTTACTCAGTCCGACCAATTCAGTCTTCACTACAGACTGTAGTTGGGGGTCCACCTCAGACTCGTCATTCTCACAGAGACCTATGCTAGACCCCAGAGAATGTTATGGATGTGGGGAGACTGGACATATTAGGAGGAATTGTCCAAAACAGAGTTATAGACCCCCAATAGCAAGAGGTAGAGGTGGTCATGGTAGAGGTCGTTATTCTGGAGGACGTGGTGGCTGAGGTAATGGTGGTCACCAAAACGGCCGGGGTGACGGACAAACTGGAGCTAGTACAACACCACATTGTAGGGGCAACGTGCAGACAGGTGATAGGGCCCATTGTTACGCTTTCCCTGGCGGTCTGAATCGGAGGCATCAGATGATGTTATCACAGGTAATCTTTTGGTTTGTGATTGCATGGCTTCTGTATTATTTGATCCTGGCTCCACATTTTCATATGTATCTTCCTCATTTGCTACAGGTCTTAATTTACATTGTGAATTGCTTGACATGCCTATTCGTGTTTCTACTCCGGTGGGTGAGTCTGTGATAGTTGAAAAGGTATATAGGTCTTGTCTGGTGACTTTTGTGGGGAGAAATATGCATGTAGAATTGGTCATCTTATAAATGGTTGATTTCGATGTAATTCTGGCTATGACTTGGCTTTGTCCAAATTTTGCAATCTTAGATTGTAATGCTAAAACTGTAACGTTGGCCAAGCCTGGGACAGATCCATTAGTATGGGCGGGTAACTAAACTTCCACTCCAGTTCGTATAATCTCCTTTCTTTGTGCTAAGAAAATGGTTAGTAAAGGGTGTTTAGCGTTCTTGGCACACCTCAGGGATTATACTACCCAACTACCTTCGATTGAGTCGATTTCGGTAGTTCTTAAGTTTCTGGATGTGTTCCCTGCAGACCTTCCTGGTATGCCACCGGACAGGGATATTAACTTTTGCATTGAATTGGAGCCAGGTACTCGTCCCATTTCTATACCCCCTTATAGAATGGCTCCAGCAGAGTTAAGGGAATTAAAAGCCCAACTTCAAGAATTGTTAGGGAAAGGATTTATTAGACCGAGTGAATCCCCTTGGGGTGTTCCTGTTTTGTTTGTGAAGAAGAAAGATAGGAGTCTTCGGATGTGCATAGATTACCGGCAACTAAATAAAGTAACTGTTAAGAACAAGTATCCTCTTCCTCGCATTGATGATTTGTTCGATCAGTTACAAGGTGCTTGTGTTTTCTCCAAGATTGACTTGAGGTCTGGTTATCATCAATTGAAAATACGGGTAGCAGATGTGCCAAAGACTGCTTTTTGAACCAGGTATGGGCATTATGAATTCTTGGTAATGTCCTTTGGACTAACGAATGCCCCTACTGCTTTCATGAGCTTGATGAACGGGATTTTTAAGCCATATCTGGATCTCTTTGTGATCGTATTTATTGATGATATACTATATACTCCAAGAGTAAGAAGGAACATGAGGAGCATTTGAGAATTGTGTTGGAAATGTTGAGGGAGAAAAAGTTTTATGCCAAATTCTCCAAGTGTGAGTTTTGGCTAGATTCAGTGTCTTTGTTGGGGCACGTGGTTTCTAAGGATGGGGTGATGGTGGATCCTTCTAAGATTGAAACAGTGAGAAATTGGGTAAGACCTACTAATGTGTCGGAAATAAGGAGCTTTGTTGGGTTAGCCAGCTACTACCGTCGATTTATCAAGGGATTCTCTTCTATCGCTTCCCAATTGACGAACTTGAGTAAGCAGAATGTTCCATTTGTATGGTCGGATGAATGTGAGGAAAGCTTTCAGAAAATCAAGACCTTGCTGACCTCTGCACCTATCCTTACCTTGCCAGTAGAGGGTAAGAACTTTGTTGTGTATTGTGATGCATCCTATTCTTGTTTGGGTGCAGTGCTAATGCAAGAGAAGAACGTAATTGCTTATGCTTCGAGGCAATTAAAGGTGCATGAACGTAATTATTCGACCCACGATTTGGAGTTGGCTGCAGTAGTGTTTGCATTAAAGCAATGGAGACACTATCTATATGGGGTTAAGTGTGAAGTCTATACGGATCATCGTAGCCTACAGTATGTCTTTAATCAAAAAGATTTGAATTTGAGACAGAGGAGATGGATGGAACTACTGAAGGACTACGATATTACCATCTTGTATCACCCGAGAAAAGCTAATGTTTCTTGACAAAATTAAGGGAAAGCAGTTTACTGATGAGAAACTGATTCGGATCCGAGATAAGGTGTTGCGAGGAGAGGCTAAAGAAGCAATCATGGATGAGGAAGGTGTTTTGAGAATTAAGGAAAGGGTATGTGTGCCCCGTGTTGATGATTTGATCCACACTATTCTTATAGAGGATCATAGTTCCGGATATTCTATACATCCTGGTGCAACCAAGATGTACCGTGACCTAAAGCAACAATTTTGGTGGAGT
The DNA here is from genome assembly GCA_027704765.1 of Solanum habrochaites. Taxonomy (NCBI): domain Eukaryota; kingdom Viridiplantae; phylum Streptophyta; class Magnoliopsida; order Solanales; family Solanaceae; genus Solanum; species Solanum habrochaites. Next base: position 20,322,059 of record JAKWJA010002495.1, on the reverse strand, counting down.
AGAATGAAGCGCGACATTGTCGATTTTGTTGCCAAATGTCCAAATTGTCAGCAAGTAAAGTATGAACACCAGAGGCCCGGAGGAATACTTCAGAGAATTCCCATTTCTGAAAGGAAGTGGGAGAGAATTGCAATGGACTTCGTGGTTGGTCTTCCAAAGACATTGGGCAAGTTTGATTCTATTTGGGTAATTGTGGACAGATTAACTAAGTCTGCTCACTTCATTTCGGTCAAGGTGACTTACACCGCAGAAAAGTTAGCCAAACTTTATATCGCAGAGATTGTTCGATTGCATGGAGTTCCACTGTCCATCATATCAGATAGATGTACGCAGTTTACTTCTATGTTTTGGAGAACATTGCATGCGGAATTAGGTACTAGGTTGGACCTTAGTACTTCATTTCACCCTCAGACCGATGGAAAGTCTGAACGAACGATTCAAGTATTGGAAGATATGCTTCGTGCATGTGTGATAGAATTCGGTGGTCATTGGGATAACTTCTTACCCTTAGCGGAGTTTTCATACAATAATAGCTATCACTCAAGTATTGATATGGCTCCTTTCGAAGCATTGTATGGGAGGAGATGTAGGTCTCCCATTGGTTGGTTTGATACATTCGAGGTTAGACCTTGGGGTACTGACCTTTTGAGGGATTCATTAGAGAAGGTGAAATCTATTCAAGAAAAGCTTTTAGCGGCTCAAAGTAGGCAAAAGGAGTATGTAGATCGAAAGGTTAGGGATTTTGTGTTCATGGAGGGTGAGCAAGTCTTGCTGAAGGTTTCGCCCATGAAAGGGGTGATGCGGTTTGGTAAAAGAGGTATGCTAAGCCCAAGGTATATTGGACCTTTTGAAGTACTTAAGCGAGTAGGGGAGGTGGCTTATGAATTAGCCTTGCCTCCAGGGCTGTAAGGAGTGCATCCGGTATTTCATGTGTCTATGCTGAAAAGATACCATGGGGATGGAAACTACATCATTCGTTGGGATTCAGTTCTGCTTGATGAAAATTTGACTTATGTGGAGGAGCCTTTTGCCATTCTAGATAGAGAAATTCGCAAGTTGAGATCAAGGGAGATTGCATCCATCAAAGTTTAATGAAAGAATTGACCAGTTGAAGAGTCCACTTGGGAGATGGAGGCTGATATGCAAGAAAGATACCCACACCTGTTTACAGATTCAGGTACTTCCTTTTGCCCTTGTTTTTCTTCTTATAATCGTTTGTGGACGAACGATGGGTAAATTGGTATCTATTGTAACGACATGTTTAGTCGTTTTGAGCAGCAGATTTTATTTCTGGAAAAACTAGCTGAGTCGACGGATCCCACGACGGACCGTCATAGTCACGACGAACCGTCGAGGGGGTCTCGTTCCAAAACACTTAGAATTTAGAAATTTGGGTACTAGGATCGACTCTCTGAACGTCACGACGGGGTGGCAGGACGGACCGTCACAGTCGTGACGGGCCGTCACATGCTGCGTGACCCTGACTTGGTCGGATTTATGTTAAGTATTTTAAGGGGCGTTTTGGACTATTCCTGTTTATAATTATGAAGTTAGTGGTTTAATGTTAATAATTTAATTACTTGGGGGTTAAAAGGGAGAACCTTGAAACAAGTAGTGGGGTATTTTTATCATCTTTTATACTTAATTATAAGATAATTAGGGTAAAAGAAAAAGGGTTTTGAATAAGAAAAATAGAAAGAATAAGAGAGGGAGAACGATCGAGAGAAGAGGGAAACGAAGAAGATAGCAAAGATTTTGAGGATTTGCTTGCTTGATCACGAAATCTTCGGTGGAGGTAGGTAATGGTTTATGATATTCATAGTAAACTCTTAATAGCGAATGATATGTATTGGGTAGTATTGTAAACCCTCTATATGCTTAATTGTATGCTTGTATGAATGTGATTACAAAATTGTGATAAAATAAGCATGATGAAGCTATTGAATCCTAAATCTTGAAAAACCCTAATCTGCCTTGTTAATGAGATTGATGATGCCTTGGTATAAAAGAAGGCTTGATGAACTAAAGTGATGAGAGTAGTGGAACGGGTGTCACGAACCGACACGTAGAATTAGGGGATCGGGTGTCACGAACCGACACGTAGAATTAGGGGATCGGGTGTCACGAACCGACACGTAGAATTAGGGGATCGGGTGTCACGAACCAACACGTAGAATTAGGGGATCGGGTGTCACGAACCGACACGTAGAATTAGGGGATCGGTAGTCACGAACCGACACGTAGTATATGGAGCGGAGTGTCACGTACCGACACGAGAGAAATAAGCATAATGAATCTTGTAAGACGTTAATATACTCTATCTAATGAACCTAATTTCCAAATGGGCATGGCATTGAGGCTTGAGTCCTCATGGGTGAACTTGGCGGTGCTTATTAATGATTATAGAACTTCTTGATGCTACATGTTGAGTATTGTAGTTGATTTATAATGTTATTTGATATATACTATTTTCTATTTTGAGTTGGCCGATGATACCTACTCAGTACTTGTGTTTTCTACTGACCCCTACTTGTATGTTCTCTTTTTGTCATTTGTGGAGTGCAGCAAACGTGCCATCGTCTTTAACTCATCCGCAACTCTAGTCAGTCTTCATCAAGCCAGATTTTAGGGTGAGCTATTGCTTCTAGCTTGGACTGGATCTTCCTCGTCATGTCTTGATGCCTTGAGATTCCGGCATCGAATAGCTTTTTACTTATTTTAGCTTCTTAGATACTTTTATATTAGTAATTTGAGGATAGGTGTTCTTGTGGTGATGACTTCCAGGTTTTGGGAATAAATAGTATTGAGTTTTTATAAGTTATTTAATCGATTTTCATTAATTAGTTTTAAGTCTTCCACATTATATTTTGTTATTTATGGTTGAAACGATGGGAATTGGATGGGTTGGTTCGCTCACATAGTAGGATAAGTGTGGGTGCTAGTCGCGGCCCGTTTTGGGTCGTGAAAGTCTCTCCCGGTACACAGATCTCAGAGTTGAAGTGTTTTGGAACGGAGGCGCCCGACGGACTGTTGTGCCTATAACGGTTCGTCCTAGTTGTCGTTGAGGTCAATGAGGAGAGCAACAGGGAAATTACACATGTGTGGGATGACGGGGTCAATGACGATCTGTCATGGCCATAACGGTCCGTCGCGTGATCCGTCGACCCAGTCAGTTTTTATCACAAATGATTCTACTGCCCGAAATGACTAAACAGGTCGTTAAAAATACTATGGCATACAACATACACATAATATATCACTACTCTTTTAGTACCACATCCAATAATATCTTATTTTTCAAGTTCTTAAATATACATAAATAAGGATTCATTAATACAAATAAACAATTTAATTGTTGAGTTATTTGATACCTAGAAGAAGATTATTGGATAGTGAAGGAATAAATCATGATATCTCTAGAAACAACGAGGGAGTCAGCCACACTTCAAGAACGATTAACTATAGATGATACACCATTGATATTCGACACATGTGAATGGTGTGGTTTATTGTGATCCAGTAGAAGCAACTTATGAAACATCATATGATCAGCTTCTCTAGAGTCAATAACCCCTCTAGTGTCTTAATTAGAATCCCTATTATTGTGAGTTGATCAAATATTACCATATATGAATCTAAGTACAGCTAAATCAGAATCACTACTTCTAGTTGAAACCAAAGTCGTTCCGACAATTGGCAGTGATGTGCTAGATAAAACCATAACAACTTCCGGATCATATTTATCAGCATCCTTTCGATTTTACCGTTCATCGGGTTTCATTTCATTTGAACAATCCCACCAATCTGCATATCCTTACATTTTAAAATATTTTTCAGCGGCATGTTTACGATTACCACAATGTGTACAACCTTTCTCACCATTTCTACGATATTTTAAATGGTAACGATTCTTGATAAAAGAAGACTTTGCTTCCATAGCAATACTGAAATCTGTATTATTATTTAATTTTAAGGTCCTCCATTGCTCTTCACTTCGAACCATACAAAAAAAGTCAGGAAAATGATTTCAGGGAAGACTATCACTTCGTACCCAATCATAAATATCATACAGACCAGCTAGGATGACATACACACGTTCTTCTTCAATTTTCCTTCCGTCGGTTCTAGAAAACATCAGGTTAGAGTGAATGAAATAGGTTTAGAATAATCTACTTCCTCACATATTTTGTACAAATATGCAAAATATGAAGGCATTGTATTCACCTCTTGTTTCATAATCATTGGTTGAAAAGATAGATCATAAATCAATAATTTACCAAACCCCTTCGTATTATGTTTGAGACACGATGTCCCAAATACTTTTGGTTGTTGGAAGACGAATAAATAAGCTCATAATGTAGGGTTTTTATTGCACCGATGAGCCAACTTTTATCAATAGCATTATCGATACTCCACTTTTCATTAGTGTCATCAATTGTAAGAGTCTCTATAAATATTCCAGACAAATACCCATTTTTCCCTTACAACAAACATTTCAACAACTTTAGACCAAATAGAGCAGTTCCTGCCATTGAGTTTTACATCGAAAGGAATGTATATAGGTTGCTGAACAATATTTTACTCTTATAAAATTTACCCATGGTATAATAAATGTAGGTAAAATAAAGGTAATTATTAGAGGATTAATCTTGCTCAAATACAAATTAAATATAAGTAGAAGAACATACTTTAATTATGATTAGAGATACAACATATAGAAATACAACGATATGGGAAGATATTTACAATCTCAATGAATATACTACTACTATCCCACAACCTATTCTAATTGATCGAGAATAAATCTACTCATTAAATAGGTCTAATAGATTTCGATAACAAATGCTAATAAAATATTCTTATTTTGTATAGGATGTTCTCACTTCATATTTGTGAACATAAAGAATAGATACAATTTGAACTAGTGTCACGACCCAAATCGGATCGCGACTGGCACCCACACTTATCCTTCTATGTAAGAGAACCAACCAATCTAAACCTTAACATTTCAATGTAATATCAACAGAAAGTAATGCGGAAGACTTAAACTCATTAATAAAAACCAATTTAATAACTTCTAAAATTCAACATCTATTATTATCCCCAAAATCTGGAAGTCATCACCACAAGAACATCTATGATCAAATTACTAAACTAAGAGTATTCTAAAAAGCTAAAATATCAAAAGCTAGTCCATGCCGGAACTTCAAGGCATCAAGACATGAGGAAGAAGATCCAGTCCAGGCTAGAAGCATTAGCTCACCCTGATATCCGGAGTAATGAAGACTGGCTAGAGTTACTGTTGAGTCGAAGAAGACGGCACGTTTGCTGCACTCCACAAATAAACAAGAAGAAAACATAACAGTAGGGGGTCAGTACAAACACAAGTACTGAGTAGGTATCATCGGCCAACTCAAAATAGAAAGCAATATATCTCAGATAACATCATAAAATCAACTAATATTCTTAACAGGTGATAGCAACAAGTATAAACATCATTTATAATATCACCGATCATATCTATGAGGACTCAAGCCTCCACACCATACTCTTTTGGGAAACATGTTCTTTAGATTGAGTATATTTGCATCTTTCAAGATTCATTATCTATATTTCTCTTGTGTCGGTACGTGACACTCCGATCCCTCGTTAGTCTTTATTCCTCTTATGTCGGTACGTGACACTACGATCCCCTACTACTATGTGTCGGAATGTGACACTCCGATCCCCTAAATCTACGTGTCGGTTCGTGACACCCGATCCCATAAATCTACGTGTCGGTTCGTGACACCCGATCCCCTAAATCTACGTGTCGGTTCGTGACACCCGATCCTCTAAATCTACGTGTCGGTTCGTGACACCCGTCCCACTAATTCTACGTGTCGGTTCGTGACACCCGCCCCACTAATCTCATTCTATTAGTAAATCCAGCCTTCTTTTATACCGAGGCATCATCATTTAACAAGAGATTAGGTTTTTATCAAGATTTGGGATTCAATAGCTTCATCATGCTTGCTTCATCACAATCATATATATATAAAATCACATCATGCATACACACAATTAAGCATATAGAAGACTTTATAATAGTACACAACACATATCATTCGCTATTAAGAGTTTACTATGAGTAGCATAAAAACCATAACCTACCTCCACCGAAGATTCGTGATCAAGCAAGCAAATTCCTCAAATTCTTGTTGTCTCTTTGTTCGTTTCTCTCTCTTTTTCTGTCTCTCTTTGTTCTTTCTATTTTTCTCATTCAAACCCTCTTTCTTTTACCCTAATAATCATATAATTAAGTATAAAAGATGGCACTAATAACCCACTAATTAACTCAAGGTTACCTCTTTTAACCCCAAGTAATTAGACTTATTAACATTAACCCACCACTTTATAATTAAAGCAGGAAATAGTCCAAAACGCCCCTTAAATAAATTAACAGAAATCCGACCCAGTCTGGGATTGCGCAGCCTGTGACGGGCCATCGTGCTTGCGACGGTCCGTCCTGCTGTCCGTCACACGATGCAGAAACTTGATTTTTAGTGAATGGCCTGTGACGATCTGTCGTGGACACGACGGTCCGTCCTGCCATTCCGTCGTGATGTTCAGAGAGTCACTCTCAGTACCAGATTTTCTAATTTCTAAGTGTTTTGGAACTTGACCACCTCGACGGTCCATTGTGCCCATGACGGTTCGTCGTGGGGTCCGTTGTCTCAGCCAGTTTTCCAGAAATAAAATCTGCTGCTCAAAACGACTACACAGGTCGTTACAATAGATACCAATTTACCCATCGTTCGTCCTCGAACGATCACGAGAGGTAAAACAAGAGTGAAAAGAAGTACCTGAATCTGTAAACAGGTGTGGGTATCTTTCTTGCATATCAGCCTCCTTTTCCCAAGTGGCCTATTCAACTGGTCGATTCTTCCATTGCACCTTAATGGATGCAATCTCCCTCGATCTCAACTTGCGGACTTCTCTATCTAAGATGGAAACAGGCTCCTCCTCATAAGACAGATTTTCATCAAGTAGAACCGAATCCCAACGAATTATGTAGTTTCCATCCCCATGGTACCTTTTCAACATAGACACGTGAAATACCGGGTGCACTCCTGAGAGTGCTGGAGGCAAGGCTAGTTCATAAGCCACCTCCCCTACTCGCTTCAGAACTTCAAATGGACCAATATACCTTGGACTAAGCTTACCTCTTTTACCAAACCGCATCACCCCTTTCATGGGCGAAACTTTCATCAAGACTTGCTCACCTTCCATGAACTCAAAGTCTCTAACCTTTCGATCTGCATATTCCTTTTGCCTACTTTGAGCCGCTAAAAGCTTTTCTTGAATAGATTTCACCTTCTCTAATGAATCCCTCAAAACGTCAGTGCCCCAAGGTCTAACCTCGAATGCATCAAACCAACCAATGGGAGACCTACATCTCGTCCCATACAATGCTTCGAAAGGAGACATATCAATACTTGAGTGATAGCTATTATTGTATGAAAACTCCGCTAAGGGTAAGAAGTTATCCCAATGACCACCGAATTCCATCACACATGCACGAAGCATATCCTCCAACACTTGAATCGTTCGCTCAGACTGACCGTCGGTCTGAGGATGGAACGCAGTACTAAGATCCAACCTAGTACCTAATTCGGCATGCAATGTTCTCCAAAACTTAGAAGTAAACTGCGTACCTCTATCTGATATGATGGACAGTGGAACTCCATGCAATCGAACAACTTCTGAGATGTAAAGTTTGGCTAACTTCTCTGCATTATAAGTCACCTTGACCGGAATGAAATGAGCAGACTTAGTTAATCTGTCCACAATTACCCAAATAGAGTCAAACTTGCCCAATGTATTTGGAAGACCAACCACGAAGTCCATTGCAATTCTCTCCCACTTCCATTCAGGAATGGGCATTCTCTAAAGTGTTCCTCCAGGCCTCTGGTGTTCATACTTTACTTGTTGACAATTTGGACATTTGGCAACAAACTCAACAATGTCGCGCTTCATTCTATTCCACTAAAAGTGTGGCCTTAGGTCACGGTACATCTTGGTTCCACCAGGGTGTATAGAATATCCGGAACTATGAGCTTCTGTAAGAATAGTGTGGATCAAATCATCAACACGGGGTACACATACCCTTCCCTTGATTCTCAAAACACCTTCCTCATCCATTATTGCTTCTTTAACCTCTCCTTGCAACACCTTATCTCGGATTCGGCTTAGTTTCTCGTCATCAAACTGTTTCCCCTTGATCTTGTCAAGAAAAGAAGATCTCGCCTCCACACTGGCCAACAATCCTCCCTTTTCATTTACTTCTAACCTCATAAAGTCATTAGCCAGAGTCTGAACCTCCCTAGCCAATGGGCGTCTAGAATCTTGCAAGTGAGCTAGACTTCCCATGCTTCCCGCCTTTCTACTTAAAGCATTCGCTACGACATTCGCCTTACCCGGATGATACAAAATAGTGATGTCGTAGTCCTTCAGTAGTTCCATCCATCTCCTCTGTCTCAAGTTCAAATCTTTCTGAGTAAAGACATACTGTAGGCTACGATGATCCATATAGACCTCACACTTAACCCCATATAAATAGTGTCTCCATTGATTTAATGCAAACACTACCGCGGCTAATTCCAAATCATGAGTTGGATAGTTACGTTCATGAACTTTTAATTGTCTTGAAGCATAAGCAATCACATTCTTCTCTTGCATTAGCACAGCACCCAAACCTGAATAGGATGCATCACAATAGACAATGAAATTCTTACCTTCCACTGGCAAGGTGAGAATTGGTGCAATAGTCAACAGAGTCTTGAGCTTCTGAAAGCTTTCCTCACACTCATCCGACCATACAAATGGAACATTTTACTTAGTCAAGTTCGTCAGTTGGGAAGCAATAGAAGAAAATCCCTTGACAAATCGGCTGTAGTAGCTAGCTAACCCAACAAAGCTCCTTATTTCTGACACATTAGTAGGTCTTACCCAATTCTTCACTGTCTCAATCTTATAAGGATCCACCATCACTACATCCTTAGAAACCACGTGCCCCAAGAAGGACACTGCATCTAGCCAAAACTCACACTTAGAGAACTTGGCATAAAGCTTTTTCTCCCTCAACATTTCTAACACCATTCTCAAATGCTCCTCATGTTCCTCCTTACTTTTAGAGTATATCAGTATATCATCAATAAATACGATCACAAAGAGATCCAAATATGGCTTAAAAATCCCGTTCATCAAACTCATGAACGCAGCAGGGGCATTCGTAAGACCAAAAGACATCACTACAAATTCGTAATGCCCATACCTGGTTCTAAAAGCAGTCTTTGGCACATCCGTTGCCCGTATTTTCAATTGATGATAACCGGATCTCAAGTCAATCTTAGAGAAGACACAAGCACCTTGTAACTGATCGAACAAGTCATCAATGCGAGGAAGAGGATACTTGTTCTTTATGGTTACCATGTTCAACTGCCGGTAGTCTATGCACATCCGAAAACTCCCATCCTTCTTCTTCACAAACAAAACCGGAGCACCCCAAGGAGATGCACTTGGTCTAATGAAGCCTTTGCTCAACAACTCTTGAAGTTGGGCTTTTAACTATCTTAACTCCGCGGGAGCCATTCTATAAGGGGGTATAGAAATGGGGCGAGTACCCGGTTCAAGATCAATACAGAAGTCAATATCCCTATCTGGTGGCATACCAGGAAGATCTGCAAGGAACACATCCAGGAACTCACGGACCACCGAAACCGACTCAATCGAAGGTACTTGGGTAGTGTCATCCTTGAGATGTGCCAAGAAAGCTAAACACCCTTTACTAACCATTTTCTTAGCACGAAGAAAGGAGATGATACGCACCGGATTGGAAGTGTAGTTATCCTCCCACACTAACGGATCTGTCCCAGGCTTGGCTAATGTCACCGTTTTAGCATTACAATCCAAGATCACAAATTGCGGAGAAAGTCAAGTCATGCCCAGAATTACATCAAAATCAACCATTTCTAAGATAACCAAATCTACATAAGCGTTGCTCCCCACAAAGTTCACCAAACAAGACCTATATACCTTTTCAACTACCACAGACTCACCCACCGGAGTAGAAACACGAATAGGCATATCAAGTAATTCACAATGTAAATTTAGACCATTAACAAATGAGGAAGATACATAAGAAAATGTGGATCCAGGATCGAACAATACAAAAGCCATGCAATCACAAACCAGAAGATTACCTGTGATGACAGCATCAGATGTCTCCGCCTCCGATCTCCCAGGGAAAGCATAACAATGGGCCCTTTCGTTTGTTTGTTCGTTGCCCCTACCATGTTGTGATGTAGTGGCTCCAGTTTGCCCATCACCCCGGCCGTTTTGGTGACCACCATTCCCTCGACCACCACGACCTCCAGAATAACGGCCTCTACCATGACCACCTCTACCTCTAGCTATTGGGGGTCTATAACTCTGTTTGGGACAATTCCTCCTAATATGTCCAGTCTCCCCACATCCATAACACTCTCTAGAGTCCAGCATAGTTCTCTCAGAGAAGTGTTGACCGGTCTTAGGTTTACCCCCAACTACAGTCTGTAGTGAAGACTGAATGGGTCGAACTGAGTAACCTCCGGAACCCTGTCCTCTACAGTAAGAACCATTAAACTCACCTCCCGTTCGAAACCTCTTTGATGTCGATGCCATGGTGAATTCATCTGGCTTCACTCCTTCCACCTCTACCACGAAATCTACCACTTCTTGGAAGGATTTTGTCGTAGCTGCTACCTGTAAGGCTGAAATCCGCAACTCTGACCTCAACCCCTTCACAAAACGACGAATCCGCTCTTGTGGACTAAAATAAAGTTGGGTGGAATATCTGGATAGTGCACGGAACTTAGCCTCATATGCATTGACCGACATCCTACCTTGCTCTAGGCTCAAGAACTCATCCCTTTTCCTATCCCTCAAAGTCCGAGGGATATACTTCTCCATGAACAAGCTAGAGAATGAGGCCCAAGTCATAGGTGGTGCCTCTGTTGGTTGACACTCAACATGTGACCGCCACCACATTTTGGCGTTCCCTTGAAATTGATAAGTCACAAACTCAACACCAACCCGTTCCACTATACCCATCTTGTGTAGTAGCTCATGACAGTCAACCAGAAAATCGTAGGCATCCTCAGATTCGGCACCCTTAAAGACTGGAGGTTTCAATTTCAAGAACTTACTGAAAAGTTCATGCTGATCATTTGTCATTATAGGCCCTGTGGTCAGACGAGGAAACGTGCCTATTTCCAATGAGGCACCCATGCGGGGAGCCATAGTACCGGCATGTTGTACCTCCGGAACCTGAGGTGCTGGCACGGAAAACACTGGAGGTGTTTGACCTTGATCAGATAACCCGCTAAGATAAGCAAGAACCTGATTGATCATTTCTGGGTAGGTTGGGGTGGCAATTCCTCATTCTGCACATGTTCATTCTCCCCATCCTCCCCTTCTCTTACCACTTCCTCAGTCGGTGGAGGAGTCACCACCCTAGTACCAGATGGGCTAGGTTCTCGTCCTCTTTCTCTAGAGGACGTCCTCCCACGGCCTCTTCCACGACCTCTTGTCGCTACTTCTCTCTGAGCTACAGCCCCAGTGACTGGCTCTGACGCTTCTTGTCTTGCCGATGTTGGTGTTGGCGTAGTCGTTGTTGCTCTAGTTCTAACCATCTGTGAAACAGAGTGAAGATGGTCAGATACCAATTTGTATCACCTAGATACCAATTGGATCCAAGTAGTAGCACGACAGAAGAAAGAAAGAATGAAGTTTTCCTAAAGTCTTATAGCCTCTCAAAGAAAAGTAAAGGCGTCCCCCTACCGTTCGTTAAGACTCTACCAGACCTGTTCTTGTGTGATGAGACCAACAAACCTAATGCTCTGATACCAAGTTTGTCACGACCCAAATCGGATCGCGACTGGCATCCACACTTATTCTTCTATGTGAGCGAACCAACCAATCTAAACCTTAACATTTCAATGTAATATCAACAAAAAATAATGCGGAAGACTTAAACTCATTAATAAAAACCAATTTAATAACTTCTAAAATTCAACATCTATTATTATCCCCAAAATCTGGAAGTCATCACCACAAGAACATCTATGATCAAATTACTAAACTAAGAGTATTCTAAAAAGCTAAAATAACAAAAGCTAGTCCATGCCGGAACTTCAAGGCATCAAGACATGAGGAAGAAGATCCAGTCCAGGCTAGAAGCATTAGCTCACCCTGATATCCGGAGTAATGAAAACTGGCTAGAGTTACTGTTGCGTCGAAGATGACGGCACGTTTGCTGCATTCCACAAATAAACAAGAAGAAAACATAACAGTAGGGGGTCAGTACAAACACAAGTACTGAGTAGGTATCATCGGCCAACTCTAAAAAGAAAGCAATATATCTCAGATAACATCATAAAATCAACTAATATTCTTAACAGGTGATAGCAACAAGTTTAAACATCATTTATAATATCACCGATCATATCTATGAGGACTCAAGCCTCCACACCATACTCTTTTGGGAAACATGTTCTTTAGATTGAGTATATTAGCATCTTTCAAGATTCATTATCTATATTTCTCTTGTGTCGGTACGTGACACTCTGATCCCTCGTTAGTCTTTATTCCTCTTATGTCGGTACGTGACACTCCGATCCCCTACTACTATGTGTAGGAACGTGACACTCCGATCCCCTAAATCTACGTGTCGGTTCATGACACCCGATCTCCTAAATCTACGTGTCGGTTTGTGACACCCTATCCCCTAATTCTACGTGTCGGTTCGTGACACCCGATCCCCTGAATCTACGTGTCGGTTCGTGACACCCGTCCCACTAATTCTACGTGTCGGTTCGTGACACCCGCCCCACTAATCTCATTCTATTAGTAAATCAGCCTTCTTTTATACGAAGGCATCATCATTTAACAAGAGATTAGGTTTTTATCAAGATTTGGGATTCAATAGCTTCATCATGCTTGTTTCATCACAATCATATATATATAAAATCACATCATGCATACACACAATTAAGCATCTAGAAGACTTTATAATACTACCCAACACATATCATTCGCTATTAAGAGTTTACTACGAGTAGCATAAAACCCATAACCTACCTCCACCGAAGATTCGTCATCAAGCAAGCAAATTCCTCAAATTCTTGTTGTCTCTTCGTTCGTTTCTCTCTCTTTTTCTGTCTCTCTTGTTCTTTCTATTTTTCTTATTCAAACCCTCTTTCTTTTATCCTAATAATCATATAATAAAGTATAAAAGATGTCACTAATAACCCACTAATTAACTCAATGTTACCTCTTTTAACCCCCAAGTAATTAGACTTATTAACATTAACCCACCACTTTATAATTAAAGAAGGAAATAGTCCAAATCGCCCCTTAAATAAATTAACAGAAATCCGACCCAGTCTGGGATTGCGCAGCCTGTGACGGGCCGTCGTGCCTGCGACGGTCCGTCTTGCTGTCCGTCACACGATGCAGAAACTTGATTTTTAGTGAATGGCCTGTGACGATCCGTCGTGGACACGAAGGTTCGTCCTGCCATTCCGTCGTGATGTTCAGAGAGTCGCTCTCAGTACCAGATTTTCTAATTTCTAAGTGTTTTGGAACGAGACCACTTCGACGGTCCGTCGTTCCCATGACGGTCCGTCGTGGGGTCTGTTGTCTCAGCCAGTTTTCCAGAAATAAAATCTGCTGCTCAAAACGACTAAACAGGTCGTTACAACTAGTAATATTTTTGTTGAATGACCTAGACCACTTTACTTTGTGTCACTCTCTCTTCTTCCCATTTTCTGGTTTTTTTATGGGACCTTGGTGGAATGTTGTTGAGAGGAAAGCCCAATAGGGAAACCATCAAATAGTATAGTATAAGATAATCAACAGTGTGCTTGTATTTCTTCAATCATTTATAATAGTTAAGGGAGTTTATTAATAGTTCCTAATTTCTAGGAATATGAGATTTTTGATCGAAAATACAATCAAGTTGAGGATCTTAGAGTTGCAAGAGAAGAAGAAACTACTTTTTGAAGGGTAAGTTTCTCTCACATTTATTGTGCAAGTTGAATGTGTTTTAAGAGAAAATTATTAGACAACTTGAAACTTTAAATAATTTTGATATATTTCTTTTGAGAAATGATATCAAGAAAAATTACGAGTATCAAAAAAATATTTTCTATTATCCAGAATATATTATATTAGTCTAAGATTGTCACAACCAAGTAGCACCCCCTAGACGTAATTGGCGTCTTTGTCCTAAAATAGGCCTTATAATTGACCTAAGCATACATCATTGCATATCACAGGTAGAAAAAATGATAATTAAGAACATTTAAATTTATGTACATATATGTATACATACATATATATGTTTACACACATACATAATATATATATGTATATATATATATGTATATATTTATATATATATATATATATATACATATATATATATGTATATGTATATGTATGTTTATTACAATATGCCACATATAGACTTACAACAAAGTCTCAAATATAAGGAAAGAGCAATTATCTTAAACATAGTCAATATCATTTTTAGAGTAAAAGGTGGCATCATCCGCAGACTTTAGGACTCACCAATAACTTCGGAAAATTTCCAAGTCATCCTTCAAAGTGGCTTGACACCATCAATGGCCCGAACTTACATAAATGTAGAAATATAAAGAATATTGGTTATTACAAGCCAACATGTACTATGTATGGAAACATATGCAGGTAAAACCATTAAAATCATGCTAAAAGTGACATTTTTTTCAAAACCATGCTAAGTCACTTTCAAAGCCATTATTCACATACTAGAGCATATAAAAGTCAATAATCATAATAATATTAATACATGTTCATATCTAACACCAGACCAACATCATCAAAAAGCCATTTTCATATCTTAGAGTTCTTAACACTAAAGCATACAAAACACTTACTCAAAAATCCCTCCCAAGCCTACAATTCCAATGCTCATGTGAAGCCTCATAACCCCACAAAACCAAGTAAACTAGGAAACATACCATAATCAATATCGATATTTCATATAACATCATATAATGCATAATCATCATCATATATATCAACATATACAAATATCATGCTCATCAAATGAAGTCAACATCATATAAGATCAACATCATGTAAAGTCAACATTTTGATTTCATTCATAACATAAGTACCTGCAACATCCTTTTTGGACTCTCCTCAAGGTCAACTTGTGCAATGCATAGGTAGAGACTTATACCCTTACCAACTCTAACTAGAACACTTTAAGTCACCCTTGTTAGTATTCAATTTATTATTGTCCTCCATTCATAGTTTTTCAAAAACAATCCCCTTAGCGACAATAAATAATGTTAGCTAAACATGGAATCCGGTTTAATGAAAACCTACCCTGAAAGAAGGTCTTCTTGCCAAGGTAGAACAAAAGATGAACATAGCATTCTTGGTGGATCCATTACCTAGTTTTCCTATAGGGGTACATATTTAAGGAACTAGGAGATATGTATTGGAAACCCTCTTTATGCACATTTTATTATATTCTCCATCTCATTAGAACCATTGTGAACCTACCTTCCCATAATGGGAAAGGACACCTCTCATTTGTATTTTTCTCGGTGCCAACCTGAAGTGCCTTTTTAAAATGTCATTAAGCCACTCTTAAACTTTAGTTTAAAATATAGGCCTTAGGAACTAACCCTTGTATAATCATTATCATAGTTCCTTAGGTATTGACTTAGAACTTCCTTTAATTACATCTCTTAATTAGTGAGATTATCACATCATAGTCATATCATAATAAGGCAAAGAAGAGAATCATATTTATCCTTGCACGATTATACCTCTATCAATATCTCACAATTCAACATACTCATAACATGCAATAATATTCATCATATCATAATCTTCATAATCTATTCACACAATCATTATTCGATTGAACATCATCATAAATAATAAAACATCATTTTTGAAGTAGAGAACTCATGATCATAAAAGTCTTACTAATATCTTCCAAGACTCTCCTTAAAGATTTCACCATAAACTCCACATATTCATCCATAAATTCACTCATTATCATCATATAATAGTAAAATATAGAAGAACTAAGTAAATTGAATCATCCTTAATAACCAATAAACCTAATTCATAACATAGGGTTATGGAAAGGGATAATCATGAATATTTTTAGACAAACAAGGTCAAAGCCTAAGGAATTACAACAATTAGACAATAAAAATCATAATCTATCATTATTATTTAATACAATACAACATTAATCAATTTTAAAAGTAATCCACGAATTGGATGAAAACCATAATTTTTTACATTTTTGGAAACCAAATTTTAGGAGCTTATTGTTGAAAAGGATCAAAAGAATTAATAGCTTCCATACCTTAATAATACTTGAATAATAATGGAAGACAACTTGAATCTTGAATCCCTAATGAATCTTTCACTTTTGTCTTCAATGGTGGTCTTTGTGTAGTGAGAGAAAGTAGAGAGAAGGGAAACTCAATTTAGTTCGGAAAACTAGTGAATTTGAAGTAATGTGTCGTAGTGTTTATTAGTGGAATTTTGGGAAATGGTTAGAGATTAAAAAAAATTGAATATTGATGTATCCTACACATATCGTGAAATGTAAAGGGTCTAAAAGTCATAGAACGATGCCCCGGGAACCAGCCTAAGGGTCCTCAAAGAGGGCCCAAACAATGCCAACGCAAGCTCCCGCGCCAGCCAATAAATGGGGGTGGATGCGCGTCGCGCAACTTGCACTAAAATGGTAAAAAGCCTTCCCTTTAACGCGGGTCCATCACGAGTAATTTTGTCCCAAAATCTTTCAGAACCAAAAATCAAAAATTTCTCCGCGACTCGCTTTAAGTTCCTTATTTTGATCTTGTCGTTTTTACGTCAAATTTGAATTGGCTAAAATGTCCTATAAATGCAGGGGTCATTAGGGTCTTTTGGAGATGACTTATTGACTGTTAATGAGTCTTTTTAAGCCGCTAATATCTCAAAAACCTCCATTGTTGATATTCTATATTAAGGTATGGTTTTCATACTTAAATTCTCTTCTATTATAGGAGCCAATTCCAAATGTTATCAAAGATGATCAAAACAATAAATTCTTCTATTTCAACTTCTAGCCATGGGTTCTTGCATGAAATGATTTGAAATAATGTTTTATGACTTAATGTATGTTAATTGAATGATTTTAGATCAAATTACTCATAAATCCATGCAAATCATACAATCATTATTTTGACTATATTATGGGTGATTTAATCATGTCTCTATACTATTGAATTCTTGTATAGTTTACTTTGGGCTATTTAATTATGAAATATATTAGGATTGTATGTATGATGTCCTAAATTGATGAATTCATCTTTTAGTATATTGGACCATAGTTTATTTCGATTCTTTGATTGATTGGTGACAATGGCTATTGGGAAGATCCTTGGTGTATTAGATAGTTTATATTGGCTATGGATTGGAAGTGTTATGATTGAATAGTTTGTATGTTGACATAAACTTCTCTATATTTTTTAGTACAGGTACTTCTATTGTGATTTTTTGTATGCTCCACTTTTGAAGGCGGTGCTTATGGGATATACTTGTAAAGAATGTGGAATCGTCGGCATTACTTTATAAATTATGATATTATCATTTTATGACTTAAATATGCAAGCATTTTAAAGGTCTATATGACTTACGTATATAGATGTAAAGTCAAAGTATGTGTCCTTCTATAGATTATACGTGATCATGATAGGCTATAGTCATGCCTTAAGTGTGTATACTTGATGTTGGTGTGTGAATCTTCTTAATTAAATATATGAATATTATGATGATTTATGTTGATGTTTCCATAGTAATGTTTTGATAGACCTATGTACTTGATACATGAAGAGTATGAATATGAATCCTTGACTTAGTAGGTTAAAGCACATTTGTCTTGAATGTATATGCATGAATGAAATATGATCTTAAATATAGCAACGAAGGTTATTTATGTGGAACCTTTTAGAAAGATTGTTATGATATCCTTTAAGTTGTAAGATGTAATGGTACCCTTATTGTGTGAATGGTGGACTTAGGGTTTGTAGGTTGGAATGGCATGAACCATCCTTAGGAAAGTCATTGAGATATCTTAATAACCATTGTAGGCAGCCCTAGTGGACCCTCCTTGATGAGGTGTAGCATGATATGGTCATGAACAAGATATGGTACCTCTTCATGTACTCATTTATTGAAGTACTCTGTGAGAACAAATGCTAGTACCGAGTGAATATGCCTACATGGGATGTGTCCTAGTTCTACCATTGGCAAGTAGAACACTCTCCATCGGAGTAGGTTCATCAACTTTTGTTCCATGCATAGCTAGTATGGTCTATGTCAGTTATTGTCTATTCTCATCATGTAGAATGCATGCTAGTCTTGGATAAGTTCTATGAAGCTTAGTTACTTGAGCGGGAAACTATCTACAGATTTCACGATTAGGATTTGAAGATGTTAGTATGTGAGTCCCTAGGTATTCTTGAAGACCATTATGTGAATGTCATTAAGAGATGAATGTATTCCAAATGATTTAATGAACATAAACGACTGAAGTGAAGGTATGTTAATAAGAATGTATCTATCTACAGTATCATTGAGGTTTGTCTAGGTAGGTTTAAAGAGGGTGTATGGGCGATCTCTTAATGTCTTTCATAGGTGAGTCTTGGAGTAACTCTAGGTAGAGAGTTTGAACTATGAAATGGGAATAATCTTATCTTAGGTAGTCTAATGTATCTCTTTAGTGTATGTGAAGGGATTATATGGGTGGTCGCTTAATAATTCACTCATGTGTGTCTTATAATCACCCTTGGTAGGAGGGTCTCATGATTATATGTGTTATTGATTCCATCTTGTGATATGTGACTTATATGTAAAGGTTGTATGAAATGTTCTTCTTATATATGATGATATTAGGTTTTAATAAACAAGAACATGATTCTCACTAACGTTTGTTTCTCATTATTTTATGCATTATGTCATACTTAGTACATGCATTGTACTAATTCCACACATTTTATCTAAATTTAAAGGTTTAGGTGGAAGGTGAGAGACTTGTTGAAGCAAATCTTGTAAATTAGGCCTCTTTAAAGGAAAGTTGGGGCATGTCCTCACTTGACTCTAGGACATTAGTATCATATATTTCTTTCATTCAAAGCTTTATAATATACTATGTTTCTATATTTTGATTGTATGGGCCGTGTACAAGGTATTCTTGAGTCTAAAATTGGCGCATCTTGAGCCTTAGTGTTGTCCATTATTTTATGTAAAAGACGTTTTACGATATTATTCGTGTGAAAGTTTAAACTTTGTACTACTTTTGAAACATTTATTCAATGAATGATGTCTAAGGGCTTGTACAGGACCTCCAAGAGGTCAAGTATGTCGTGTGACGATTTGAGAATGCACTTACTTCTACGGTGTACTCTCTAGTTGTTATACCGACCTCTAAAGGTAAGAATCGCAAAAATAGAAAATAATGATGCCGACCTACGCATGTAAGAATCTCAATTTTAAAAAAATTAAATACCAAACTTTGAAGGTTAGAATATAAAAATAAAAATAAAAACACCAACCTCCAATGGTCAGAATCTCAGAAATAGAAAATAAGGATACTGACCTTCGGATGTTAGGATCTCATCATTAAAAAATAAGGATACCGACCTCTAGAGGTCATAATCTAAATAAAAAAAAATAAGAATACTGACTTACGGAGATCAGAATATTAAATATAAATAATAAAAATACCAACCTCTAGAGGTTGGAATTTTAAAATTAAGAAAACTAAAATTAAAATATACCGACATCCGAATGTCGGTATTTCAAAATAGGAGAAATAAATATTGTGATCTCAAAAAGATAGAATTATGAAAAAAAAAAAGTTATAACCTCTAGGGTTTGGAAATGAATAGACACCAAACTTTTTCTAACCTAAGTAGGGATAATGCTTTTTTGTTGGTATTTCAGGGAATACTGACTTCCAGAGGTCGCTATTCATTATTTTTTCAATAGTGAACATGCTTGGCATTAGCTCTACGAGTAGGTATGATCTGAAACATAGAATGTCGAGTTAAAACAAGGACTTAGATCATTATTTATTTACAATAAGAGTAACAAAAAAGTTGAGATTTTTCCTAACACACTTTGAAGTGTCCTAATCATTAGATGTAATGCACACTTCACGTTGTAAAAGGACTCTACTTAGTGACGCTTTTCAGACATCCTAGGACTCTTAAATGTAATGCACAGGTACAAAGTTTGTTACACCAAAGCCTACCCCTGCGTGGAGACACGTGACCTGGGACCACCAGTAAACCCAAGCTAAACCTTCTAGCATAAAATAAGCATACTATGACAACAAAATAATGCAAAAGCTTAAATATCATGAAAGATAAGAGTGATGGGGAATACCGATTAGAAAACTGAATATAGATAATCAAAGAGTTCATAACAAAAGAAATATCAAACTTAAATGATAAGTTGAATCTAAAATACATTCGGAAGTATCCTCCAACTAACTACTTGTGTTGGGATATGCCCGAGCTAAATTTAATAAAACTAAAGACTGAATACTAAAAGTATAAAAGATAGCATGTTACTAGTTCTCGAAGAATGAGGACTCACTACTGATGTTGCTGAACTGAAGATCAAGAACCTATCTCTACGGGATTTGACTATTGCTTAAGTGAACCTACATCATGAGAAGATTGAGCACAGAGTCTGTGGTCAGTACTTGAAAGGTGCTGAGCATGTAGGATAGAATAAATTTTAATAATAATATAATTGAACAAGCAATAAAACAATGATATCATACGAAAATTAAAATGATGCTGAAAATGATTAGCGTCAATATGAACATGAAAATTATATTGAAAATGATGAACGCGATTAACTTAATGCAATGACAAAGTTTATAGCATATTTAATTTAATACTAAAAAAGACTAATAACATTGTCAATGCAATAGAATCTGAATGTACTATACGGGAGCTACTAATAATCGACATAAACCATATGAGATAAATGTGAAGTTAGATGTATATGCCCCATCGAGAGGACCTAGTGTACCCTTTCATATGTATAGAGCCATTCTGGCGTGATTATTAAAATAATGCGCACACAGGGGACTTTCAACTTAGGGGGCACGAAGTTTTGGGACTTGAGGATGACTGGCCCTACTCCACTTGGTATTAAGCTTCTCCAATTTCATTTAAGTAATTTAATTTTTTTTAGTGAAGTTATGTAATACTAGATAGCTCAAATACTTAAATGAAACTTATGCGAATATAACAAATATGACTTATGATGTGACATTTGTAAATTGAAGCAGGTGTGTATCTGAAATATTTCAATAGTTTGACCTAACATGCATTATTCATGAAATAACAAATATATACAACTAAGATTCAGAATTCATACGAGAAATAGAGAAATAGCATGTTAGTCAAATTTGGTTCATTAATATAACTAATTCATAATAATCTTCTAATGTTCTAGAAATCCAAAATCTAGATAATTGTAAGGGAATCAAGATTATGTCTGAAATGTTGGGACAAATGGATGAAAAGGGACCATTTGTAAAATCCCATTTGCTTAGTTGTGAAACTCACGGAGGAATATATTGACTTTGGGACTAAAATGGATGGAACGTAGGCAAAAACCGTGGTTTCACGAGCAATATTTGGAAATCTACATTAAGGCCTTTTTTTAAATTGATGTTTTATAGAATTCATAAAAAAAAGAACAAACCAACGATATCAAAATGAACTAGAAACTTGAGAAGAACTCAACATATCAAAGTGAACAAATGCAAATGACTTAGTCACCTTAATAGTACTCAAAGGATGAGTACAACGATGGCATTTAGCTAAAAAGCAAATATCACAATGATAGTCAGAGAAATCACACTCGAAAAACAAAGTTGGGAATAAGACTTTAAAGTAGCCAAAAGAAGCATAAAAAACCTTCGATACCACACCCATATTTTGTGTTGTTTAAGAAAATAGGAACCTTGACTTGTTAGAGCAATACCATGACATACGACATCCACATAACATATCCCTCTTGTTTTAGTACCACATCAAGTAATCTCCTTATTGTTGATGTCCGAAAAGTTACAGAAATGAGGATTCATTAATACACCTAGACAATTTAATTAATTAGTTATTTGAGACATATATAGAAGATTATTTGATAATGAAGGAACAAATCATGATTTCTCTAGAAACAAGGATGGAGTGAAGTACAGTTCCAGCACTAGTAACTGGAGATTATACACCATTTGCATTGGACCTATGTGAACAGTGTGGTACATTAGGAGCATGTAGAATCAATTCACCAAACATCATATGATCAGTGTCTCTAGAGTCAATAACTCATCCTGTGTCTTAATTAGAATCCATATTAATAGGAGTTGATCCAATATTACCAGATGAGTGTCTAGGTATAGCTAAATCAGAAGCATTACTTCTAGTAGAAACCGAAGGTATTCCAACAATTGGCAGTGATGTGCTACATAAAACCATAACAATAACTTTCTATCATATTTATCACCATTCTTTCGATTTTTCCATTCCCTGGGTTTCATCATTTGAACCATCACACAAGTCTGGGATATCCTTACAATAAAAAATAACTTTAAGCTTCATGTTTAGGATTACCGCAATGAGTACAATCTTTCTCACCATTGCAATGATCTTTTAAATAGTAACATTTCTTCATAAAAGAAGCCTTTACTGCCATAGCCATACTGAAATATGTATTGTTATTTAATATTGTGGTCCTCCATTGTTCTTTACTTTGAACCATACAAAAAAATTTCCTACGTTGGGGAAAGGTTTTGTGCGAAGAGTATCACTTCGTACCAAATCATAAATATTATCCAGGCCATCCACACGTTCTTCTTCGATTTCCTTCCATCAGTTCTAGAAAACATTAGGTTAGATTGAATAATATGGTTTTAAGATAATCTAGTTCCTCACATATTTTGTATAAATCTGCAAAGTGAATAGGCAATGTTTTCACCTCTTGTTTCATATGCATTGATTTAAAAGATGAATCATATATCAATGATTTATCAGCCCCTTCATAGTATGTTTGAGACACGGTGTCCAAATAATCTTGGATATTAGAAGACGAATAAACAAGCTCATAATATCAGATTTCCATTGCAACGACGAGGAAACTTTTAACAATCCCATAATCCATGCTCCACATTTCACAAGTGTCATCCATTGCAAGAGGCACTTTAATTTTTACATATAAATATCCCATTTTCCACAAGTTGCATCAACATTTCAACAACTTTAGACAAAAGATAATAGGTCTTGCCATTGAGTTTTACGCCAAACGGAATGTTTATCAGTTGCTGAACAATATTTTATTATTATAAAATTCATCCATGGTAGAGTAAATGTAGGTCAAAGAAAGGTAATCCCAATGAATATACTACTACAATCCCACAACATATTCTAATTAATCGAGAACAAAGCTACACATTAAATAAACTTTACTGATTTCTATAACTCATGATAATAAAATATTTTATTTTGGTTCGGATGTTCTCACTTCTTCTTTATGCACATTAAAAATAGATACAATTTGAACTTGTAATATTTTTATTGAATGACCTAGACTACTTTAGTTTGTGTGACTTTCTTCTTCCGCTTTGCTGGTTTTTTATGGATCTGTCACGACCCAAAACGGTCCGCGACTGGCACCCACACTTACCCTCCTATGTGAGCGAACCAACCAATCTAAACCTTAACATTTCAATGTAATATCAATAGAAAGTAATGCGGAAGACTTAAACTCATTAATAAAATCCAATTCAATAACTTCTAAAATTCAACATTTATTATTATCCCCAAAATCTGGAAGTCATCACCACAAGAACATCTATGATCAAATTACTAAACTAAGAGAATTCTAAAAAGCTAAAATAACAAAAGCTAGTCTATGCTGGAACTTCAAGGATTCAAGACATGAGGAAGGAGATCCAGTCCAAGCTAGACGCATTAGCTCACCCTGAAGATCCGGTGTGACGAAGACTAGCTAGAATTTCGGTTGAGTTGAAGACGACGGCACGTTTGCTGCACTCCACAAATAAACAAGAAGAAAACATAAAAGTAGGGGGTCAGTACAACCACAAGTACTGAGTAGGTATCATCGGCCAACTCAAAATAGAAAGCAATATATCTCAGATAACATCATAAAATCAACTAATATTCTTAACATGTGATAGCAACAAGTACAAACATCATTTATAGCATCACCGAACATATCTGTGAGGACTCAAGCCTCCATACCATACTCGTTTGGGATACATGTTCTTTAGATTGAGTATATTATCATATTTCAAGATTCATTATCTTTATTCCTCTTGTGTCGGTACGTGACACTCCGATCCTCTACTACTATGTGTCGGAACGTGACACTCCGATCCCCTACTACTATGTGTCAGAACGTGACACTCCGATCCCCTAATTCAATGTGTCGGTACGTGACACTCCGATCCCCTACATCTACGTGTCGGTTCGGGACACCTGTCCCACTAATTCTATGTGTCGGTACGTGACACTCCGATCCCCTACATCTACGTGTCGGTTCGTGACACCCGTCGCACTAATTCTATGTGTCGGTACGTGACACTCCGATCCCCTACATCTACGTGTCGGTTCGTGACACCCGTCCCACTAATTCTATGTGTTGGTACGTGACACTCCGATCCACTAATCTCATTCTATTTAATTCATCAAGCCTTCTTTTATATCAAGGCATCATCATTAACAAGAGATTAGGTTTTTATCAAGATTTGGGATTCAATAGCTTCATCATGCTTGTTTCATCACAATCATATATATATAAAATCACATCATGCATACACACAATTAAGCATAAAGAAGACTCTATAATACTACCCAACACATATCATTCGCTATTAAGAGTTTACTACGAATAGTGTAAAAACCATAACCTACCTCCACCGAAGACTAGTGATCAAGCAAGAATTTCCCAAGCCTTGTGTTTTCCTCTTCTCGTTCGCTTCTCCCTCTTTCTGTCGTTCGATCCTCTCTCCCTCTTGCTGTACTTTTTCTTTTTCTTATTCAAACCCTCTTTCTTTTACCCTAATTATCATATAATTAAGTTTTAAAAGATGGCACTAATAATCCACTAATTAACTTAAGGTTACCTCTTTTAACCTTCAAGTATTTAGACTTATTAACATTAACCCATAACTTTATAATTAAAAGCAGGAAATAGTCCAAAATGCCCCTTAAATTAATTAATCAGAAATCCGACCCCGCCTGGGATTACGCAGCCCGTGACGGGCCGTCGTGCCTGCGACGGTCCGTCCTGCTGTCCGTCGCAAGGGTCAGACACCGGATTTTTGTAAAAAGTCTTGTGACGGGCCGTCATGCCTGAGACGGTCCGTCGTGCCATTTCGTCGTGGCGTTCAGAGAGTCGATTTTAAGTACCCAATTTCAGAATTTCTATGTGTCATGGGACGAGACCTCCACGATGGTCCGTCGTGACCGTAACGGTCCGTCGTGGCATCCGTTCCCTCTGCCAGTTTTCCAGAAATAAAATCTGCTGCTCAAAACGACTAAACAGGTCGTTACAGGATCCTTGGAGGAATGTTGTTGAGAGGCAAGCCAAAAATAGAATCCATAAAATAGGAAAGTATAAACCATTAAACTGTATGTTTTTATTTCTTCAACATTTTATAATAGTTAAGGGATTTTATCTAGTTTCTTATTTCTAGGAATATGAGATTTTTGATTGAAAATACAACTAAGGTGAGGATCTTAGAGTTGCAAGAAGAGAAGAAACTACTTTTTGAAGGGTAAGTTTCTCCCAAGTTTGTTATGCAAGTTGTATATGTGTTCAGAGAAAACAATTAGACAACTTGAAACTTTAAGTAATTTTGATATATTTCTTTTGAGAAATGATGTCAAGATAAATTAAGAGTATCAAAAAAAATTTGTATCCTCTAGAATAAATAATATTAGGCTAAGATTTGGTGTCTTCGTCCTCAAAGAGACCTATTACTAGATCTTATCATACATCATTGCATATCATAGGTAGAAAAAATGTAAAATTAAGAACTTTTAAATTGAAGTGTAGTTAATCTTCTCGTTTATATATATATAGACTTATATACATATGGACTTATATATATATATACATATGAATTTTTCTTAGACTTCTCATTAATGAAGTGTACATACACTTATAAATTATGCAACATAACAAATTAATTAAAGTAGTTTAATATTGCCTCACACATAAATCATCTATCATAGAAGTATCCGATTTGGGCATAGCCCTTACACTATTACAATATTCGTCATATAGACTTACAACAGTCTAAAATATAATGAAAGAGGAATTGTCTTAGACAGTCAATATCATTGCTAGAGTAGAAAAGTGGTATCATCCCTTGGACTTGAGGATTCACCAATAACTTGGGAATAGATCCCAGTCATCCGTTAAAGTGGCCTTGAAACCTTTAATGGCCCAAACCTACATAATTTTGGAAATATAAATAATATGGGCCAGTACAAGTCAACATATACTATGCAATGAAACATATGCAAGTAACACCATTGAAATTATGCTCAAAGGGACATTTTGTTTAAAACCATGCTAAGTCACTTTGAAAGCCTTTATTCACATACAAGAGAATATATAAGTCAATAATTACAATAACATTAGTATATGTATATATGTTACACAAGACCAACATCATCATAAAGTCATACCAAAATTTCATATCTTAGAGTTCCTAACATCAAAGCATAAAAAACCCTTACTAAAAATCCCCTCCCAATCCTACAAGTGCAATGCTCATGTGAAGCCCATAACCCTTCAAAACCAAGTAAATAAGGAAATCTACCATAATCAATGTCGATATTTCATATAACATCATATCATTTATAGTCATCATCATATATATCAACATATACCAATATAATGCTCATTAAATGAAGTCAACATCATATAAGATCAACATCATGTAAAGACAACATATGGATTTCATTCATAACATAAGTACATATGAACATCCTCCTTGGATTCCCTTCAAGGTAAACTTGTGCAATGCATAGGTAAAGCCCCATGCCCTTACTTACATTAAGTAGAACCCTTTAAGTCATCCTAGTTTGTATTCACTTTATTACTTTTATTAATTCATATTTTTTAACGAATAGTCGTCTTAGCCGAAAAAAATAATGTGAGCTAAACGTAAAATCTGGTATCATGAAATCCTACCCAAAAAGAAGGTGCTCTACTTGCCAAGGCAGAACAAAAAGTGAACATAGAATTTCAGGTTGATCCGCCAGCTAGCTTTCCTATTGAGGCATATAGTTAAGAAACTAGAAGATATGTATTGGAGACCCTCTTTATGCACATTTTCATTATAGCTCCATCTTATGATAACCATTGTGAACCTACCTTTCCACATTGGGAAAGGACACCTCCAAAATCTATTTCGCTCGATGCCATCCTGAAGTCCCTTTTTCAAAATGTCATTGAGCTATGCTTACACATTAGTTTACAATATAGGCCTTAGGGACTATCCCTTGTATAATCACTATCATAGTTCCTTAGGTATTTCATGAGAAATTCTTTTAATTACATCCCTTAATTACTGAGATTATCACATCATAGTCATATCATAATAAGGCACACAAGAGCATCTCATTCATTCTTGCATGATTATACCCCTATCAAGATCTCACAATTAAACATACTCATAACATGACATAATATTCATCATATTATCATCTTCTTAATTTATTCACATAATCATACTTCAATTGAACATTTTTTTCAAGAGTAAACCATCGTTTTTGAAGTAGAGACTTTTAAATGGTGGTCTTTGGGTTGTGAGAGAAAGTAGAGAGAAGGCAAAGTGAATTTGGTTTGGTAAATAATGAAGTGTTAAGCTTGTTTTAGTAAAGTAAAACTCTTTTATAGTCCCCAACAAATTAAATTAACCTGTTAAACTCTAATTAATTAACTAATAAACTAACAAACTAATTAGCCTAAGTTTAACTGAAACATGGACAGTGCACCAAGGTCTAGTCGATGACTCCCTGTTGACGGGGCGTCGATGCAACAACACACCTTACAGCTCATCCATTGTTTAAATCAAAGACCCCTTTTTGGAGGATCATGGTGAATTTACTAAGTTTCAACCAATGAGCATCATCGATTGGAGCGTAGTTCAAACGAAGGCTCATCGTTTTGCCTTGTCGTTATACACTCACAAAATAGAGTTTTGAGCTCAAAATGTATGGTCCTCTTCAAAAACAATTAGGGTTGTCCTTGGGGTGTCATTACCAGACTTTTATACCCAAAGCATATTCTAACGTGTATTTTCAACCTTTTTACAAAATTTTACTTAATTTTGAGTCTTAAAACCCCTTGAAAAACACTAAAAAACCCTAGTTTATCTTTCACAAATCTCTGAACGTCATGGTCGTTCCTTGAAATTTTGATTCTAATACTTCCTCACAGAGATCATTACCTTTGTTTAACCTTATAAACATTCGTTTAACAATTAGTTCATCATATGAGAAACTAGACTAAGTCATGGAATTCGAGAGTGTTACAAAGATGATGTTTAAGTGGAGCAATACAGTTAACTATTTTAGATGTCTAGATATTTACAACTAAAATTGAGTTAGTTGGGCTAGAGACTGAAGTAGGGTCATGTGTTGTTTTTCCTTAATAAAGGGCACATGATCATATATGGAGAGCTCAAATAGGTATTTTTTCGTTTCTCATTCATATAGTTTTTTTATATGTCATAACTGTAAACATTGAAATGTTTTTCCACTCAAATGTTAATTAAATATACTATATTATTTTCCTAATATGTTTTACAGTTGGCTTTTCATTTTTCTACTTAATTCTATCACTCCTTCCTTATCCTTATGTTGTATTGATTGCCTAATATTTATGTCATTTTAGGAATGTTGATGGGCCTTCAGAGACCTCGGAGAAAATTATTAGAGGGAGACTTGAAATTCAACTTTGTGCCGTAAAAAGGATTTTGTTCTTTTACTCGGTTTAGCAGGAAACATCAATTGATCTTTTCTTAGTTTCATTGTCGAAACTCGTATGTACTGTTGTTGTTTCGACAAAGTAAGAAATTCAATCCTCTTGGTTATGGTTTTGCTCAACCCTGTCTATATCATAATCTGTTCGAATGTTATTTATTCCTCAAGCTACCTTCATAAGACACATTAAGTTCCCTTCATTTCAAATTAGCAAGCATGTCCAATTCTTCTGACTAATAAGATACTTGCATCATTGTCAAATTTTCTAATTATATTAGTTGTGTAATTAGGTATTTCACACATTCATCATTGATTAATACCTTAACAAAACTCATTTAATAGAAACTTTGAGATATAGATGCCAAAATTTTACCAAAATATATTGTTGGTGTAATGTCTGTTTTAAATTTGAGCACGGCCAAGACGAACTCGTATTGGAGACTTGATGATTTCATCAGGCATTAAAATGTTTTCATATGTAGATCTTTTCTTGGAGGTTATGGATAAGTTTCAAATGCTCAATTTGAAGTCTAGTTAAATTTAACATTAAGAGTTGACATGTGTCCAATAGCTGACTAAAGTAGCTCAGATTCATGATGTGAATCCAAAATTCTTGTATGATGAGTTTGGCTTAGCTACTTTCTATAATCCTAATAGTCTGTCTCTCCTCATATTTTGTGATGCAAGAGAAGATATAGGTACGTATTACTACACAAATCTCTAATTTATGCTTGGAACTTTATAAAGAAATCACTTTATTCCTTGAGTAAATTTTTTACCTTTCAACTCCGTTCCTCCACTTGCCCTGGTCCGGCAAAATGCCTACCCACATTCTTGAACAGCCAATTCCTTCACAACTTCATCCTTTAGTGCTCTGAGAAACACCTAGGTCGGAATTGATGTAACGCCAATCGTGAATTGTATCACGCTAATGACTAGCTTGTGCTAAAACAGTTTTGCTCCAGCCCAGCCTCTGTGACAGAAATTTGTTCATACGGGACGTTAATTTGTTCGCGGGTGTGCTTCAATAATTTTAATATTCAAATTTATGTTACTTTACTTTTTCAAAGAATGTCGACATACAAGAGAACAAGGGCCTAAAATCCCTTATATTAGTGTAACACCTCAAAAACTATCTTAACTAATATTGAATAAGATAGAATGGAAAAAACGTACATGTCCACAAGCCATGAAAAGGACTACGATCGATCACACTACTTGTTGTTGTGCACCCATCAAAGGAAATATTACATACCACTTAATGGTTCATAGAGCTCTACAAAAGTCGTGAGATCAACACATCATAGTCATATCATAATGGGGTACACAAGACAAAAACATTAATCCTTGCATTATGATACCACAATGAAGATCTCATAATTAAATATACTCATAGCATACCGTCACATAAATCATATCATAACCTTCCTAATATATTCACATATTATCTTCAAACCAAACATCATCATAAATAAATAATCACTATTATTGAAGTGAAGAACTCATGATCACAAAAGTCTTACCAAAGAGCTTCCAAAAGGTCCTTCAATATCTTACCCTCAATTCCACAATATTCATCTATCAACTAATTAATCATCATCATCATATAATATTTAATTAATCAATAACATAATCAATTCCAACATTCCTAATCATATACAAGTTGAATTCATAAATATGGTTATGTAATAGGGTCCATTCATAGATTTTTTCATAGACCTAGGTTAAAGAATAATAACTACATCAATCAACAAATAAACAATCATCATCTATCAATTTAAACAAAAGGAATTAAACATAAAATCAATTTGATAGACAGTTAAGGAAATTGGGTTAAACGCATGATTTAGTCATCTTTGGAAACCAATTCTGAAGAGCCTCTTGGGGAAAGAGATCCCATTAGTGAATAGTTCCCATACCTTAGGATTCCGTGAAAAATGATGGATAAAAGATTAAGTCTTGAATACCTAGTGAACCTTAAAGTGGTCTTCAAAGGCGGTCTTTCGAATAGAGAGAGAAAGTAGAGAGAGGTTGGAGAGGATTGGGTTTGGGAAATGATAGCTCATTGACTTTGTAATGAGGTTTAACTCTTTTATAGTCCCCAACAAACATATAAACCGCCCCTTAACCCTTAATTAATATAATAAAAATTAACTATTTATTCTAAATTAACCCAAGACAGAACACCAACTCTTGACCAAATCGACTATTGCCCGTCCACACTCCATCGAGCAGACCACGGACTATACTGGCAGTCCATGGTTTTGGTCTAAGACTGTTTTTTGAGCCTTCTGGGAATTTACCTAATTCCCCACCAATGACCAGCATCGACGGGACTTTTACTCATTGATAGCTCGTCGTTTGTTCGTTGACTGCCATTCTCCACTGACAACTTTTAGGGTCAAATGCAAGGGTCCACTTCAAGGACCCTTAGTGTTGTCCTTGTGGAGTAGCCCCAGGACATTTCGACGCTAAATAAACTCTACTGTATGTTCCACACCTTTCCACCCTATTTTACGTAGTTGTGAATCTTAAAACCCCTTGAAATACACTATGTCAACTAGCTCAACTTTTACAAATCTCTGCACGTCACGATTGTTCCTTAATATTTTAACTCTAACACTTGCTAATTTGTTTCAATACATTAATTTAGACATCGAAACGGTGTTTTCAGGCTTATATCATCTAGTAAGGCTCTAGACTAAGTCACAAATTTTCCAAGTGTTACATTATCCCCTCCTTGGGAAAATTTATCCTCGAATGATACCTAAATCTTTTTCTAGGGAGAGATTAACTCAATATTAGCAAACAAACCAACAATCACAAGAACATGGAATTATTATGAGTCACAGCCCATAGAAGGACTTCACAACTCCATTCGACACATAAACATGACATTACACATAGTAGCTCAATTCACAAATTACCACATATCAGAACTCAATATATTAACATGAAGAACTACTTTCTCAGTATCAACATGAGTTCAACATAAACATCAAAAACTACCATGCAATTCTTCTTTCAAGTTATATTAATCATGCTTACTACATTTTTTTGAAGTAAACAATCAATAATACACTACATGCAAGTGCAAATTAGCAATGAGAACAAATTTCATAAAAACTCCATTTAGATGAACTTTTTACAAATATATGCACATATTTGCACGCAAACGAAGCTCACAGTATTCTTATATTTTATTTTAAGAGGATTACTAACCTCAACTTTTGCATGAATTTTGACGAAAAAGTGATGATAATGGGACTTCATGTTGCCCTCTCCCTCCTATGTTTCTCCCTTAACTAGGTTGTCTCTCCATAGGACTTTTACGGAGAACACCTCTTTATTCAACTTCTTGACTTGTCGATCTAGAATTACGACCGGAACCTATTTATACAAAAGGTTATGTGATAAGGTTCAAATATACTTTTTGAAATGAAATATAAACGATTGTGTGCAATATATTTTCCAAACTACGAGTTAGGTTTGATCGCATAGAGAATATGAAAGAATATTATCAATAGCAAATATTTAACTCGATAGTCGTTATATAAAAATGAGGGGATTTAAATTGAAATAAAAATAAAAGAAAAAAATTGCTTCGACTTAAATATTTATTTATATTCAAATTAATAAAAAAGTAAGAATGTGTTCCCTATAAGCTCATAATGCGGTAATCCTAGTAATAAGAATTCTTTCGTGGTGTATTACATTCAAAGTCATAAGTTAGGTATCTCGAATTTCTCGGTCTGGCAACTAGAGAATTTTACCCCGCACCTTGATCCCGCTACGTGTGTGTAATTTACTAACCCTTACCATAACCTCATAATAGACATCATTATCTATGTATGTCATAGTAATTAATTCCCAGCAAGCGACACTAACCTATTAGATAGTATCACATAAAATCTATGTTGATAATTCTTTTCTTATTAACTGCCTTATTTGTACGGCATATAGCAATAAGGAGAGTTCTAATGTTGGCCAGCGTAAAAAAGACTTCTAAATGAAAGAATTATAAATTAATGTAAAACACTGTTCAAGAATTTCTTTGTTCGTAGTAATACTTTGTTAATTACTCATAGTTCCACAACCCTAATTGAGAAAATTAGTTGTTCATTATATTAAAACACAATCAAAATTATTTAAATAAATCTGCTAAAATTAATGATTAAAGTTTAGAACAATAGATAAACTATATTTATTAATCACGATACAAATAAATAGTAAAGGACAAGAAAGAACAAACCACAATTCTCCGGCCTTCACGGCAGCTCTTTCTATGTTCCAAAGCTAGAAGAAAATTGAAATTATGTCTTTTTTCATGGTTCTTGTCCTTCTCCAAACAATTATTTCTCTCTACTATTTATAGATGTATGAAACCCTAAATAAAATAATTAAGTCCAAACAAATTAGGAATCAAAAACAAAAAAGAATTGCACCAATGCATCTTATATATAAATATATTCTTTATTCACTTTAATCTATTAAGCTGCCTACTTGATTTCCTTATTCAACCTTCCTTTTTAAAATTGTTTTAGCTCCTAAATCGTTCATTTTCCACCAATTTAACCCTACAGATAAAATACACAATTTAGCACAATCCATTAAATTTATGCTCAAAAAGGGCAAAAATATATTGTAAATATGAGGAAAATAATTATAAAAATTTGTATTTTTGACCTCACATCAATTCGCCACACTTAATATTTGTTCTTCCTCGAGCAAACATTAAAGCTCTTCTAAAAAAAATCATACTAGAAATGTCATCACTTTGATTAATGCAAACAATTAGGCTATATACCAATTTCAAAATATCAAGAACACTTCTCAATCATTATGAAATACATATAACTAAACAACAAACGTCTAACTTCCTAACCTCAAGGAAGGAGTTTGAACTCAATAAATTTAAACTTTTTCACCTACTTTCTCCATAAAAAAAGTTAATAACATCACCTATCTATCATGAAAAAAGTACCCTTAAAAAAATAATATATTCCACAAACTCAATTAAAAATATTGAATATAAATTAAGGACTTCATATTAAGAACAACTCTCACGCTCAGTAATAAAGTTCACATCTATGCTTAAAGAACCACATGCTTGCACATTATGCACATCTCCACTAATTAGGTATGCTTGAATAGAATCAAATAAGAATTTAAGGACTTGTAATTTAAGCTAGGAGATGGGTAGGAAATCTATATAATAGTGACTTACACTTCCCTAAGTACTTTACTATTTGTAGACTTCGTCACCCATTATTTTCTTCTCTTTATTTTCAGCCCTTTCTTCAGCAATTATTTGACAAGTAAGTCTCATCATCTCAAGTATGTTTCAATAATATTTTTTTCCTTCATAATAGCCACCCTTAACTTACGTAATTTTGATGCGTTAAAGTGCAGATTTTCCTTGGAAGGAATAGGATCATCATCAAGGTAACTTTATTTTTCTTCTTTTTTCACATTCTTTCAAATGGAACATTTTAAGCACTTTACAGCCATCATTTATTAACTTTTAACACAACCATCCCTTT
Organism: Solanum habrochaites; assembly: GCA_027704765.1. NCBI lineage: Eukaryota > Viridiplantae > Streptophyta > Magnoliopsida > Solanales > Solanaceae > Solanum > Solanum habrochaites. The sequence goes on along the minus strand of JAKWJA010002495.1, from coordinate 20,287,324 downwards.
TTTTTTCAAAATTGATTATTACAATAAGTCTATGTTATAATGTTTAAGGAAGATAATTTCAAAATAAAAAGATTTACATAATAGTTTAGGGAAATATATGGCTATGACAAGAGTCTATAGGCTCAAAAGGGATAACAATTTATAAAATATCTTTAAAGGGGTAATATTTGCAGGACAAATCAACGAAAGTCCATTATCATCTTCTAAACAAAGCAACACTTTTTATTTAGCTTCAATAAAATGCAAGCCAAATTCTAGACAAAGATGCAAATAATGGAATAAATAAAATCTCACCACACATGACAAAGTATCAATCGTGATGGATCAATTCCACTTCTATGAGAGACAAGATCATAGCAAACTACAACATAATCTAAGATATATAGAAAGGACTATCATCAGCAAAAGAACCCACAAAAAAGCCAATGAACCCATCATAAAAAAATAATCAATGAAACAGTAGAAACTAGGAATTCATTCCTCCACCCCAAATATAAAAAGAAGTTATATCCACAAAGCATCAAATAAAATATAAAACAAGGGCTAGGACAACTTTCTGAGGCCTTTAGGACTAGCTAGTATCATGTTCTCTAAATTTATATCAAGGGTCATCACCCCAAACATCTCAAATATGCTCCTTTGATTTATTTTTTTAGTACTCAGTCTTCCCCTAATCTACAAAATCAAGAAAAAAAGAAAAAAAATGATACTAATAAATTTCAAAAAAAAAGTTATGCTACTTATTGGGTAATCTCCAAATAACCAATCAATTTAATGTCTCGGCATGACACTATCAATTTTTATATTTTTCCTTCAACTTTAAAGATATGAATTACACCCCTAATTTCACATTAATTTTTCTAGTATATTCAAGGGGTGGTGGTATAAAATTAAAGATCCTAAGAAATAGATATGACATTATGAACTTGTTGAATACTGATGAATGTAATTTTTCGACGATGGAACAATAGAGTAAAGAATATCGACACTATTTTCCTCCTTCACACATTCTTATATATGCTCAGATGACTCGATGAATTTCTCATCATCTAAACATAGTGTGGAAAAGTGTTTGGAATGAAGTCCAATGCACCCGAACTCATGAACTATTTTATAACTACACCGTCATATTTGGACATACTAGAATTTTAAAAAATATTATTATCTACTTCATTACATAAATCTAGTGCACTCTTCTCAACAGGGACAACATAAAGAAATGTATGATCAAGTAATTGCCCCGCAACTTTTAGTTGTTCAAGTTGATTTATAAGTATCTTTTCTTCCTCCCACATATTATTACAAAATTGTTGGATGTCATATGGTTCAATATTTGCACTCAACAAAATATCTAAATAATAGAGAACAAATTCAAAGGCATATTCAAAACGGCATCTACACATTAATTTATAGAAAAGTGTTAACAAATCTTCCATGTCCCTGTAAAACTAATATAGTTGAGAAAAAAATTACCCTATAATAACACATAAAATTAATTTGGCAAGAATTGTATGGACATTATCAGTATAAACTTTTTCAGATGACATCTCAAGAAGAGTAGAAGAAATATGATGATGATCATTATAATAATAATATTAACAATAAGAATAATAAGAATATGAATAAAAAAAATAATAATGATGATGTTGATGATGATGATAATAATAATAATAATAATAATAATACTAAAAAAATGAAAACTAATCTTATAAAATAAAAAAACTACAAGTTAAAATAAATACTAAACAAAATTTCTAACCTATATTGCCCGGCAGTGGTGCCATTCTTTCTAACGTTCAAATATTCTACTTGGAAACAAATATAACTATCTTATGCAATATATTTAACCAAATATGAGTCGGGGTCGATCCCACATAGAATATGGAAGAATATTATCAATAGCCAATATTTAACTCGATAGTTGTTATATAAAAATGGGGAGAGGGATTTAAATTGAATTAAAAATAAAATCAATAAAAATAGCTTTGAACTATGTATTTATTTATATCAAAACTAATAAAAAAAACTAGGAATGTGTTCCCCAAACGCTCATAACGTGGAAATACTAGTAATAACAATTCTTTCCTAGTGTATTACATGCAAAGTAATAAGTTAGATATCTCTAATTCCTTTGTCTAACATCTAGAGAATTTTGCCCCGCACCTTGGTGTTGCTACGGGTGTATAATTTACTAACTATTACCATCACCTCATATTAGACATCATAATCGTTGTTTGGTTAATTATTACTTTGCACCAATCGCGCTAGCCTATTAGCTAGTATAACACTAAATCTACATTGATAATTATTTTCTTATTAACTACCTCCTTGGTCCGGAATGTAACACCCTTTAGTTAGTAGACAATGATTTACATGTCGATACATCATTGCTTATTTAATACAAGGTGTTCTGTTCTCATTTTGGGAACTTCAAATTTTGTGATAATTGTAAACATGATCATTAGAATCTCATATAAGTAAATGTTTTGGTAACATAATATATATAGGATTATATGTATGCAATTTGTGGAAACAAATAATTTTATTGGGCAGCACCTTTTGGTGACATCTTTACATGTGATGAGGATCATTTGTGTAGTTATATATTTCGCACCTCCTCTGTGAATTTCGTATCACTTCAAGTATAGGAACCTTAGAAAATTAATTGAAGATTTGTTCTTCAAAATCAAGAGAAAAACTAGCTCCTTCTGGCTCAAATTCTACACACACTTCTCTTGGTAAGTGATACAGAAATCTATATCTATGTTGTGTAGTGTTTGGTATTTTAAAAATATCTCGTTCTATATAACTTATTTTACAATGAGTAAATATGATTTGGAAATATAATTCGTAATTCTACAACTCTTATGTTTATGAAAAAGTCTAATTTTTCATTTACGGATTTGAAAATTCGACGTAACATAGGAGAAGTGTTGTCCAGCTTGTGGAATTAGAAATCATGTCTGTTCAAGAGTTAGTGTTTTGATTATATCATTTATTAAAATACGTACTTTGATGTGATTCTTGATTATATGCACTATTTATACATTTACCTACATCTTTTATGAAGTATATAAGTCATGTTTTGTCGTTTTCTCTTTCAAATAATAGTTGTGACATGAGACACTAAGCTGGCCACAATCACTGTACTGGGAGCAATAGTCATATTTGTAAACTCTTAACATACTTGTGAATCTTATGATGTTTTACTTAAACATTATTGAGCTTCTAGGAATTAAAGAAGTTATTTGATTGTATATTTAAGATTATATATACTTGTGAACAAGATGAGGACCTTCATAGGTTGGTTGGTCTATGGTTTGAACAGTTGAAGTGGTGTTTAACTGTTTCATGTCTAATGAATTGAGGTTTGTGTATAAACTTGTACTTGTACTGCTTTTACCTGCTGGTATGTCTGAAAGTGTATACTTGTATGTTAGTTACCTCTTGTCACTTTGGATTGTATGTGTTATTATCGTTTAAGACATTAAAGACACTTGTGTAACTCGCCAACTTGTACGGACTCTTTGATCAGTTGGCTTTTTTGTCGGAACCTTATCCTTCTTGTGGCTCTTACTTTGTCACTATTGACATGCCTATTAATTCGGATCATTTCCCATCTTGACTTTGGATTTTTAGTTTGTCTTAAGTATGGGAGTTTTCCATTTTATGTACGATCTAGAAAGCAATTTTTAATATGGTTCTTGGTTTCTCTTGTTTATTGGATTTTGACACTTCTTGATATAGGGTGTCACCCTTCTTCATACCTTCTCGTTCTTGGTGTGAAAACATGATGTATATATTGTTGGAGTCTTTTTATTGAACCTATTGGAAAGTGGTGCTATGAGCGTTATTGACATTTGAAGCTTTAAATATCAAACTTTATAATCTTTGTATATAATTTACTTGATTTACTATATCTATTTAAATTATGCTTCCCTCGACTACTTAATGATAACTTTGTGAATCTGAGGACTCGAGATCTATAGTTTCTACAACACTAACCTACATGCTTAACGATAATTGTTTCTATCGTAAGTAATGTTCAAGAGGATGCTTGAAGTTGTCCATTGATGTAGGACATTTTGAAAGCCTTAAGGAAGATCTGACTTTCGTATAGGCATATATATATTTTGTATAAATGCTTGACTTGTACATGTTCTATTTGTTGTATATTTACATGAAATTTTGAGGGATGATTTTGTCATGTCACCATGGGTTGAAATATAAGTATGGCTATACATTTTTATTTTTTTGGGGTGTGTAAACCCATGTCTTGTAACATAATAATTTACTAAATATTTTATAAGTAGTTGGAGGCATGAGCATTATTTCTTTACTCCATGGATGTTGGTAATAGTATTGTGATTTTGTCCTTAAATGTGAGGATAATATATGCATGAAAGCTTCTAAGCTATTCACTTACCAAATTTTTGGAGGCTTTTTCTTCGTTAGTTAAAATTTTGTTCCATATAAATTTTGATCTCAAAATAAATTCCTAAAATGGGAAAGATGCCCATCGTTAAATAAATTATCCGTTATGAACTAAATCCTTCAACTAGATTAAATCAGTATACCTTCATTAATCTCTTTTAAATGTAGCAAGTATTAACATAGGTTCATTTAAAGGTTCTAGTATCTTTCGTAAAGTGTAGCTACATGGCAAGTAGAAACATGACTAGTTTTAATGTTAATTACTGTCAAAAAGACTTCTAAACGAAAGAATTATCATGCATGCAAAACACTATTCAAGAATTGCTTAGTTGATAGTAATTCTTTGTTAATTACCCATGGTTGCCACAACACTACTTGTGAAATTTAGGTACACATTATCTCAATAACATAATGAAAATTAATAAAATAAATATGCTTGAGCTACTGATAAAAAGTTACGAACAAATGCTAAATTATCTTTTATTAATCACGAATATAAATTATCTCTCTACTATTTATAGATGTAAGAAACCCTAAATAAAATAATTGAGTCCAAAAAAATAAAGAATCCATAAACAAAAAGAATTGGAGTCCTAATTTATATTTCTTCGCGTGAAAAATAGTGCCCCCTCAATGAAAGATCCAGTGCATAGATAGAATGCCACGTAAAAATTTAAATTCTTTTGCAATTCGCAAATTGCAGAAATGCATCTCATATATAAATATATTATTTTATTCACTTTAATTCGTTAAGCTGCCTTCTTGATTTCTTTCTTTCCGTCCATTTTTAATTTGTTGTATCTCATAACTTGTTCATTTTTCCACCAATTTAATCCTACAAATAAAATAGACTATTTTGCACAATCCAGAGAAATTATGCTCAAAAGGGGAAAATATAAATTATAAATATGAGGTAAATAATGAGAAAAATGTGTATTTTTACCTCACATCTTGGAGACAAATGGAAAGATGCACCAGAATCCAAAATCCATGATTCAACCGGCCTGTTCACACTAAGGAATAGAGCCTCCCCAACGTACTCTGTTGAATTTACAGAATCATTGTCATCTCCAAATTTATGATTCTTTTTCTTCTTTGGCTTTGTACAGTTCGTCCGAATGTGCCCTTTTTTCAAAAATTCCAACAAGTCAAGTTTGATCTGTTCAGGGATTTTCCTCGATTCTTTGATCTTGATCGACTATGTTGATTTGGCCTTTCGTATTACTTCTCCCCCTTTGGTCAACGCTTAGAGCAATGTCCGATGAATATCCCACTTCTCCTTTGCGAATACTTTTTCTAAGAACAACATCACGAATTTCATCAAACTTCAGTTTCTCAGATCCACGGGAACTGCTAATCGCAGCAACAACAGTATCCCAAGATTCGTGCAGAGATGACATTAAAATCAACGCCTTAATTTCATCTTTTAAATTAATATCCACAGAATTGAGTTGACTCACAATGATATTGAACTCGTTTATATGATCAGAAACGGATCCATTCTCAGACATCTGTAAATTGAACAATGTATGCATCAAATATCTTATTCATAGCCGATGTTTTTTCATAAATGTTTGACAGTGCCTTCAACAGACCGCACATAGTATTCTCCTTCACGATGTTGAACGCCACGTTTCTTGACAAAGTAAACCGGATTAACCCTAGAGTCTGGCGATCCTTGAGTTTCCACTTCTCCTCCTTCATACTTCACCCCGGTGAATGGTTCGTTAAGATCTTTGTAGTATAGATAATCTTCGATCTGCGTCTTCCAGAATCTAAAATCGGATCAATCAAACTTCTCCATTCCAAGCTTCGAACAATCCATCTTCAGTGATCGGGTTGAATCTCCTTAGCTCTGATAGCAGTCGTTAGGATCGAATTCACACACACACTTGATGAATTAAGAACAGAAGAACTTTAGAGAGAAAGAGATGAGAAATCTATAGAGAGAAACTAATATTTCGTGGTAACACCCCATGAGTAAACTTCCACGGCGATGGGGTATAAATATTAATAAATCAGATTATTTTTGGTTACAGAGAATAAATGGAGATTAAATAATAAAGCCTAAAATATAGGTTGGGGCGCTGCACCGAACCCCTCCTTCGGATGAGGTGCTCCCGCCCCCATAACCCCCTGGCAACCTCACCGCGGAAGTTAAACCGCATAAACAATTATATATATATATAAGGCTCTACAACCTAACAATCATACCATTATCAAAATATTACAATTCAACATACTCATAACATGCGTTCACATTCATCATATCTTCATCAACAAATAATAACTATTATTAAAGTACAGAACTCATGATCATAAAAGTCTCACCAAATAGCTTCCAAAAGCTCCTTCAAGATCTTACCCTCAATTCTACAATATTCATACATCAAACCACTCAACATCATCATCATCAAATAATAGGTAATTAAACAATAACATATTAAATTCAAACATCCCTAATCATAAGTCCAATTTATAAATAGGATTAGGGAATATAGTTTATTCATAGATTTTTTCATAGAACTATGTCAAAGAACAATAACTAAAAAAATAAACCAATTAAAAATAATAACCTATAAATATAAACCAAAGGAATTCATCATTAATCAATTTGAAAAACAATTGACGAAATTAGATGAAAACCAAAGTTTTAGACATCTTTGAAATCCAATTTTGAAGAGCCTTCTTGGGAAAGAGATCGAAGGAGTGAATAGCTTCCATATCTTAGGATTTGTTGAAGAATTATGTAGGAAATCATTAGTCTTGAATCCTTTGTCAACCTTGTAGCTTGGTCTTCAATGGTGGTCTTTGGAATAGAGAGAGAAAGTAGAGGGAAGTTGTAGAAAACTATGTTTGGGAATTAATGGGTTGTTGACTTTTGTTAATTTGGTTTAACTATTTTGTAGTCCCCAAATAACTTAATTAAAAACCCCTTTACCCTTAATTGATTGAATAAGTAACTAATCAATTATTCTAACTTAACCCAATACTCAATAGCAAACTCGAACCTAAATTGATGACTGCCCGTCCACACTCTATCGAGAAGATCATAGACCGTAATGGTAGTCCATGGTTTTGGTCAGAGACTAGTTTTTTTTTAACCTTCTTTGGATTTGTCTATGTCCCCACCTATGACCACAATCAACGGGTCGTTGACCCATTGATGGCTTGTCGCTTGGTTCGTCGACTACCACTGTCAAATGAGAGCTTTTAGGGTCAAATGCATGGGTCCTCATCAAGAAACCTTAGGGTGGTCCTTTGGGAGTCATACCCGAATGTTTTGTCCTAAACATACTCTACTATATGTTCCATAACTTACCAAAAGAATTGACTTAATTAAGACCCTTAAAACCCATTTAATCACACCACGGCACAGTAGCTCACCTATAACAAATCTTTGAACGTCATAGTCGTTCCTTAACGTTTTGACTCTAACACTTCCTAATTTGTTTCAACACATTAATTTTGACTTAGAACCAATATTTTAAGGCTTAGTTTATCTAGTGAGACTTTAGACTAAGTCATGGACATTCAAAGTGTTACAGATATTGTGAAGGACCACCAACAACTAAATGGTCCGTGGAGCTTGACACGAGTCGTGAAGTGGCTCGTGAAAGAGACTTGACAGACATTGAGGTTTAGGTAAATTCCAAACTATCATATATTTCCCCACAAAATTATTTAGGTGGACCATTACCAATCAAATTAAAGGTATTTGAGTCCTCTTTAAAACACAACCACGTTTCACTCATTACGAGCAATCATTAAAAAGTTATGATTATTTTAGTGAAGACTTATCGGGTGGAGCCTCTTCACGAACCACTTGGCAGGTTTTGGTTCTCTAGATGTACTGGATAAAATTTCGTTAGTTTTATTTGATGTTTTTCCCCGCAAAGTCGCTAGTTGAGCACCACATACGTCTAAATGGTATGTGAAGCTCCATACGGACCGTGCAATTATAAGTGAAGAAACTTCTTGGACATAGAGTTTAGTCTAAAGTTTAAATGATCATATTTTTCATCACAAAATGAATTAGGTGGAACATGACCTATCAAATTGAATATCTTTGTATCATATTTTCAATGCCACAAAGTTTTCTTAATTCCAAGCACGAAGTAAAAATTATGCTTATATTAGTGAAGCCCTCTAAGGAAGGGAATCTTCACAAGAGGCTAGATGGGCCTTGGTCATCATGATAGCCCGTGAAGATTGTCTGAAATTACTTTCCTAGCATTTAAGTCAGAGTCGCATTGATCGTTTCCCATATTGTGTTGTACTTAAACTACGTCGTTTACTGTTTAATCTACAATATTTTCTTTTTATATGCTTATAAACTAGGTAGAAACTATCTAAAAGTCTCATTATCATAATATAATCTAACTTATAATGGAAAATAGAAAGATTCGACTGTTTCTCACAAAAACAAGCTGAGTTTTTTGAAGTTCATCCATAAATTCAAAATATTTCTCTTTTTCTTTTTTCACCGGTTTTGGGGAATTTCTCTATTGGGTTCCTTTCACCCATTATGTTTCTAGAATTCAGTCAGTTTTTGGATTTCTTATAAACTGTTCAAACCTAGGTTTTTCATATTTTTAATATCTAATGTGATTTTAGAATTTATATTTTTCATTATCTAAATAACTTGTTTCTTGGTTAATTTGTTTAGTTTCATGCATAGAACTCACAACCCTATGTTGTGTTTATTTCCCGTACTTCCTGAATTATACATTCTAGGCTAATCAGATAGAAATTCATTCTTCAAAATTCGTACATATTTTATTTATATATATGTCTATTTTCGAAATAGTATATCATTACTTTGAGATACTCAGTATTTATGTGCATTTAATCACCGATTAGGACGATGTTTTAGCATACGCTTACGTTCTACAACTATGTGGCTGCATAGATTTCTAAGTCCCTCTATTTGTCTCAATTTAGTGATCACGCCACAATCATGCCTCTATACCCAGGGAAGGGTATATTAGGTCCTCTATTTGATGGCGAGTGTACATCGAACTTAATTTTTATGTCATGTGGTTTATATTGATTAAAAAGACCTCCCTCAGTTAAGATTCTTATTGAATTTAGCATTTTTAAGCATTTACGTCAATATACCGTCATCTTCATGATTAGTACTTTGTCGTTGTATCAAGTTTAATTATTCAATTGTACTTCAGTACAATTTATTCTTTGTTCAGCACATACATATATATATATATATATATATATATATATATAATATATATATATATATATATATATTATTTAGGTTAGCATATTAATATTTTGGAAACTATGTATATTCAAAGTATTTACACATACTTTTGCGCGCTACATCGTGTTATTATGTAGGTGCAGGAATTCAACATTGTGATCATTTTAGTTCGACTCCAAGTCCAAATTCAGTATTGTTTATCTACATGACCTAGTAATTTAATGATTTTAACTTTACGCCTAAGTGTCAAACAGATTGCCTGGCGTGTTCAAACAACAGTAAGGACACTAAGTGAAAGCACAATATTTCTATGGAAAACACCATGGTCAAAAGGTGTAGAAAACAACGACCTCTACCCCTACATGATTTAACTCAAACTTCATTAAACTATTATGCATCAAAAGAAATAGTGTACAAACTTTGCAACATACCCAAACATCAAGTTTGCATTTAGATTAAAACTCTTGTAATCCTAGTAACAAATTTTAATTCCTAAGCTTCAACGCAAAACTCCTAAGGATATGTTCCCGACTCTTCCATTTATTACAACTTGAAGATAACACTCCTAGGTCAGTTTATAACTTACTGAACTAATAATAAATCAAGATTCATTCACAACAAAAAACACCTAACACATATGTCACATCCGGGAATATCCCCTAGATATAATAGGTGTCGTCGTCCTCTTTGTGGAGTAAGACTAGCCTCTTAACTTACATCATTACATGCATAGGTCAAAATTTTGTGAAAAATTTAAAATTTTCATTACTTCTACTCATAGGTTTACATAGACCTCTGCATACACATAATATATACATATATATATATATATATATATATATGTATATATACTTCGAGTATACATAGACCAATCGTATAGAAAAATTACTTACCCTTCTACTTTTATTCCACATAGTTATATATAGAACATAACATAGTCATAATAGTCGTCTCATATCATAACCATCTAATAAGAATGAAAGAACTTGGGCATAACCCATACATCAAAGAAAGAATTCCTCACATGGGATATACAATGTGTCATACTAAATGGAAAAGAAAAAACATAGAAGCCTTAAACTCAAAACAACTCCATTAGCTAGATATTGGCATTACCCTTTGAAAGTGAGGACCTACACTACTTGGATGATCAAGAGATCCAATCCTTCTTCAAGTCTTATTCAAAAAAGCACTTCAACGAGCGGAACCAAAAATTTTTGGGAAAAGGAAGAAATAGGGTTAGTACACCACTTGTACTAAGTATGTGACCATATGCACACATACTTTGAAATCATGATAGGAAAAGGGACATTTCAGAAAGATATGCAATTTACTTTGAAAACACTTCAGCATGTTCAATTAGACCATACCTACCAATAGGACATGTTCATTAGGTCATAGCTATATTAATCACAAGAAGGATAACTTCAAGTCTAGTCAAGTCAACACGCATAGCATATAGTTGAATACATAGCCAAGAATCTCTATCATCAAGTCATTATAGTAATAAGCATGACTAAGAGTACATTTTAACATTAGTAAAGCAAGACAATTACCATGAACCCTTATCAAGTAAACAAGTGCAATTACAAAGCAAAGCCCAATAAAGTTACACAATCATGTAACCCAACAAGCATCATCACTAATATAATACATCACATATCAAAACATTTAAGAGTACATAATTTTATACTTTAACAATATAGACCATTGCACATTCATAATTGCACCAATGAACAAATAGTATCAATAACGTGCAAGTTCATCATATACATGTCATATAGTATCATAAGCATTTTCATACATAACAACATCCTCCAAAGACTCTCTTCAAGGCTAACTAGTGCAATGTTTATGTAGAGTCAAATACCTCTACCTAGACTAAGCTCAACCCCTTAGGTCATCTTAATTAGAGTTCAATCCTTTAGTTCATTTTACATTTTGGGAAGATCTTTCCCTAACCGACATAGACCACATGATGTAATATTGAATCTGGTGTCATGGAACCCTACACCGAAAGAAGAAAAACTACTTTTCAAGGTAGTACAAAACATGAACATAACAACTACGTGGATCAACCACCTAGTATTCCTATAGGGGAAACAAAGTTCAAAAACTAGTAGATATAGTTTGGACCCTCTTTACGCTACATTCATTATAGTATCCAATCTCAAGAGTACATTAGTGATCCTACCTTCCCTATGTGGGAAGGGACACTCGTCACTCTAGTTCACTCAGTGCTAAGCTAGAGTCCCTTTTTTAAATGTCTTTAATGTCTTTACAAACCATTATAGCTTATTTATGTCATAGGGTCTAGCCCCTGTATAAACATCATCATCATCATCATCATAGCTGAATAATAATTGCTTGAATAGTTTCCTTTCATTATAATTCATGTAGGTGAGGTTAGCATTTTGATTTTTTCATATCATAATAAGGCACATTGGTAAATCATTCACCATCCTTATAATATTTACATCTTAAGCCAACACCTCACAATCATATACAAGAATTTTCATCAAGATCATACAATCCTATCATTCCCAATACAAAGCATAATCCAATATAACATCATGACTTAATCACAATTAACCACAATTCGAAGTAAATAATAGGGATCACAAGACTTACAAAGTCTCCTTCATAATTAATCATCAAGATCTTACCGTCAACCCTTAATTCAACCCAGTTATGTTATATCATCATCATAAGTCAATGACCAACATGATAACAAGGTTGAAAGAAACACTATATCACAAAGACAAGATACTTAGGTCAATTTATATCATACCTCAAAACCTAGATCAACTTCTCAAGAACTAGCATGATAGAACTACAATTAACCCTAATTAATTTATGATAAGTATAACAACATAATTTTGTAGTATTCAACCAAAAACAATGTCCATTGAATCAATACAATATAATTCTAATCAAGATCAAAATCTAGGGTTAAGGGATATAGGTCATCTTCTACAAACTAGACCAGACCATCAGGATATGTAATAATTAGGTTGTAATACATGTTAATATATTCATAATATAAAAAAGAAATCATAAAAATAAATTCAAAAATCAAATTCAAGATTCAATTAAACCCACTTGAAAACTCATCTTTTGGAAATTAATTTGATCGAACCCTTTGAGGAAGAAAGCCTCAAAGGTGAATTAGATCTCATACCTTACTAATTGATGAAAATTTATAGTGAAACTTGACCATTTGTAGTCCTTAAACCCTCCCCCTAGGCAGTAAGCCTATATTTCCATATTTGGAAAATCTTACATACCTCAGTCCACGCAAAATTATTACTCCTTTGGGATATGCAATGGATGCAAAGTCATCCAAAAACCTCTAATAGTAACCCGCTAGACCCAAGAAACTCCAAACGTCATTTGGAGTTAATGGTCTAGGCCAATTTTTCACCGTCTTAGTTTTCCTTGGATCAACCTCAAATCCCTCACTAGAGGTGATATGACCAAGAAATGCCACCAACCTCAACAAAAACTCATATTTGCTATATTTGAAGCACAATTTATTCTCCTTGAGCACTTTTAACACCACCATCAAATGGTTCATATGATCACCCTCATTTTTTTAATATACTAAGATGTCGTCAATGATGACAATGATGAATAAATCTAGGTAACTTTGAAACACCCTATTCATGAGAATCATAAATGTTGACGTGTCATTTGAAAGACTAAAGGACATTACTAAGAACTCATGGTGACCATACCTATTCTTAACTGTCATTTTTTGTATATCCTCACGCTTACCCTAAGTTGGTGATACGCCGACCTCAAGTCAATCTTAGAAAAGTAGCTTGGCCATTGTAGTTGATCAAACAAGTCGTCAATCCATGGGAGAGGATACATATTCTTAATAGTGACTTTATTGAGTTGGAGATGATCAATGCACATTCTAAGGGACCCATCATTCTTTTTCACAAACAAAACTTGACCACCCGATGGAGAAATACTAGGTCTAATAAAAACTTCATCAAGTAAATCCTTTGGTTGAGCATTCAAATCTTTCAATTCGACCAAAGCCACCGATAAGGAGGACTAAAAATGGGATTTGTATCTGCTAACAAGCCGATACAAAAATAAATTTCCCGTTTGGGAGGAATATCGGGAAGGTCATTAGGAAATACTTACAGAAATTCCCTTATTACGGGGACCAACTCAATGGGATTTCGGAGTCTAAATCTTCGACACTTACTATATGGCATAAACACCCTTTAGAGATTATTTTTCATGCCTTCAAACAAGAGATGATACAACCTCTAGTAATAGAATTTTCCCCCTTCCACTCTAAAATGGGCTCATTCTGGAAAGTTAAACCTCACCACCCTCGTTCTACAATCTATAGAGGCAAAGTAAGCATGCAACCAATACATACAAAAAAAGACATCAAAATAAAGCATATCAAGTTCTACTAGATCAACATAAGAAACTCTATTGGGAAATATTATAGGAAAATTTCTACAATACCATTTTTCAATAACCGACACACCTAACCGGGTAGACGCTATAAAAGGTTCATGCAACATATCGGTAAAACTGTAAAACCTTTTGGCTACTAGAGGGGTAAAAATGATAAAGTAGTACTTCGATCAAGTAAGGCATATACATCAGTAGAAAATATTTTAAACATACTGGTCACCACGTTGGGAAAAGTCTCTTGCTCACCCATAGAGAGGAGACCATAGAAGTGGTTCTTCTTCGGAGCCTTATTTGAACCACTTGTTTGAGCTTGACCACTACCCTTGTCTTGACCCCTCAGATTAGTACAATACTTAACTTTGTGCCCACTTTTAGCACAACCAGCACAATTGTCCGTCCCTTTAACACAATCACCATAGTGTTTCGTGCAAAACTTTCCACAAGTTGTCTTTTTCGGTTGATGAACTAGTACCCTTTCCATTATTAGCTTTGGGTTTAGACACCCTATCATTCCATTTAAAACTTTCATATTCCTTTAAATATTAATTCGCAAAACTACCCTAGTTGGAGAACCGAAATTAATTATTTAATTCGTAGTCACAATCTTATGGGTTGTGTCATTTGTGCAATAACGTCACCACAGAGTGCCATTGAAAAAGATGGTCAACAAGCTTCTAGTCCGGAATATTAATTTTGAGAATGCCAAGATAAATTATTTTTGGAAGCCATTATTCCTTTTATATCTTTTTTGGTAATGAATACCTTCACAGATTCAAAAACATCATCGAAGGCATGGAAAAAAATACAAATAGTGTTATCAAGCAAATCAGCTATACAATTTTTATCTTTGCGCCATAAGATGTCTAGAGAAAAAAGACATCCACTTGTTCAATATCATCAATTGATCAAAACCATTATTGAGGAACTCTCTTTGTGTTGAAATTACGTGACTTGTTTATCTTGTGGTTGACGTTCTTCATTGTGTTGGCCATGAATTTCGAGATACTTTTTCTACTATTCATCCTAGAGTACCATCATATTATTTGATGAACTCCAAGAGAACTTATTGGCTCACGAATTGTATTTGAAACAAGAAAAATGAACTTCTTGATTCTTGTGATGAAATTTAAGTCAATCTTGTTTGTGATGAGTCTAGTTGGTTTGGGAATTTTGGTTCAACTTCTAATGTCATGGCCATGAAGGAAATATTTTCTTCATATATTCTAGATAATTTTTGGATGTTGAAAATGGGCAATAATCATGAGGCTTTTGTTCTTGGTATTGGGACTATTAATTTGGAAAGTAAAATGGTTAAACGCAAGTTCTCAATAATGTAAAGTATGCTCCGGATATTCGCTTGAATTTGATTTTTGAGGCAAAACCTTGATGATGAGTGTACTTTTTATACCCTTTGTGCTGGCCAGTGGAAGATTACAAGAGGTTCGATGGTTGTAATCCCTGATCACAAGTTGTCTAAGTTTTATGTTTTTGAGGGTTCCATTCTCATAGTCTTAATAAATATGATGGAGAATGATACATCATATAAATATGGTGACGTCATGATTGTTATGGCATTGAAGATTGAGTCATAAAAGCAAGTAGGGGATTGAAAGTTTGTCTGATAAAGATTTAATCTGTAGAGTGAAACAAGAAAAATTGAACAAAGTGTTCATTGCTAAGCCGATATACAGAAACAATTTTCTTTTCAGAGTCATCCGCCTTCATGAAAGCTTGATTTGATGAAGTTGGTACATCATAATTTGTTTGGTCCTTCTAAGTTAAAGTATTATTGTAGTGCACTTTACTTTGCATCTTTTTATTGATTATTATTCGTGCAAACTCTAGGTATTCTCTTTGATGTCCAAGGATCAGGTACATGATTTGTTCAAGAATTTTAAGACCTTGGTTGAGTGACATACATGGAAGATACTGAAATGCATTTGTTTGGATAATGGCTATGTGTATATTGGTCTTTTTGATAGATATATCAAAAAGCAGGGTAATCAGCATCAGAAAACTGCTCCAAACAGTCCTCAGCCAAATAGTCTAGCGGAGAGGATGAACAAAACACTAGTTGAGAGGATTAGATCTATTTTTTCAAATGCTAAGCTGTCATATTCTTTTTGGGAAGAAGCACTTAATATTGTTGTCTATGTTATAAATTTATATCCTATTGTTACTTTGAATAGTGTTGTCCATGACAGATTTTGTTCTTGTGAGAATGTTTCTTATGATCATATTATCGTTTCGGGGTTAAACACTTTATGCATAAGTATGCAGATCAAATTTGGATGTTAAAACTAGGCAGTGTATCATTGCTTCTTATGGTCAAGTTTAGTTTGACCATTATTTCCTTGATTCAATCGAGAAGAAACTTGTTATAAGTCATAATGTTGTGTTCTTTGAAGACCAAACAATTCAAGATTTTAAGAAAGTTTATTCTCAAAACAGTGAGAATCCTAGTTTACATTTATTCTCATAGAAGATAATGAAAATCAAGTTTATAATGAAGATGGTGATCATATTTAGTATGACTAGTATGACATTGATGCTACAGTGCAAGACGATGTAGTTGGTCAGGAACCAACCTTTACTGATTATCTAGATAGTTCTCTCCAAAGATCTACAAGAGATAAAAAAAAACCTCCATATCGTCAATCTCCTAATGAGTATGTACTCTTGACTGACGGAGGAGAACACGGGATTCTTGATGAGGTCATGGAACGTGAAGGAAAAGAAATATTGTTTAATGTTATGGAGGATGAAATGAAGTCTCTACATGAGAATTATACCACTAATTTGGTTATCTTACCTCAATATTGAAACGCTTTTAAAAATAGGTGCATTTCCTAGGTGAAAGATGAAGAGTGTATTTAGTTTCATAGTACAATGCTAGAATAGTTGTGAAGGTCTTTAATAAGAAAAATTAAATTTATATTGTTGATATGTCTTCTCACGTTTTGAAAATGTCACTCATTCGTGTGGTTCTAAGCTTGGCTGTAAGTATGGACTTGGAGGTTGAACACATGGATGTTAAAATTGTTTTTCTCCGTGGTAACTTTGATGAAGAAATTTATATGGAGCATCATGAAGGCTTTGAAGTCAAGGCAAAAGGTAATTTTGTTTTCAAGTTGAAAAAGAGTTTGTAAGGTCTAAACCAAGCTCCAAAAAAATGGTACAACAACTTTTGTTCTTTTATGAATGGCACGGCTTAAAAAATACTTATTCGGGCCATTATGTTTTGTTGCAAAAATTTTCTGATGGTTACTTTATTATCATTTTTCTTTATGTTAATGACATATTCTTTCTTTTTAATCATACTTGCAGGATTAAAAGGTTGAAGCAAGAGCTGAATAAATCTTTTTTCTTAGGAAGACTTGGGACCAGCAAGTAAGATTCTTCACAAACTAATTGTTCGTCAAAGGGATGCAAAGAAAATAATATTGTCACAAAAGAAATACATTCAGAAAGTAATTCGTACATTTACATGGACAAAGATAAGGATGTTAGTACACCTTTATCTATGCACTTAAATTTGATTATTAAACATTGTTCTTCAAGTGATGGAAAGAAGGAAGATGTTTAGAAAGTCTCGTATTCTTCAGCAGTTGATAGTTTGATTTATGAAATGGCATGTACAAGACCAGCTATTGCTGATGATGTTTCTATTATTAGCAATTTTCTTTATATCTTGAGGAAATAGCACCGGAATGTGATAATGTTTATTATGACATATCTTTATGGCACTTACCATCTAAGTTTGTGTTTTGGGATATGGAAACCTATGCTCTGTGGTTATATTGATTCATACATGGCAGGTTATCTGATACTTGGAAGTCTATTTCAGAATAATTGATTACTTTTGCAGGGCGAGTTGTGTCATGGTTATCTAGGTTGCAAAAATGTGTTAACTTATCTACTTCAAAGGTTGAGCTTATTACAGTAGTTGAAGCTTGCAAAGAGTTGATATGGGTGAAGAGATTTTAAGGGAACTTTGTCAGGATCTAGAAAGTTATGTGCTCTAATAAGATAGTCAAAGTGTAATTCATCTTGGCAGGCAAGAATTCTAAAGTTTATGATCAGTCTAACACATTGATGTAAGGTATCATTGCATTCTTTATGTGTTGGATTCTATGTTGCATGAACTTGAGAAATTTCATAACAATGATAATGGTTCTTACATGATGACTAAAGCTTTTCCAAGAGGGGAGTTTGAATATTATTGCATGATCGTCTGGGTGGTGGTTTCCTCCGCATAGTCGGTAGGGGGAGAATTGTTAGGTTTTGGGCCTTTTATACTTCCCGTGTGGATAAATAAAAAATCAATGTTTTGGGTCTTCCTTTTTTTTTCTTTTTGATAAATTTAGTTCAAATTTGACTAGCCCACTTTGCCCATAAGCCTTATAATATGGTGCATTTGTAAGACTTTCTTTTAGGTCTTATTAGAGAAGAATCACAAGCGATTGATAGAAGCAATATATAGAGAGAAGTGAGAAAATGCATATTTTCACACAAGTCCTAGTTTTCAATTTCCAATCGTGATTTCCACTTCGTTTCTTCTCCGTTAGAGATTATTTTTTGACAGCTTGTTATTTTCACTTAATCTTTTAATTTAAATTGAGATAGGTAATTTGGAGTACTGTAGCTCCTGATATGTTCTTTTTAACAAAAGTTGCGGGTTAGTGTTTTTACTTCTTTTATTTCTCTCAATTTTTGTGCTATCTTATAGTTTCGTTGCTTGGTGTTTGGATCTTTGTCGGTGGCCATATTGGAGAAAAAATTTGTGATTCTTGTTGATTATAGTGGAGCTTTGGTCTTTTTATTTTTACTCTTCTCACCGAAGAGGTTTTCCACGTTAAACTTCGGTCTCTCGTGTTTTTATTTGTTTGCTTGCTTTGCTGATTTTTTTGTTGTCCAAACTATTTAATACAGACACGTAAAAAAAGTAGAAGGAGAAAGACAACACTTACAAACACAATAGTTGGGAAAGAGTAAATCCTTTTAAAATGGGATGTAAATTGATAATAAATTTTCTGATGTTTCTTAAATAGTAGAACTCACTGGGGATAATTTTATAATCCCTCAAAAAACAAAAGAAATCGTACATAACCTTCTCAATTATGAAGATAATCATAACCTGCATAAACTCCAACTTTATAATAATTACTATTGTACCTTTTTCCTTCCATAACCTCCCTCATTATATTCATGTTAATCTCTTGTTTATGATTAACCTTTTGTATGCCTCTATGCTACACTATACATAGGGGCATAAGAGTTCATATTGTTAACAATTCAAGATTTGATGAATAAGAAATGCTCTCATCTTTTGTCTCCCCTATTTATATTGTTTTATATTTTATATTTCTTTTCATATTTTACTTTAGTTTTATAACTCGTTATCAAAAAGAATTACTCATCCTCCATCAAGAATAAATTGTAAGTATTATTTTTTATGAATTATCCTAGTAATTCTTCATGCAAGGTATACTTCATGATATTTGGTTGCATAGTATATACTTCATATGATATATATGTACAAACAAAATTTATTTTGTATTTATTCTAAAATGGTAAGTAAATTACAACTATCTTCATAACAATGTTGAGGTAAACTATTAAAATGTTTGAATTTATTTTAACTTGGGACTTCTATATGATTTACCATGTTGTTCTAATTAATAGTATTTTTCATTTTTCTTGTATATTAAGTAAGTTAAGATTATATTTATATTTTTTGATCATTATTTTTTTGGCAACGCATATGATTTATTAAGGCATTAATTGAGGGTAAGACGGTGAATTAAAGTTTCACCGCACCATATGGGTAACACATCGAGTTAAAGCTTGGTGCACCATGATAATAAGAAGTGGGTTCAAGTCCCACTAAATTACGAACAAAGTTGTCTTTATATGTTCAAGACAATGGGTTTAAGTCCTAATACACTATAGTGATAATATGATGATGACTAATATAAAATCTTATACTTTTGACTGAAAGTCATGAAATTTACCCAATTAATTTGCTCCATTCTCTTATGTGAATGAGGTAGAAGTTAATCAATATGTCTGAAAAAATGAAAAGTGGTTGAATGTATGAAAATGAGTATGGTGACATGTTAATGGTCATCATTGTGGTAATTAAAAGGAAAAACGTTATGAGTTTTTAAGATTTTAATTCAAATGTGAAGGTTATTTTGTCCATTTAAATTGTATGAAAGGTTATTGGACACATTGTTTCTGAAAATTATCCTTCAAATGTTAAGATAATTGTTAAAAGTAATTTTTATCCATCAAAGTGGGATGAGATGTTGGGATATTATTATCCTCCTTAAAAATAAATGAATACAAAGTGGTAGTATATTTTGTACATTTGACCTCTTAGAGTATGTTGAGGTGAGTCACAAAATGCTGAAATATGACAATGAGTATCCAATAAAAATTTCTAGAACATGAACAATGGTTATTGTCCATTTCTCAAAGAAAATGTGACTTGTGTTCGTATGGATAAGAACATGTTCATGTATTGTTGGGTAAAAGATACATCTCACCTCTACAGAAGGTTTGAGAGACTGAAAGAAAATCTTTAGACATAAGTTGTTATTTTGGTCATACATATACTTTGAGTACTACACAAATATTGTGGTATATTTTATAAAAAAATATTAGAGAAAAAAAATAAACAAATCTTTTCAGTAAAGGTTGTGGTCATGATCAAAATAAATGTCATTGTGTGACACCACAAATTTGTCGTTGGTTATCAAGAATAAGTTTTGAATGTAATAATTTAACCATAAAAATAATAATGATTCTCCTTAGGAGATGGCACCATAAGGATGGAGTTGTTAATATAGTGGTAGTACACAAAATTAATTGATAGTTCTGAAAGGGATAATACTATCTGGAGGAATGAAATTGTTCATAATATTACAATTGTAGTATTTCTCCAAAGAAACTTTTTCAGTTTCTCAATAATTGAATACAAATATTATATTGAGACTATAAATTATGGGAAGACTTAATATCTTAAAATTACTACAACCAAAGTGGGTATTAAATATTTACGTATAAGATTATCCATTTTGTCTGTTGTTTGTTGTATACAAAAATATAGGCATGGCCCATGCAAAAAAAAAATAGAAGTTTACTTCAATAAATATAAGTTGGCAAAATAGATTAACCATTCAAATTCAATTGTGATGCAAAAGAAATTGAAAATCACGTGGCTATATGTTGAAGAAATTGTCAAGACCCAAAACGGATCGCGAGTGGCACCCATATTTACTCTCCTATGTGAGCGAACCAACCAATCTAATCCCAACATTTCAACCATAAATAACATAATATAATGCGGAAGACTTAAAACTCATTGAGGAAATCAATTAAATAACTTCTAAAATTTAATACTTATCATCCCCAAAATCTGGAAGTCATCACCACAAGAACATCTATCCTCAAATTACTAATCTAAGAGTATCTAAGAAGCTAAAGTAAGTAAAAAGCTAGTCCATGCCGGAACTTCAAGGCATCAAGACAAGAGGAAGATGATCCAGTCCAAGCTAGAAGCATTAGCTCACCCTGAGATCCGACGTGATGAAGACTGGATAGAGTTGCGGTTGAGTTGAAGACGATGGTACGTTTGCTGCACCCCACAAATAACAAAGAAAAACAATTACAAGTAGGGGTCAGTACAAAACACGAGTACTGAGTAGTTATCATCGACCAACTCAAAATAGAAAGCAATATATTTCAGATAACATCATAAAACAACTAATATTCTTAACAAGTGATAGCAACAAGTATAAAAATCATTTATAACAAAACCAACCACATCCATGGGGACTGAAGCCTCCACAACATACTCTTTTGGGAAACATGTTCTTTGGATTGAGTATATTAACATATTTCAAGATTCATTATCCTTATCCCTCTCGTGTCGGTACGTGACACTCTGCTCCACTACTACTATCCTGGTGTCGGAACGTGACACCCGATCCATATACTATCCTGGTGTCGGAATTTGACACTCCGATCCATATACTATCCTGGTGCCGGAACGTGACACCCGATCCATATTCTATCCTGGTGCCGGAACGTGACACCCGATCCATATACTATCCTGGTGCCGGAACGTGACACCCGATCCATATTCTATTACTACCCTGGTGTCGGAACGTGACATCCGTTCCTCTAACCTCATTCTTTTAATTCATCAAGCCTTCTTTTATACTAAGGCATCTTCATTAACAAGAGGTTTTCAAGATTAGACTTCAATAGTCTCATCATGTTTATTTTATCATAATTACATATAAACACATCACGCATACACACAATTAAGCATATATAAGGGTTTACAATACTACCCAACACATATCATTCCCAAAGCTGCGTTCTTCCTCTCTCTCTCGATCGATCTTTTCTCTCTCTCTCTGTTCTTTCTATTTTTCTTATTCAAAACCCTTTTTCTTTTACCCTAATTAGCATATAGTTAAGTAAAAAGGATGATAGAATACCCCACTACTTGTTTCAAGGTTCTCTCTTTTAACCCCCAAGTAATTAAATTATTAACATTAAACCACTAACTTTATAATTATAAGCAGGAATATCCCAAAACGCCCCTTAAAATATTTAACAGAAATCCGACCCAGTCAGGGTCATGCAGCCTGTGACGGCCCGTCGTGCCTGCGACGGTCCGTCCTGCTGCTTCCGTCACAAGGTTCAGAGACTCCAATTCATTAAAGAGTCTGTGACGGCCCATCATGCCTGAGACGGTCCGTCCTGCCACCCCGTCGTGACGTTCAGAGAGTCGATCTCAGTACCCAAATTTCTAAATTCTACGTGTTTTGGAACGAGACCCCCTCGACGGTCCGTCGTGGGATCCGTCGACTCAGCCAGTTTTTTTTTTTCAGAAATAAAATCTGATGCTCAAAACGACTAAACAGGTCGTTACAGAAATACAAGTTTTTTAAAGAATTATCTTTTGTAGCTTGTTCTCGTGGTAAAATGATCATTTTACAAGCTGGGGTTGAGATTGTATCCCCTAAAATTATTTGGAACGTATAAAAAATGGATATGAGCCCGTTCACCGTCGATATTGACCGTTTACTATTATAATTTAATAGATGCATCTATAGTATGGTAACATTTGCATTTGTATGAACTTATAAATTTATTTTTGTAAGATTGTTTGCTCGAAATTATTAAATTAAGAGCAAAGTTCCAAACTATAAAGTCATGTAGATAATGGTGGTTTGTTTTGTAGAAATTTTATGCCTCAAATTATAGCTAGACCATTGATTATGAGAACAAATCTCTAAAATAAAATTTTGTTTGAAACAAGTTTATTTAACATATATGTATTAAGCAAACAAGATTCTCCTAACACAATTAGTTCAGGGTCAGGAACCAAATAATTTCAATCTAAAAATTTTGATGTGTGCACATATGATTTTATTTCTGCACCACGTACAAAGATGGATCCCCAATTGAGATAGAGGGTGAATTTTAGATATTCTACCATTGGGGGGAGATATGTGTAGTAGCTGAAAATTATGTGTGGCATGAATTATCTAGATCCTCATTAAAACATAATGTGAACTTGAAGTTCAAGTGTTAATTCACTTGAAAATGTTGCAAGTATTTTGCCTGATGTATTTGCTAAGAAAATTTTTTAATTCAGTTACAAATGCTCTAATAAATAGTCATTGAAGGACAAAGTCTATGGTACAAGGAACCATGATAGACCAATTGATTCCAAAATTTAAAACTCCTTAATGAAGGAGAGGAGCGAATTATCAAAATGATCATTGATAATGAGATACGTGTTTTGAAAGAGCACTATGACATAACACTTCATAAAACCTTGGCGAAGATTCAGGTACCTAAAAATGATGAAAAATGAAGAGATCTCGATAAGTTATGTCATATTAAAATCAATATAAAAATGATCATCAAAGATATATTTGATATAAAGTAACACTCAATGCTATAAATAGTTATGAGGGTTTAAATTTGAATATGTCATATAGCATGGACAAATGAATGACTAGCCAAAAAAATGCACTATTCAAGTATATTTGCTTCACTTAGAAAAGTAATGTTTTTGAACTTATAATTTATAGATCAAAATAAATGTTAAAGGGATACAAATGAATCATTATGCGAAAGTATAACCCTAAGATATGAAGTATGGTTTGCGCCTTGAGGCATAAAGAGTTTTCGCAAAAATCCTGATATTATTAAATGGAGATATATTCTTTAGTAGTGGATGCCATAGGACTTGTTTCAGTCTTACAATAGATGACATACTCGAATATGCATAATAATTGATTATTATTTATAACTAGACGATGAAGGTTATATGAAAATTCTTCAAGGATTTAAAAGGTCTTAAAACAATTTCAATGAGTATGCAGCGTTTTTAGACTGCTTAACACAAAAAAAAAGTCTTTTCCACCTCATGAAAATTATTTAAAATATCATGTATTGGTGGAATTGATGCACTTACAGATTGTTGTTTATGCAAATGCTAGAAGATGTGTAATTTTCTTTGAGGAGAAAAGACGAGCTTCAATAAAATTGATCAATATCTGATGAGTCAAAAAAAATTTTAATATGTAAATGCAGAATATTTATTTGATCTACACAAAGCTCGATCGCAAAGGAGCTATTTGATTACATATGGAGGTATAACAATATTTTATCATTCAACAAACATTGGAAACCACCTCTTTAAATTGTGTAGAAATAATACTGATATATGAAGTATGTTAGGATGTGTTTAGTTGGAATTATGATCTATCATATTCAGAAAATATATGATTTTTCATCCACCATATACAACAATAATATAGCTCAATTGAAGGGTGGATATAATCAAATAAGATCGAGAAAAGTATAGTTCACCAAAAGTCTTCCACATATGATCTTTAACAAAATGGTAACAAAGACGTTCGAACGTTCCTTAAAATAATAATCTTGTAAGCTTATTCACTAAAGATTGCCAGCATCAATATTTGGGAAGTTGTGATACAAGATTGGAATGCATTATTTTCGAGATATCAAGTGATGTTTTAATCAAGGGGAGGACGATACGTGTTGTACTCTTTTAATTAACCATGATTTTGAACCAATTGGGTTTACCTGGTAAGGTTTTTAATGAGGCAATATTCAAAGCATATTAAACGATATGTGTACTCTTTTTCCTGCACTTGAATTTTTTTCCACAGAGTTTTTTCCTAATAAGGATTTAACAAGGCATATTATCTATGGACATTCTAGGGGGGGTGTTATAAAAAAAATATAATGTAGATGTCCACTACTCCAAGAAGTAACTACATAACCTTCTCAATTATGAATCTAACAATAACCTCCATAACCTACAACTTTATAACCATTACTCTTGTAACATTTCCCTTCCATAACATCCCTCATTATATTCATGTTAATGACTAAACTTTTGCATTTCTCTATGCTATAATATCAATACAGGCATAAGAGTTTGTTGGATTTTGAAAAGGCGTGAATGGAAAATGAAGAGTTGCGACTTTTATGAAGAGTTGTGAATTTTATGAAATGTTGCGACTTTTAAGAAAAGTTGTGACTTTTATGAAAAGTTGTAACTTTTATGAAAAGTTGTGAATTTTATGGAAAGTTGTGACTTTTATGAAAGGTGACGACCTTTCTGAAAGATTATGACTTTTCCAAAGGTTTGTGACCTTTACGGTAAGGCACAATAAGAACCTTTTCGCACTATCCTTTGTTCTCTATAAATTGAGGGATTTCCTCTCATTTTAAATAGAATTTATGGACTTCTTCTTCAACTACTAAATCTAGTATTCTAAGTGTACTTTACTGTCGTTGAGTGGTTTGCTGACACCGGAGTTTTTGGTATCTATACTCTGGTGATTGAGATCATTTTACCCTGGGAGGTTATATTCCAAATCAAACCTCGGATACTAGAGAGGAATAATTTCCTTAAGGGGACACTGTGAATTCAGTGGACTTGATCTTTTTCCTATTAAAATTTTTCCAGATTATGGTACGTGTTTTACAAACTTTAAATTTGGGAATTAATTTCAGTTCTTCTCTTCTTTTGTTCTTCAATGGTTCATTAAACTTGGTAACTTCGTGTTTCTGCAAAGTTTGTTGGAATCAGTAAGATTCTTTAGACAAATATTAACAACAATTATTTTTTAAGAAAAATATTTTGTATATTTTTTTTAAAATCTGTTTCTGATGCTAGTTTCGCTACTAGTTTTAATTTTCTAGTTGTGAAAATGTTCTTAAACTTTGTTTTCTTACAAAGATGTTCAAAGTTTTGCTCTAAGTATGTTTGGAATACAAGATGAACAACAATCTTAAGGAAATTACTATACTGTTAGTATTTTTGTATTCTACTGATTGAGAGAATCTGACTATGGAAGTAGAAGATAAATGCATTACATCTTCATAATTCGTTGCTTTGTTTAGCAACGTCGAAATGAGAATGTAAACAGAAAATTTTTACGGTATTCCATTTAAAGATTACTAGGTAACCTTCTTATTAAATTATCTATGGAGGAAAATAGTTTCTAAGAGTTATCATCTTTGATATTTTTTTATTATGTGTATCTTTGGAAAAAGATCTGGAAACCATATATTGTGGAATGAATTTTACTTCACAAATATTGTTGTTTTTAAAATTCTTTATTTTGCAAAAATGAGAGATGCATATTTTTGTTTGATAAAATAGTATGTCAAAATGTTATAGTTGGAAGACTATTTGATAAGAAAAACATTTCTATGTGATAAAGAATATGTGTTATTCTGTTTAGAGAAAAAAAAAGACTTTTGTAGTTTTGTACTCCATGAGAAATGTTAGTGTGCCTGATATTTGTAGACTAAAAACTTTTGTGGTTTTATACTCTGGATAAATTGGACTATGCAACTGGTTTGAAGAATATGAAAACCTCACATAATAAGTCGGTATTGTACTTTTGATTTTCTATAAACTTCAATGTAATATAGAAATAAATTGTACAATTTTTTTTGTCCTTATTATTAGTATTTAAACTAAGTGGTATGCCTATTTATGATAGAGGAAAAATATCAATGACTTAGAATTTGTGATTTTGTGTCTCTATGGAATGAACTTTGACATAGTGTAAACATTGTCAAAGAGAATTGCAGCACTATAATTCTTTCGTAGAATAATGTTCTAACATTAAAATATGTGAAAAAACTATTTTCAAATATTTGAAAAACATTTTTGAGATCACATTTGAAATGTGGGGGTTATTTGCTTATGATTAGACTTGGTGTCTAATTTTCCTTTGGAACAAAAGATACGAAATTCACTGATAGTTTTGTATTATGTTATACCCACAAAATTCTTGGAGTATATTTGGTATTGTGGATGTTGAGTTTCTCTATTACTAGTATATAGTGTGACTAATATGAAACATCCAAATTATATTTATACTTGTTCAAAATAATTGTGTTCTTTTATGAAAAAAAAAAAACAAATCACTTAAAATATTGTGATTTTTCATGAAAATATATGTTTGTTATAATAAAAGTATTTGCATAGACATGAATATTGGTGAAAGTCATTTGTTATGTTTTTGTAAAAATAACAGTTGGACTATATTGTCTTTATTTAACCCGATAAAACTTTGTTCATAGGTAGTTCTATAACAATCACATTGAAAGTTATGGAAATGTCCTTCTGAAAAGGATATTTGACAACCTAAACAATGTTTGTATCACACAAAATTGTAAGAAATAGGAAAAAAATATTAGTGAGAAAAAATCTATCTCACGAAGAGTTTTTCAAAGTCAATGTTTTTTATTTGTTCTTACTTGCTTGAGTCAATGTTTGTGACATGAACACTTGGGGCATGTTAATTACAAAACCTTGTAAGAAAAACTGATCAACTTAGAAGTTTTGCCTAACTTTGAGTGCAATAAATAAAAATGTCAAGTTTTTGTGGAATCTAAGTATGTTAGGCATTCTTATAAATCTGTTGAAAGGAATTCTAATCCCTTAGAATTGATTTACATTGACATTTATGATATGAAGTTAACACCATCTCATGGTGGAAAAAAATATTTGTTACTTTTATTGAGAATTGCATTAGAAATGACTATGTCTATTTGCTAAATGGTAAGGATGAAGCAATAGAAATGTCTAGACAATGTAAAATCAAAGTTGAAAATCAGTGTGAAAAAATATATAAGAAGTAATAAGAATGGAGAGTATAAATCTCATTGTACAGAGATATGTTTGGAAAGTGAAATATCAAACAACAACCATATTCATCTCAATCTAATGAAAAATTGAACGTTCAAAGAAATGATGGATGCATTATTTATTAGTTCGGGTTTACACAAAACTTGTGTGGAGGAACTATCCTTACTGCAAAAGGGATCAACAAAAAGTTTTGTCCTATTAGAAAGAAAGCGATTTTGTTTGATCAGAATACAATCTTTTCCATATGAGAAATGGAAAGAAAGGAAATCCAACTTGAAATATTTCAAAGTGTGGGGGTATCTAGTCAAAGTCAAAGATCCTATTCCTAAAAGAATTAAAATAGGACCTATGACTGTGGATTGTAAAATTAGACTTGAGTAGTCTAGAGAAGGGTCTAAAAGGCCTATGAAATGAAAAGAATAATGTACTTAATAAAGAGATTCAGAGGCTTAGTAAAATGTTAAAGGACATTTACTTCCTTCAAATATGATTTTGTAACATTTTCTGTGTCTTTTGTAGACTCATCCTTTGGAAAGATGGTGTCAATAAACAATATTGAAAGTTCATTGATCTTCTTCAAGAAAATAAACCTTTGGGTTCAAAATGAATCTTTAAAAGGAAAAATAACAGTTGATGGAACTGTTGAAAAATATAAAGCAAGACTTTGTGTCAAAGGCTTTAGAAAAAAATAAGATTTTGATCTTGTCGATATATATACTCGTTAGTAATTAAAATTACATCCATTCGGATGTAAAAATTATTACTGTGGTATATGACCTCCAAATTCATCAAATGAATGTCAAAAGAACTTTCTTAAATGTAGAATTGGAGGATGAAATTTACAAGGAACAACCCGAGGATTTTGTGGTACCTGGTAAATAAAAGAAAGTATGTGAACTTGTTAAGTCACATTATGAAAGCACCAAAAAAATGACCTATTTCAATCAAACCATGTCGACAAATGGATTGAAGAATGATGGAAGTGATAAATGTGTTCACATTAAAATCATAAGGTCATTGTTTGTTTGTATATTGGTGATATGTTGATCATCAATAGAGACACTAATGACATAAATGCTACTAAATGTATTCTATAAAGCAAGCGGAATGAAAATTATTGGAGTTGCTAATGCGATCTTAGATATAAGAATTCGTAGAATTCCACAATGTTTAGCATTTTAACGGTCTCATTGCATTGAAAAGGTACTTTACTAGTTCAAATATTTGAATGTCAATATTGTCAAGTGTCCAATAAATGTGAGCTTTGCATTTCAAAAGAGTGAAAACAAAATTGACTCACAATTGGATTGTGCTAGATTTTTGGGAAGCATGATGTATATCATATAGTGTGTGCGATCAGATATAGCATTTGCTATTTTAAACTAAGTTCGTTCACAAGTGATCCCAAATAAATTCATTAGAGGACAATAAATAGAGTTTTGGAGTATTTAAAATAATACGTAAAACTATGTCTTCCATTATACCAATATCCAACAATATTGAAAGATATAGTGATGCAAATTGAATCATCGGAAGAATGAAATAAAATTCACGAGTAGATATGTATTTACTATTGGTAGAGGAGAAGTCTCTTAGAAATATTTCAAAAGAGACATGTATCGCTAGCTCTACATTGATCTTTGAGCTAGGTGCTCTAGATAAGGTCGGTGAATAAGTTAAAAGACTCCGGAATTTCTTAATAGATATTCTATTTTGGCCCAAATCATTGACATTAGTATGCATACACTTTCACAGTCAAGATGCAATAGGTAGGGCATGGAGCATGACGTATAAAGTCTCGTCATATACGACATAGACATGATACTGTTAGAAAACTACTCTCTAGTGGAATTATCATAATTGACTATGTAAAGTCAAAGGATAATGTGTCGGATCCACTTACAAAAAAGCCTAAGTAGAGAGAAAGTTAAAAGATCATCTAAGGGAATGAATTTACGGCTTAGGAAAAGTCATCATGGAGGTAACTGTATCTAGCAGATGGAGATCCCAAGAGCTAGATTCAAAGAAAAAAAACAAAGTTGTGAATGACGGTTCGACATAATCAATAAACTCAATCCATTCTCATGATGAAGACAATGCTCAGGGACAAGGATACAACATTAAGGCTTGTTAATGAGTTAATAAAGCTTAATGATTTTAATGATTTGCTAAGTTTGGCAGAGTTTACCAAATAGTGTATCTACGCGATAACACGGTTAGAAATCACCTATGTGAGTGTGAAGTGTAAGCCGCTTCAAAGAAGATTATTGTCAAAAGCCCATCTCTATATACACTCATGAAACCAGGAGGTGTTCATGGCTAAAACGAACACAACCGTAAGAACCATAAATGGTAAAGGGTTAGTTGTGTGACATATGGTTGTCTAGGTATACACAACAGTTTGACGGTTCAAAGATATCGCATCTACCGATTGACCGAGTATATCCGACATATGTTCACTACGGAAAATCCAAGGGGAAACCTACTTATCCAGATGCAATTAATTCTTGCTTGTAAAGTACACATACTTGTCCGTTTCTTTTTCTTCGAGTCATTCCCCATTCATGGGGGGATTGTTAGATTTTGAAAAGTTGTGAATGGAAAATGAAGAGTTGCGACTTTTATGAAGAGTTGTGACTTTTATGAAATGTTGCGACTTTTATGAAAAGTTGTGACTTTTATCAAAAGTTGCGACTTTTATGAAAAGTTGTGACTTTTATGAAAGGTGACGACCTTTCTGAAAGATTGTGACTATTCCAAAGGTTTGTGACATTTACGATAAGGCAAAATAAGAACTTTTTCGCACTATCCTTTGTTTTCTATAAATTGAGGGATTTCCTCTCATTTTAAATAGAATTTATGTACTTCATCTTCAACTACTAAATCTAGTATTCTAAGTGTACTTTACTGCCGTTGACTGGTTTGCTGACACCGGAGTTTTTTGTATCTGTACTCTGGTGATTGAGATAATTTTACCCTGGGAGGTCATATTCCAAATCAAACCTCGGATACTAGAGGGGAATAATTTCCTTAAGGAGACACTGTGAATTCACTGGACTTGATCTTTTTCCTACTAAAAATTTTCCAGATTCTGGTACGTATTTTACAAACTTTAGATTTGTGAATTAATTTCAGTTCTTCTCTTCTTTTGTTCTTCAGTGGTTCATTAAACTTGGTAACTTCGTGTTTCTGCAAAGTTTGTTGGAATCAGTAAGATTCTTTAGAAAAATATTAACAACAATTCTTCTTTAAGAAAAATATTTTGTATATTTTTTTAAAAATCTGTTTCTGATTCTAGTTTCGCTACTAGTTTTAATTTTCTAGTTGTGAAAATTTTCTTAAACTTTGTTTTCTTACAAAGATGTTCAAAGTTTTGCTCTAAGTATGTTTGGAATACAAGATGAACAACAGAGTTCTATGCTAGACAATTCAAGTTTTGATGAATACTTTGATGAATAAGAAATACTTTCGTCTTTTGTCTTCCTTAATCTATTACTTTATTTTTTATATTTCTTATCTTATTTTACTTTAATTTTATATTAAAATTCAATTTATGTGTACATTTATTTATCATGCATTGCTAAATTGAAGCAAAAATAGAAACATATAAACATCCCAACATGCTAAATTGTACAGAACAAAAACTTTAATTATTAAATATTGTCGAAGAGGCAAGATAAAACAAAAAAAGAGAACAAAAAAATTTATATCAACAGACCAAAGAACCAAGGAATTATTACTTAAGAGAGCACACAAACGATAAACGCAACGGATGAAAAAGATACATACCAAGAAGGATAGGCAGCACAAGCAACAAGACTCACGAAACATGGATGACTAAATTACATATCGTAAAATAATTATTAGAAGGAAAATTATTCTACCACACAGAAGGATTAGAGCCCTGCAAAAACATCTTAGGACACGTCTAGTTTTCCAGAAGTGGACAAAACAAAAGCAGACAAAAAGACTAAAATACACTTCTAGTGAAGCAAGCATGTTGATGAAGAGGCCTTGCTTGTAGCCTCTTCTATATATTAGTACCATTATATGTGTCCATGTGTTACTCAGTTAGTTGATACATATAATTTAGAATATTAATCTATCAACAATTTTAAGAATGAACTTATTATTAAGTAATATTATTTATTTAAATACTGCACTTTAAATATGTATAGATAATAACTTTAATAATATAATAAAATCACTAGTAAAATTAAAGATTCAAATCAAGCGAATTAAACATCAATCATCCTGCAAAAACAAATTTAAAGTCATTAAAAAATTATAAACCAAAAAGGAAAAAGTATAAAAATAAACTAAAGTTTTACAATAATTATTGATTAAGAGATTGTAATGCTTAAATATTACTATATCTATATAATGCATACACAAATCTCACTAATGGTGTTAATTATAAATATGAAATTAATTGTACTGATTTTTTTCTCAACAACTATAAAATTAGATCCAAAGAAGAAGGAAAAAATTGTTTCGTCAAAAAACTTTATGCATAGTAATAGAAAATAAAATATTTTACTCTTTCTTATTGTTTTTTTTTTTAAAAAAAAGTTGCACAAAAAAAATTGTCGAAGTGTTTGGTGGATATGTGATTTATGCATGGTTAAGTCAAAACTGAGGAATCAAGATATTGTTATTTTGATTATTTAATACACTGAAACCTAATCAATCGAAAAAAATCTGACATATGATGAAACTCTCTCTTTGGTCGTTTCTTATTGTCCTTGAATGTATGTTGTTAAGATGAATCATTCTCCTTTGTTATATACTGATATATCTTACTTTTTCTTTGTTGAAATGGAAAAGTATTTATTTAATTGGAATGAATCGCAAAATCGCTTTGAAAATTAGGATTAATTTGATTTTTCCGTAAAATTTAAATGGGAACATTGGAATCGTCAATAACTATAAGTATGTAGTTAATAAAATTTTTTATTAAATAACCTATATAGTTAATAGTTAATGGTCCCAATGTTTGACTCATTTGATTTTTTTTAAAAAACACTTGGCCCACATTACTAATATAAGTTAGAGGGGATTATTATTATTTTTTTCATAATTTGAGTAATCAATAGAAACGAGGGAACTTTCCTGTTGGGAAATGGAAGCTTCCAGAATTTGCTTTAGGTGAAAAACTATGCAAAATATCGAATGTATATTTGCATATCTTGATTTTTGGAATACTGGGAATTACTTATTGTTTTATTGATTGGTGAAAAATAGTTGAAATTTGGTGGGTTAGGAATCATTTGTATAGGGGTGAAAATTTTATAATTTTTGGTTTGGAAGATAAAGGAAAGTAATCAAATTATTTTTTGATTGAAAACTGCAACACGTAATGGTTTTTATAAGAGGGTTAAATATGCTTGTGTGCTGGAATAAAGTAGCAGGGGATAATGTTGCTTCTTTTAATCTGGTTGGAGTCTGTTGTTATTGCTAATATTAGCAGTACAATTGTTGTAACTAATCAATTTGAGAAAAAAAATTGGGGTCGTGTTGATTTCATTAATGGAAAGGGGAAACTTTTTTTTGGTTTATGAGGTTGAAACTGGTTTGTAACCAGTATTTCATAAATTCAATTTATATTAATTGTTTATTGTATTATAGATCTACTTTTTATGTATATTGAGTTACACATTTAATTATTAGGTCTATTTTATAGGATTATCATTGAATTTGAGATAATTGGAGATATTCAGACGTAACACTAAGCATGAAATTTTGCAAACATGACATAATTGGTGATA
This sequence comes from Solanum habrochaites, assembly GCA_027704765.1. Classification (NCBI taxonomy): domain Eukaryota; kingdom Viridiplantae; phylum Streptophyta; class Magnoliopsida; order Solanales; family Solanaceae; genus Solanum; species Solanum habrochaites. The sequence continues at coordinate 20,253,222 of JAKWJA010002495.1, read as the reverse complement.
TTCAGACGTAACACTAAGCATGAAATTTTGCAAACATGATCCTTGACATATAAGTTATATGAAGAGTAGGAGCTTGATTGAAGATATGAGTGAGTTTTGGGATTTAGATTAGACATAAAATTATTTGAGTATTTATGAACTCTCTTACTTACAAATATTGCATAGTTGGTAGATTGAGAATATTCCGAAGCTTTGTGAAAAGGAAAGGAAAAATCTAGAGGATTCGTGACAAAGGTTTGACATTTAAGGTATGTTAAAACTTTCAGACTTCATTGAAGGACGTTTTTTAATAAAATAGTAAAAATGAAATACACCATTGTTAAGGGTGAAAGATGGAGGTCTTGTACTAATGATGTGACAGATAGTGGTAGGAGTACCGGTGTTATAAAGGTAAAGTTTATGTAACCCAATAATTCCAAAGAATATAGGCATTAGGGGATGTATTATTCCCATGAATTCTTTTTGTGATTGTATTTCTTATTAAAACACGTATATTTGTAATAGTTGAGGTTCGTAGTGTAATGTTAATGGTTGATTTGTTGAGATGCGTCATCATCCCTTTCATTAAATAAATATTTAACACATGTATTAATATGAGATTGAGTATAAGTTGGGCAGGAGGAGATCGTCCGTTTTGGGATGGTGAGATGTTAATATTATAATTCGAGCATAGAAAGATCATCCATGCGGAAATTTTTTATTTTATGATACCATATTGAGATCGTCCGCACACACACGTAGAGATTGTCTATGTACATATATGGACCTTATGAGTCCCCCATGGGTCATAAAATCTCGATCTATTTCAGAGGAGTATCATGTATATATGATTGAGAGAGCATTTAGCATATAAGGCATATCATTTGATGGTGTCACATTACATCGCATCTCATTATATCATTTCGTCTTTTGGATTATGTGCTTTCATAGTGGTTCTACATTATGTGAAGTTTGATTATCCTTTTTGATGAAACTAATTGACTGGTACGTATAGTGTAAACTTGCTTTAGTAAAGGTTTGATTTTCTTATATATAATTAGGTCTTTACTTCTTCGTTGTTAGTCTATCAGATATAATTGGTACATGTGGTTTGGTACTCATACTATACTTCTTGCATTTTTTTGTTGTTCTGAAACAATTCCTAATACGAGCAGTTCTCGTGGACATTTTTTATTCTGAAATTGAACTATCTTTGAGATGCTGTGAGTTGTCTTGTTGTTCCGTATCCCACCCATCACTCTAAATTTTATTTGTTAAGTTGTTTTTGTATTTAGATAGTATATGTTTGTCACATAGATTTAGTGTTACATCATATTTAAATGCACTTTTACTTATTACACCAATTCTAGTGTGGTATTTTTAGCTTTCCACATTTCATATTGATAATGAACTTTGTGTTGGGGATTTTTACTCGTTGTTTACCTTTTTACTTTATTCATTAGTTAAAATTAGTCAAATATGTTTAGGTAGCTTATCTACTTATTTGGAACATAGGTGTCATCACGACTCTTGGATTTGAATTGTAACAATTTGGTATTAGAGATCTAGGTTCATCGGTCTCACGTGTATAGGAGAAATGTCTAGTAATGTCTTGGGATCGATATGATGAATTCCATACCTATCATGAAGTGGCTGTAGGAAATTTAAGGATATTCTATTTTATAATTCACTATCGTGCACACATGGACTTAATGCAATTCTAATCTTTATATCTCATTCTCTATTTGATAGGGAGTACTCGTACATCTTCATGTTGTAATTAAGAGCCTATTCATCTGCCTACTTCTCGAAGAACTATCCTAGGTAAAGTCATGGGATGAGGACGAGGTCTAGGTTGGGGTAGGGGTTGTATTGCAACACCAGTGGAAGTAAAAGTACCAATGCGTACCTACAGCCATGAAAAGACAGTATCTCCTGAAGCAGATATTATTCATGGTGATGTATAGGATCGTGTCGAGGGGGATGGACCGCTCCACCAAATATTATTGGAAACGCAATCCCTTAAGATACTTTGGCTGGTATGTTAAGACTTCTAGAAGGGATGGCTTAGGTGGAAATTTTATCTATTACCTTTAATGACTCACATACCCGTATTAGAGGTCACAATCCATATATGATAGTTTCTAAATATTCTCAGACTCTCAATACTCAGCCAACTGCTGATGTAGCTCTCCGTTTAGATAATATAGAATTTCAAAGTATTGCATCGCACTTGGAGAGCAGGTCTTTCGTGAACGTTGTATGATCAAAAGACGTTTAGGACGTTCATACTAATTAATTCTCCAAATTATACTAGTGACTTGATGGAGGATGCATACGAATTTAAAGTTAGTTATCATGAGAGGGTGCATAACTTTGGATTAGTGGAGTCTCATGGATTTGATTACACAAAGTTTAAGATTACTAGTTTTGCCACACAATGATGGAAGAATTACATTAGTAGTAGGCCAGATAGATCCCCTCAATGATCATGGACTAAATTTACTAAAGTATTTCTAACCAAGTTTGTTCTACGAAAAGAGAGGAGCGTAAGAGGTCCGAGATCAAGATTTTGTAGGAATAAGGTATGTTAGTCACAGTGCATGAGGTTAAATTCCATGCACTGTCTAGACATGCTTTCATTATACTTTCCACATATTTTGAGACAATGAGAAAGTTTTTTAAGGGGCTGATTATTCCTATTCTTCTAGGAATTTCTGAGGTTTGTAACTTTGGTATTCCATTCAGAAGGTGGTAGATGTTGCTAAGGAGTTGGAGATGATTTGACGTTAGGGATTTAATCAGTGTGAGGTAAATAAACCTTGTTATTCACGTTATTATGGTTGTGATCATTCTATGACTCATTGTTACATAGAGAGAGATTATCACTTTCAGTCTAGCAGACCCATTCATGTTTCTATACAAGCGTTTAAAGCTAGTTACGTAGGGCATATTTTTTCTAGTTCAGAGCATATAGTACAACGTTCATCTTCAATACATGTAGGACGCGGACGGCGTTTTGGTCATTTATGTTCCTCTAATCTGCCTACATCTTGTATTCGTTTTTTAGAGTGTAGTGATGTGGGAAAGTTTGTGAGAGATTGCCGTAGGACAAGACATGGGGGCTTACATAAAGGTTCTCAGGATTTGACTTTCAGGGGTGCACAACTTCTAAATAGGAGAGGTTTAAAGAGTTCTAGAGGTTGTTCTAATAAAGGTAGAAGTGGTTCTCTGTATGGTCACGAAGATGGTTGTGTATGTTCACAATCGGAGGGTGCTTTAAATCTTATTATGATAGGTATTATTTTGGTTTGTCATTGATAATCTATCATTCTCTATAAACTCTTATATGTCCAGATATTTTTCTTTGAGTCTTGTTATATTATTTGAGTATCTTGATTTGTCAGTACATGTTTCTACTTCTCCTAGGAATTTTTTTATGGTAGATCGGGTGTATCAATTATGCAAAGTGACCTTGATGGTATATAACAGTCATGCAGATTTGAAGATATTAGATATGGTAGATTTTGATGTGATTCTAGGTACAGATTGGTTATCTACTTATTACATAGTTTTATATTGTCAAGCCAAGATAGTTACATTACATATTCCTAGAATTCCTATAGTAAGAATGGAGAGGTTGTCTTAGTCACCCTATTAAAGGGGTGATATCATTTCTTAAGGCTTGTCACTTGGTAGAGAGAGGATGTTTAGCTTACTTGGCGCATATTTGAGATACTAGTGTTGAGACTCCTATGCTTGAGTCTATTACAATGGTGAGTAAATTTTCAGAGGTCTTTCCGACACATTTGCAAGATCTTCCACCTGATCGTGATATATATTTTTGCATTGACGTAGTTCCAGATACTAAGACTATTTTTATTTCTCCTTATCGTATGGCACTGCCTGAATTGAAAAATATTACGGAGTAGTTGCTGGATTTGTTGAGCAAGGGTTTTAATAGATCGAGTTTGTCTCATTTGGGTACTACAATAGTTTTTATGACGAAAAAAGATGAATCTATGTGTATGTGCATTGGATATCGAAAGTTGAACAAGGTTACAATCAGAAATAAGTACTTTACCCCGTATTGATGTCTTTCTCGAAGATTGACATGATATCTGTTGCCATCAGTTGAAAGTTAAGGAGGAGAATATCCTTAAGACAACTTTTCTAATACGTTATGGCGATTACGATTTTTGGTTATGGCTTTCTGATTGTCTAATGCCCCATCAGATTTTTTATACGTGATTAATGGAGTATTTAGATAGTACGTGGATAACTTTCTTATTGTCTTCATAGATTATATATTGATATACTCCCTTTGTAGAAGGAACACGAGCATCATTTGGGAATTGTGTTTGGGAATCTAAAGGAGAGAAGCATTATGCAAATTTTTCAAAGTGTGAGTTTTGGATTTATTTGGTATCGTTCTTTGGACATGTACTATCCAGTGAGAGTAATATAGAAAATCCTAAAAATATTGGGGGACCTACTTCAGTTGCTGAAATTTGGATTTTTATAGGCCTTGCAGGTTATTATCGACGGTTTGTAGAGAGGTTCTCATCCATGGCATCCCAATTCAATAGATTGATACTAAAAGAAGTGGCTTTCTAGAGGTCTGATGAGTGTGAGGCATGTTTTCAAAAGATGAAGACTTTATTGAGTACTACTTCAATTTTGACCCTACCATTGGGAGGAGAGAATTTTGTTGTATATTGTGATTGTTCTTGAATAAGTCTTGGTTGCACTTTTATGCGTAAGAGAAAGGTGATATCCTATGCCTCGAGTCCAGTTGAAGGTTAATGAAAAGAACTATCCAATTATCAATTTTGGAGTTGGTGGGTATTATGTTTGCACTGAAAATTTGAAGGCATTATCTTTATGGTGTGCATTGTGAGGTGTGAGGTGTTCACACATCATCATAGACTCCTGTACATATTCATTCAGATGGATCTTAATTTGAGATAGCAGATATGGTTTTTGTTGCTCAAATACTACGATATGACTATTCATATATCATCCGAGTAAGGAAAATTTTGTCACGACCGGGGAGCACTTCTTAGACGTAACTGACGTCTTCATCCTCGAAAAGGTCTTAGACTAGCCCTGAGCATACATCATTGCCTATCATAGGTAGAAAGAATGTATAAAAATGAAAACTTTACATAGACTTCTCTTTTATCAAAATAGTCTACATAGTATTCTCACACAAAAACCATCTATCATAGGAGTACATGATTTGGACATAGACCTTACATCATTACAATAAAGTCTAATAAGAGAATACAACATAGTTTTACAAGATAGTAATAAGAAGAATGTCTTTAGACTAATCATATAGTAAATCTAGAATAGTGTCATCATCCTCGGACTCTAGTTCTCACCAACAACTTTGGAACTATCCAAGTCTTCCTCGAAAATGACCTTCAAGCCCTTGAATGGCCCACACCTAAATTGTTGTATAAAATAGAACCAAATATGGGTTACTACAAACCATATGTACTATGTATGGAGACATATGTATGTTAAACCTTTGAAAAAATGCAAGAAAGGACATTTTATTTACAAACATGCTAAGTTACTTTGAAAACCTATATGCACGCACAAGAGAATATACAAGTCAATAATCACAACAATATTAAGATATGTTCATATCCATTTACTAGAGTAACATCATAATAAAGCCATATCAACATTTTATTTTCTAGAGTTCTTATCATCAAAGCATACAAGACCCTTACTCATAGTCCCAATCAAATCCTACTAGTTTAATGCTCATCTGAAACCCCATAAACCCACATAAACCAAAAGATACTAAAGGACCATTAATCAATGCCTTTATCTCATATAACATCATATCATGCATGGTCTTCATCATACATAACAATTTAGACCACTGTCATGTTCATCAAATGAAACATCATATAAGATAAACCTCAAATTGTACAAAATATTAATACAAATCATTCATAAAATAAGTGCATAATAACTTCTCCTAGGACTCCCCTCAAGGTCAACTAGTGCAATTCATAGGTAAAGTCCCATCCCTTACCTACACTATGTAGAATCCCTTATGTCACCCTATTTAGTGTCCATCCTATTAGTTTCTTCATTGATTATAAATTTGAGAACATTTTCCGTAACCGACAATATACCATGTGAGCTAAACATGGAATCTGGTTTTCATGAAACCCTACACCGAAAGAAGGTGCTCTAGTTGCCAAGGTAGGCCCATACATAATTGTACTATCTAGGTGGATCCACTAGCTAGTCTTCCTATGGGGGAACATATTTGTGGGACTAGGAGATTTACAAGAAACTCTTTTATGCACATTTGCATTGTAGTGTCGATATTATGAGAATAATAGTAAACCTACCTTCCTTTTTGGGAAGGGACACCTCTCATATATAGTTTGCTAAGTGCTAAGCTAAAGTCCCTTTTTAAAATATCCTTAATCTATCATTTACATTAGTTGATTGTATAGGAATTAGGAGGATAACCTCGTGTATAATCATGATCATAACTCTTAGGTATAGAATGATAGGTTCATTTAATCACAACCAAAACTTTAGTTAGATCATGTCATTATAGCCATAATAATAAGGCACACAAGAGAATCACTTTCAATCACGCATAATAATAGTCGTATCATCATCTCACCTTCATAACATTCATAACATGCTATCATATTAATCATCTCATCATCTGCCTATTCTATTCATATATTCATACTTAAATTAAACATCATCATCAATAATAGACCAACATTATTTAAGTAATGTATTCATTGTCTTGAAAGTCTTACCGATTGTTTTAAAGAATCTCTGCCAATATATCACCCTCAATTCCACAACATTTATCTAATAATCCAATCACCATCATCATATAATAGTAAATTAAGCAATAAAAAAATCATTACAACATCCCTAATCATATATCAACTTAATTAATAGTTAGGGTTACGAAAAATGGACATTCATTGATATTATAGGAAAATTAGGTAAAAATGTAAAATAATACATCACACACAGACAAAGAATCATAATCCACCAATATTAATCTAATCAATACCATATTAAACAAATTTGAAAGATAACCCATGAATTAGGTTGAACATCATAGTTTTGAAGAACATTAAAAACCAAACTTTGAAGGTTCTCTTGGGGAAAAGATTCCCAAGAGTGAATATCTTCCATACCTTGTTAATTCTTAGATAATTGTAAAATAAATCCTTCTTCTTGAAGCCCTAGTGAACCATTTTGTATTCCTAAACTAAAAAATTCAAAACCGTTGGTAAACCTTAATCAATTATTTAACTAATTACCTAACTATTCCTACATTGACCAACTTAAGACAATGACCTGGGGTCCCAAACGATGAGTCCCGTTGATGAACTGTTGACCCAACCACATACCATCCGTTTCATCCATGGTTTGGGTATGTAACATTCAAGAAAATGTACTCGTCTAATGAAGAGTCTATTCAGTTTTAAGAATAGGTATTGGGGTTACATAGGCATCCCAATGCCCAATATTTAGAAATATTGGGCATATTAGAAAATATTGGATTAAAGGGTGTTAGCCAATTTTCTATATATAAACAAGATTGTCAAAGAAATGTACTTGTAATAAAGAGCCTAAGCTAAAAATCTTCATTTTCATTGCTCACAAAATAAGTGCGAGGCATTCATGTGTCAAGCCTAAGCACAATAGAACATGACCAATTAAAATTGTCATGTAGACTAAGAAGTGCCGAAAAACATAATGAGGATCCTTTGGACAATAAGTAAACTTTACAAATGAACCATCAAGAATAGTTAGTTAGGAAAGTTCAAGTAACACATGTGCAAGCACATGTCAAAATCGGCCAGGTGGGGGAGGGGGGGGGGGGGGAAGAGGCGTGCGCAAGGGTCTACCATGTGGGGACTAACTCTCTTACAACCTCTAGACTCTAACTAACTGACCTGACTAGCTAAAAAACCTAGGACAATAAATAATAAACTATCTAGTGCACCCGAAATTCTAAGACTTAATTGGGTGACACTAACCTAGTAACTAGTTCAATACACAATATAGTACAAAACCTAGGATGGTCCAAAAGGTTTAGTTATGGTCCCAACAACGTAGGGGTGCTTTATTAATTATACTAGGTTCCTTAATTAATTAAATTTAGGAATTAATCAATTAAGGAAAATTGACAAGAAAGGACCAAACTCTTAGGAAAAAAATTAGATTTGACTAAGTTAAATGCTTTCCTATTTTTAGTGAATTTAGGAGGGGTATTTTTGTAATTAAATAATAAATTTATTTAATTAACTTCATTATCCTCAGTTTAATTAGTAAAGATCAGTTCCTAAGAATTAGATTCACGTTCAAACACTAGAAAATTCACAACTCAAAATAGTGAGCAAATGAAAGAAAAATAGAAAAGTTTCTCTCGATTCTTTTAGGCAATTTCAAGGTATTGTTCAAGGTTTTCGTGCAAGCTGATCTTCGTATATTCAGTGCTACATAAGGTATGGGTTTTCTCTCTTGGATTCCTTTCCTGAAGAGGCTTTTCAACCGTTTTATGGATTGAAAAATATCAAAATTAGGGTTGTCCCCAATGAGATTGTTGTTTGTCCATCTCCTTACTATCCGTGTTCTCGATCCTAATATTATGTAGATTTAATGTCGAACCTGTTCTTGGTATGTGGTCCTAACTGATCATTATGTGTAATTTGTATGTGATTTGAATATGTCGAATGAGATATATAGGTTAGATCCATATGATTAATGCCTAATTGTGTTCGAAAAGATGAAATTATTATAATTCGTTTAAAAAAATTAAATTTATATCTGAAACGGGTGAAAATTTCGATTACTATTTGTATTTTACAATAGATATGTTTGTAAGTGTTTTGAATGTAATTTTTCCAAGAATAGACAAGAATGAGAATCAAAGCTAGTTAATGAACCTTCAATGCCAAATTAATTTATTAGCTTTGCAAAACTAAATAGTGAATTGTTCATATAAGCTAATCAAATTTAAAATGTTTGATGATTAACATGATCAAATTACAATAATATATACATGAAGTTAAGTGAATTAGCTAATGTTATTCTCATGACAAGTGTCTAGTGAAAGTTTGGATTTTGCCAATAAATTGGCTAATAATATTCTAGATTAGCATAATATATGAAAGTTTAGTCTATGCCAATCAATTGGTTTACAATGTTATTTTCCAAAATATGATTTAAAATTGGCTAATGACTAACTTATACCAAATTAACCATGAGAGATGTAACTTTGAATTAATAACCAAGGGTATGTCAGTCATTGGGACAAGTCCCAACAAACCTTTTCCAAATGAAATATGAATATAAGTAAGTACATTGAACAAAGTAAATAATGTTCATAAAGAGCGGTATATAGCTACAAAATTTCATCGAACAAAATAAGGCGAGCAATAACATAATTAAAAGTTTAACCATTATGAAAGTGAGCACAATGAGGTGTTAAAAGAAGTGAGGCAAGTCTCACTGACACCTAGAAAATTATGTTAAAGTTACCCACAAATGAGGGTGTTAATAATCGTGATAGAGGTCTCATTAACACCTAGATAATAATGTATGGTTAAATTCACATTTCATCAAGAAAAGAAAGGGATGACCGGTTATCCAAAGAGTTCAACAAACCTCATAACTAGAAGAAAGTTTCCCTAATGTTTGAGTAAACTCTAAAATATGTAAAGAAAAAAAAGTTGAGCAAAGCACCGATAAACTAGAAATGCGCTTGTGCCAGCACATGCAATCCTCATGAGAAAAGGCTACCACCAAGGTTGATAAGTAGTCTTTGTATGTCTCCTAGTCTTCGAACGATGTTGCTAGCATAGGAACTAGCTAGTGGATTCCACCTAAAAGAGTTAGGTATTATGCGGTTTCCCTTTGGCCAGTGTAACCACCACTTTTCGGTGTGGTGCACACACTGGATTTCATGCTTAGAGCACATGTTCTATGTTGGGTAAATGCTCAAATAAAGTATTCGGGTCACTTTAGCCGTGAAACACCTCTTTTCGGTGTGGGGAAGTCACTAGACTTGTTTTAACATTAGCTTGTGAACAACCCCTTTTTGGTGTGGGGCAGACACTGGATTTCATGTTTAGCTCACAAGATCTAGTTTCACTTTGATTGGTAAACCACCCCTTTCGGTGTGGGGAAGACACTCGATTTCATGTCGGCTCGTATGATTTTAATGCTAAAGATTTAATTAAGAATGTAAGAAAGAAAGAGATGAAATAGAAGTTCAAGGTGAGATAAGAAAGTAAAGGCTTAAGTATATAAAATCATTAGTGGTTGATAAGAATGATGTTTTAACAAGTTATTGGCTTGTGCCAAATAAAGATATATGCTCCAATATCTTCATGTTATGCAAACGATTAAATAATGGGCACAACAAAATAAAAATTGGCTTATAATGACTTCGTATATTATGTTAATAAAGGATAGTAAAATATAATGGTTAAGCGATGCCCCATTATCTCCATAATATGAAAATGATTAAATAAGTGGTCTAGACAATGAAGATTGGCTTATAAAGATTTCATGCCTAATTTATCATGAATGGAAAGAATAACTTGTAGTAAGGGTAGTGATACGCTCAAACTTACTTCTTAAATAAGAAGTAAATCGGTCGTATCAAGTAAAGAACCCAACTAATGTGGTTTGTCTCGTTCCCACGAGAAAAATAGTTCTGACTTAACTTTATTCTATTATTACAATTATTTACCTACAAAAAAAAAGACAATAAAGGGGGAGTTTTATTTCTAAATTAATGAAAATAATTAACTAAATTAAAGTAAACAACTAACAGATTCAAATCTTGGAGCTTAATCAATTAAAAAAAGTAACTAGGGCTTAAGTGTTTCCCACGGGTTTCTAACTTGATAATTCTAACTACAAAAATTCTTTCCTAGTATCTTGCATGTAAAGTGGTAAGTTATATATCTCTAAATCCTTGGTCCGACATCTAGAATATTTCACTCCGCACTTTGGTCCGGCTACGTGTGTTGCTATGCTAACCGTTACCTTTACCTCATATTAAGCAATGTGTTTGATATTTGACTAAGTTATTACTTCATACCAATCGACACTAGCCTATTAGATAGTATACACTAAATCTATGTTGATAATTCTTTTCCTATTATCTACCTCCTTGGTCCGGCAAGTAGCATTAAGGCGAGTTCTAATGTTGGCCATCCATTAAAAAAACTTCTAAACAAAAGCATTATCAATACATCCAAGACACCATTCTAGAAATGCTATTTTAGTTAGATTTTACAACATTATTCACCCATGGTTCCCACAACCCTTGTTATGGAGTTAAGTTACCCATGGTCATAATCACACTATTCATATATTTAATATAAGAATTAATGCACTTACTTTAACGAGAAAGAATAAAATCCATAAATTCACTTGATTAATCAACAAAAGAACCAACAATTGATTCTAGAAAAAGTGTAACAATTGCTGAAAATAATCCTTCAATACTAGAACAAGAGATCTAAAGATTATCCAAAAGTCTAACTATCAAAAAGTCTAACCCCAAAAATGAGGTTTTTCAAACTATTTATAATAAAAACAAAACCCTAATATAAGAAAGATTCTAATTACTGGAAATCTGTCAAGACGCGTCTGGGTCGCCGGACCATGTGACGGACCGTCGTGGTCACGACGGGCTGTCATGGCCTCCGTCATCCCATACTTCACAAATTCTTCTACTGCTTTCTTCACTACACTCAACGAACAGGTGTGACAGACCGTTCCAAGCACAACGGTCCGTCGAGGGTCTCCGTTCCATAATACTTAAACTTCATGGAATTTGGGTACTGGGATTACTATCTGATTATTACGACGAACCAGCAGGACGGACCGTCGTGGCTATGATGGTCCGTCGTGGACTTCGTAATCCCACACTAGGTCAGACTTCCCCATCTTTTTTTAGAAGATTCTCTCCTCCCTACGATGCAACCTATGGACTGTCACAAGCTCGACGGACCGTCATAAGCTCCATAGGTGTTGTCTTCTGCATTTCTCGCTCAAAAACTTCTGCGTTCTTCGTTAAACAGATTTACTGCAAATAAGGAGAAATTTACATGAAAATCAATACAAAAAGGCTTTTGGACACACACAAAACTTAAGGAAAAAGCATTAAAAATACCGTGAAACCATGGTACATCAACACCCTCAACTTAAATTCGTTGTTTTTCCTCAAGCGACACACTATGACTCACTACAAAATCTTTGTACAATAGTATCCATATTTTAGCTTTCGCAATCATTTGGCTATCAATAACGGTCAGTATCATCATTTTTATGCATGTTATCACTATTAGACTTGAATTATGCGGAATCAGACAATGACACAGACTCACCACGCACTGACACCTATCCTCTTCAATTTCTCACCGAGGTGCTAATATTTCCGGTATTGCAACTAGTGTCCTCACTCCAAAACAACATCCTCATTTTTCACACAATGATTTTAATTTGAGTATAAGGATTAATTTTCAACACTCACTCTTTGAACAAATTCACAACTCATTTATACATATTGCCCTAAGCTTGCCCTTATTTTCACTGCTTTATGTTCTCCATACAACTCTTAGGATCACGATAGGACTTTCTTAGCGTGTAACATAGGATCAGGGTTAGGTAGGGTATATTTAAATATAATTTAGTGACTTTTTTCCCTCCTTGAAATATCGGCTAAACTAACCATTTTTATCTTTTTTATTTTACCCAATTTCTCATATTCTTTCACCTTGTTATTTTCCCTTCTTTCTTCATTTTTGTAAGTGACTCTTTTTCTTTTATTGCTTGTATTTATTATATTATTTTATTTCACTTTTGTTTCAACTGGTTCTTGAGTCACTTTACTTTTGTTATTTCTCTCTCTTTGTTCTTTCAAACCTACTTTCCAGAGCATTTCACATAATAGCCACCCTCAACTCATGGCTTTGCCATGAGTCAAAGTACAAAATACCCAAAATTAGGTCAGGGCCATGAAAATGTTGTTTACTGCCTTAGCCACCCTCTACTTATGCTTTTGGCATAAGCTGAGGTGCACATGTCCAAGGAGAGACCAGGGCCAACACATTATTCACAGAAAAGATCAATTGGGGTGAAAAAGAAAAGTCTATTTTAAGCTCAGTTCATTTGGATCAAAGAGGTATTAGTTTCATTAAAAAAATTTCTAGCCTAAAAATTGGCTATATTTAACACGGGCGTATGATCCTTTCCTAATTGTCTATTACAACTTACTTTTAGGAAGACTAATTATACAAGTTCTATCTCATTACAAATAGTGGACTATTCAAATATTCCTCACACTCACTTGACATCTAATTGCTCTACCAGATTATCAGACACCTAGTTCGAGTCTTAGACAGGTTCATGCAGTGGTGTATCTCTATGTCATGCTTAGAGCCACACATAGATGAATAACTATGCCTAGCCATGCATAATTTTCATTACATTAGGATATCATTTTTGTTTTATCCATCATGCTTCAAAGTTATACTATGTACACAAGATATCGACATGCCGGTTCAACAATAAAAATAATCAGTCTCTGGGGGAAAAGAACACAGGCAAGAAAACCCCAAAAGAGTATCGTGAATTGGGCTACTCAGACTTCACCCTAGCACTCACTTTCAATTTAACCCACCCCCAACAAAAAGATATGAAATTGTCCCCAATGCATACGAAAAGCTGAAATACGAGAGTGGTAGGTGAAGAAAACCTAGGGCGCAAAGCACCGCGATCAGCAAACTGGTGGGTCCGGTTCTCCGGAACCCACTAACTATGTAGTCTGGACCCCCTCAGTAGTGTCCTCATCAGCAAAAACAATTTCATTAGTGTCTCCCGCTGTCTCCACATCTCTGGAGCGAGATGCCCCAGCAGATGACTCTACTTCCCTGATCTGACGCGCCTTCTCATCAGAAAGTGAGGCTCTCCTCACAGCCTCATCTCATGATACTCCTTCTTTGATATAGCCTCATCCTTCTCTCGACCCCTACGACTCTCGGCATGATCTCGAGGGCGAGGTGGTGGAATCTTAGAAGTTGTGAATAAAGCCGCCAACACTGTGTCCTCAGTAGGCTCTACGGAAGGGGCCTCAGACCCAGGAAAGGTCGTCTCTAGGATCATATAAATATCTACTCGCAGACTCTCAACCACATCCTGAAGGGTCGACACGTCCACCGGAGGAGCTGGCCGGGCTAGCACCCGCAACTCAAAAGCGTCTAAACGCTGATGAACCTCAGCTATTCTCTGCTCTGTGTGAATTGCCATTTTACGCTCCATGCGCTCCTCTGCCTCAGCAATATACCTCTGCATCCAAGGCTGGCTGTGATGCAGAAGTGTGTCCATCTGAGCCTCTTGTTTCTGGACCCTAGCAAGAGGGACTAGAGAGGGGAAAAGGGCTAAGCGAGAGGAGCTAAGGTAGTGCTACTACCCGTTATAGACTCGACCGGGGTAGTGTCAGTGGTTGCAGAAGTAGCCTATGTAGCCGTTGTAGCATGCGCTACAGTATCAGCCAAATTCTCAAAAAGTGGAGGCATCTCTCGACGGGGCCCTCTGCGTGGAGCCAACTCATTGATCTCATCCCTGATGATGCTGATTTCAACTGCGCCCTGCGGAGTCATGAGCTGATCAATGTGTTAGATGGGCACACCTGTGGACCTTCATAATGAAAATATCATGCACGAAAAAGGGTAAGTAAAGGCGACCTTGAAATCCCACTCGTGCATGACCGCCTATAGAAGCCAAGCGAAGTCAACCTCAAACCCGTCTATCATCCCTGCCATCAGAACTGCGCGATCCCATGTAACTATATTATCAGCAGCCATGGGGGAGAGGCAGTGGCAGACAATCAACCATAAAAACATAGCCGTGAAGCACAGTTTAGCCTACCTGATGGCTCCCTTCGGCTCCATTATCCAGTCGGCACCCTCTCCATCAATAGATATGTGCAGGGCCATCAACCTCTTGGTGGTCTCACTTGGTAATGGCTCACGCAAAAATTGGCCATCTTTAACAATTTACCAGTGATAGTCGAACTCAGTGGTGAGAGGGGTCCTGGTGACATCAACATCCTTGCCGTACAGATACCGGCGAATGCCTGGTAGGGAGATGTCGACCTATATGACGCATACTATGACGGTATCAAGTGGGGCCTGTTTGGCGGGGAAGCCCACGAATTGATCTGTGATCAGAGAGTAGCCACATAAGAAGCGTAAAACTCTCACACCAACTCCTCACTATAGCTGCCCAAAGAATGAGTTGTCCACTCTAGCCAGTGTCTTGTGAAGAGATTGTGGATATCTGGCATAGTGGGGAGACTTCTCGTAAGGACCCGCCTCTCAAATGTAAGAGTCAGTGTCATGACGCCTTTATCATTTAGAAACTTCGCATCTTAATACACTTGGTATTGACCATCAACACACCACCGGTTGGGATGGTCGGCAACCGGGGCGAGAGCACGAGTCGATGATCCTGGAGTGGAATCAACACTGTCAACCTCATCAAACGAGGCAAAATGTGCAGCCGTGGCGGGTGCAGGGACATCTGCTGACCCGGAGGCTTCCTCTGACAACAAAACTCCTAAGGAACCAGACAGTTCTTCTTCGTGTGTTGCTTACCCAGAAGGTTTACCGGTCAGTGTGCGCTCCTCATCAGACTAGGAGGCAGTGACTACACAGGACGCCACCTTTTTGGTCTGAGCTCTGGTTGGACGTGCAGCTTGTGCTGGAGTGGCAGTGCTTGGGGGCACGTACTCGGGATCATGCTCATCATTAGAGCCTATTAATAATCGGGCAGACGGTGCAACAGACTTTGAACGCCCACGTGCGTAAACTCGATCTTGTTTTGGTGCCATTACAGATAGTACCTATAAAAAATTATTATTACACTAGAAGGAGAAAACAAGACAAGCAAAAACGAGAAAAACTACTCATAAGAGCAAAGCTTTAATGACATCTTTGTAGTAGCAGTGAAACACGACGGACCAGGTGACGGCTCTTCGTGAGCATTACGGACTATCATGGGGTTCGTCATATCTTACTTCAACGATGTTTATGTGGAGACCCCTAAAGGAAAGTCTCTGACAGTTATGACAGATAAGCAGGACGGACCGTCGTGATAACTGCGGTCCGTCGTCGATGTATGTTGTGGGGCACTTAGAAAAAGTATGGAGACCCTTAGAAGAGGGGTCTCTAACCGTCATGACGGTTGTGCAAGACGAAACGTCGAGGGTACGACGCTCTGTCGTAGATGTCCGTTAGTGGACACTTAGAAAAAAAATGGAGACTCTTAGGACAAGGGTCTCTGACCGTCATGACGGTGGTGCAGGATGGTCTGTCGTGGTAATGACGGTCCATCGTAGATATCCGTTATTGGACACTTGGAAAAAGTTGGAGAACCTTAGTACTAGGGTCTCAGACCGTCGTGACGGTTCTACAGGACGGACCATCATGGGTGAGATGCTCCATCTTAGATGTCTGTCAGATGACACTTAGAAAATGTTTGAGACCCTTAGAACAAGGGTCTCTAACAACTATGACGGTTGTAAAGGACGGACCGTCGTGTTAATGATGGTTCGTCTTAGATTTACGTCAGAGGACACTTAGAAAAAGTTGGAGATCCTTAGGAATAGTGGGGTGTTGGAATAGACCCTATGATGGCCACTCGTGAGTACGACGGTCTGTCATCGGGGTCTCGTTCTGTTATTTCCATCATAGAACTTAGGATGCCACAATCATCCCCTGTGACTTAAGCGAAATACTTAATGTTAACCTACATGTTTCTAACCCAAATACCTAGCAAACTAGCAATTCTAAAGCACCAATTTCTCGAGTTTTAACGAGGCAATTCTAGTACTCTAAACCTAGGTTAGACAAATTTAATCAAAGAATAAAGACCTGTAAAAAAGAAATATTCTAATAGTAATTGAAAAACAAAAAGGCAATGTAAATGGTTAGAGATCAGATACACATACCTGAGAAGAGGAGGAAAACAAGAAAGTGAGGCACTTGGTTATCAAGAGAAGAACCACAGCAGACTCCGACCAGTAGAAAAGATATTTTTGGAATTGAGGATTTGGAAAAGTGATATGTATCAGTTGATAGAGAAGAGGGGGTAAAGGTAGGAAGTTTGAAAGGGAGAGAAATGGAGAAAGAGGGAAAGAAACGGTTTAAATGAAGGGGTGGTTTTTTTAAAGGTTGACAATTTTTAAAATTCCCCAGTCGGGTCGGGTCGCGTATGCTGGTTAATGACGCAACGAGTTCCCGATAAATAATGAGCCGTTACTAAAATATACTTCATTCTATGAGAAATCACAAAAGGACCCATAAAGTCAATACACAAACCATCAAATAACTCAATCACAAGAATGGGTTTAGAGGGAGCTTTTGCTTTCTTGAAATGCTGCCATCTCTTTGGCATATATCACATTCTTTAGACAACTCATGAGCATCTTGATGAAGAGTTGGCCAATAATGACCACATTGTAATATCTTATCAGCGGTTCGGATACCACTATGATGTCCACCAATGGGTGAGGAATGGCATGCATCTAAAACACTCAACATCTAATCTTTTGGCACACAACGCCGAATAAGTCCATCGGTACAACTCCTATATAAGTATGGTTCATCCCAAAAATATTTTTTCACATCGTACATGAAATTTTTTTCTTTGATGAAAGGATAAGTCCGATGGAATAATATCGCTAGCCTGATAGTTCGCAAAATCTGCGAACCATGGAATCAAGTCTTGTGAGGCTGCTAATACATGCTCGTCGGGGAAAGTATCATCCATATCAGTCTTATCCCCTAACTCTCTCATAGCTTCATCTTCTAGACGGGACATGTGATCGACAACTTGATTTTCGGTCATTTTTCTATCCCTCACCTCAAAGTCAAATTCTTGTAGCAGCAATACCCAACGAATCAACCTTAATTTCGCATCCTTCTTTTCCATCAAATATCTCAATGCTGAATGGTCAGTATGAATCAGAACTCTAGTACCTAGCAAATAGGAGTGAAATTTTTCAAAAGCAAAGAATACTGCAAGAAGTTCTTGCTCAAACACGGTGTAGTTCTTCTGGTCTTTATTAAGGGCCTTACTAGCATAGTAAATGGGGTGAAGGATTTTGTTCCTTCTTTGTCCCAATCAACACCAAGAGCAACCCAACTAGCATTGCACATCAACTCAAATAGAATGTTTCAATTCGGAGAAATAATGATAGATGCAGACATCAATTTTTCTTTTAACTCGCCGAATGCTTTAAGACTGGATTCATAAAAATAAAAATTTTACAATCTTTCTCCAGCAGTTTTCATAATGGATGCACAATTTTTGAAAAAATCTTTGATCAATCTTCGATAAAAATCTTCATGCCCAAAAAAGCTTCTTACACCTTTTTACAGAGATAGTCGGGGGAAGTCTCTCTTTTAACTTTAGCTCGATCAACCTCTATGCCCTTTTCTTAAATGCGATTACCCAAAAGAATACCTTCTTTCACAATGAAGTGGCATTTTTCCAAATTTAGTACTAAATTGCAGTCTTCACATCTCTTAAGGACCTCAGATAAATGGCTCAAACACCGCTCGAATAATTCACCAACCACAGAAAAATCATCCATAAAAACTTCAATAGTATCTTTCACCATGTCGGAGAATATCGACATCATACATCTCTGAAATATGGCGGATGCATTGCACAACCCAAACGAACTTCTCTTGAACACAAAGTTCCCATATGGACAAGTAAAGGTGGTTTTCTCTTGATCTTCTGGTGCAGTAGAAATCTGATTATACCCCGACTATCCATCAAGAAGACAGTACCACCCTTTTCCGTCAAGTCTATCCAACATCTGATCCATTAAAGGCATAGGAAAATGGTCTTTTTCGGTCCATGTATTTAATTTACGGTAATCCATACATACCCTCCATCCAGTAATCGGTCTCATTGGAACAAGTTCGTTTTTCTCATTAGGGACCACAATTATTCCCCCTTTCTTAGGTATACACTGAACAGGGCATACCCAACTACTATCGGCGATCGATTATATTACTCCGACATCAAACCATTTAATGATTTCCTTCTTCACAACCTCTTCCATAGGTGTATTTAAGCGTCTCTGGTGCTTAATCTTTTGCTTACAATCAGACATGAGTTGGATTTTGAGAGAAGAAATAATAAGAGGGATCCAAATAATGTCCGCAATAGACCACACAATAGCTTTTTTGAACTTTTCTAGAACTTTCACCAAATTCTCAACTTGTTGTTCATTCAGGTCTGATGCAATGATTACCGGCAAAGTGTCAACGTTCCCTAAGAATTCATACCTGAGATGAGGTGGGAGATATTTAAGTTCTAACTTTTGAGCCTCCTCTATAGATAGTTTCGCAGGTGGAGACAAATGATTCTTCATGTCTAACTCATATTTCTTCAGTTTAAACAAAACATCACCACGATCAATAGCCGCGACTAATGACCCATACTCTTCTATGCAATTGTTGCTAAAATTACTTATTACTGCCGCTAAAGCTTCTACACCTAGACGTTCTTCTATTTGTGTCTCAGATGACTTACCAACTTTGTAGAATATAGCAGATACCGATTGGAGCTCACCACTCTGCCTCATAGACGTACAAATTTTGAAGGTCACTTCTACATCGTTCAACCAAAATTTGAGCAGCTCGTTTTCCATATCAACTAAGGCTCTATCTGTAGCAAGGAATGGCCTCCTAAGAATAATAGGAACTTCAAAATCAACTTCACAATCAAGAATAAGAAAATTTGCCGGAAATATGAACGACTCCACTTTAACAAACACATCGTGGAGTATCCCTATAGGCCTTTTACTGTTCGATCGACCATCAGTAGCGGCATCGTAGTGGGCTTGGGATCACCCAAATCCAACATCTTGTAAATCAAGAGGGGCATGAGATTTATTCTTGCCCCCAGATCACATAATGCTTTCGCAAAATGTAGTAACCCAATTGTACAAGGAATACTGAACGCACCTGGATTTTCTGTCTTTTGTACTAGAGATCTTGTAGTAATAGTACTATAATGCTGCATTCTATCATCATCCTAAAAAAAGACTGATCTTTTCTTTGTAAAAAGATCTTTCATAACCTTGGAATAACCGGATATTTGTTCTAAAGCATCTATCAAAGGAACATTAATATAAAGCAGCTTCAACATTGTTATAAAACACCGATATTTACCATCCTCGATCTTTTTAGCTAATTTTTTATGAAATGGGGTGGTGGTCTAGGCATGGGAGGTAACCTTTTAGGAACTTCAGCATATTTTCTAGTGTTATCTTCTACTTCACTACTAACCTCTACCACTTTGTCATTATCTTTTATCACCTTTTCCACATTAGACAGCATAGGTGGGTCAATTGTTTTCTTACCACCGTGAGTAGTGATTGCCATACAGTGTCCATCATTTTTTGGATTTTGGACAATGTTTCTAGGAAGAGTTCCTGGTTTCCGTGTGTTCACAGTTGCAGATAATTGGGCCATATGTAACTCAAGCTACTTAATCGATATTGCATGTGTATCGACTTTCTGCCCAATAACCGCTAAATCACTTCTTAAATATTTAGTATGCTTATCATTAGCATCGAATCTCCTCATCATTTTGTGCAACATATCCTCAATTCGCGCCATACTACCTCCACCATCCCTAGGAGTAACTTCACGATTTTGAGGAGGAACATAGAGCCCATTCCTATCATTTCTATTACCATAAGTACCCCTGTTGAAGTTGTTGTCGTGATTGTAATTTCCATCTCGGACATAATGACCCTCATCGTTATAGTTACCACAGATCCGACCTTGGTTTCCTTGACCTTGGCGCCAATTCTCCTAATTTGAGTCTTGGGCACTCAGTCATAAACCCCCCCCCCCCCCCGTCTGCTCATTTACCGCATAGGAATCCTCCTTAGAATAATATTCATCATTTGGTGGTTGTGGTTTAGTCAAGTAGTTAATTGCATTTATCTTTTCTGCACCCTAGTGACATGTTTAAATACCAACCCAATCTCAGTTCTCATATGAGACATCTCTTCACGAATCTCATCTGTGGCTGGATCGTGTGTGGATTGCAGTGCGAAGGTATTTCTTCTAGTATCTGAGTTCCTAGTACTCCATGCTTTATTTCTGAGTGATTTTCTCTAACTTTTGGGCAATCTCGGCATAAGGACACTCCCCATAAGAACCACCCGCTATAGTATCCAATACTGCTTTATTATTATCATCCTTTCCCCAATAGAATTATTCCTTCAGTGACTCATCATCTATGCGGTGATTAGGGACACTTCTCAAAAATAAAGTGAATCTATCCCAAGAACTGCTTACTGGCTCTCGTAGTAGTGACACAATGTTGTTCACTCTATCTTTGTGATTTAGTTTTTTTGAGACCGGGTAGTAAAGTGCTAAGAAAACGTCCCTTAGTTTGTTCCAAGTGAAAATTGAGTTATAAGGGAGCTCAGTGAACCAAATAGCAGCCTCTTCCATCAGTGAGAAAGGAAATACTCTTAGCCTTATTACATCCAAATCCAAATCACGCCTCCCTACACAATTTTTACACACTGACCCTTACCTTAGCTATATGGGCATATGGTTCCTCAAAAGGTAGCCCTGAAAACAAACCTCTAGTAGTGAGAATTTGCATCATACTACTAGTTACCACAAAGGTGTGGCCTTGTGGTAGAGGGGGCAAGACAAGTGGCCCATCAGTGTTTGTGATATTATCATAACCTCTGTAGTATTCTTGAGGTCGTGGACCGGGAATTTGTCCCCTTTGTTGATTTTCACCAGGATCATCGGGTAATAACTAACCATGAACATCAACTTGAGCTGGGATGTACTAGTTTAGATAATCATCGTTAATACCCAAGTTTAGATTCATATTGCGTAGTGTACGCTCTAATCTTGGTCCTAGGAAAACAAGGGTTCTCTTCCTCTTCGTGTATTTGGCATACAAGGAAGATAGTTCTGCAAGAATAAAAAACAATAGAAAAGTAAAATTAAGAAAATATTGACTAAACTTTAGTAATAAGTTCAAGTTAAACTAAAATCTACTTTCCCCGGAAGCGGCGCCAAAATTTGATACACTTAAACTTACTTCTTAAATAAGAAGTAAAACGGTCGTATCAAGTAAAGAACCCAACTAATCAGGTTGGGATCGTTCCCACGAGGAAAATTTTTTAGACTTAACTTAATTCTATTATTACTAATATTTTGTCAATTATTTCCCTTGAAAACAAAAGACTATAAATGGGGAGTTTTATTTCTAAATTAATGAAAATAATTAACTAAACTAAAGTAAACAACTAACACATTCAAATCTTGGCGCTTAATAAATTAAAAAAATTAACTAGGGATTAATTGTTCCCCACAAATTCCTAACTTGATAATTATAACTATAACAATTCTTTCCTAGTATCTTTCATGTAAAGTGATAAGTTATGTATCTCTAAATCCTTGGTCCGGCATCTACAAAATTTTACTCCGCACCTGCGACGACTACATGTGTTGCTATACTAACCCTTACCTTTACCTCATATAAAGCATTGTATTTGATATTTGACTAAGTTTTTACTTCGTACCAATCGACACTAGCCTATTTGGTAGTGTACACTAAATCTATGTTGATAATTCTTTTCCTATTATCTACCTCCTTGGTCCGGCAAGTAGCATTATCGCGAGTTCTAACATTGGCCACCCTTTAAAAAGACTTCTATACGAAAACATTATCAATACATGCAAGATCACCATTCTAGAATTGCTATTTTAGTTAGATTTTACCTCATTACTCATCCATAGTTCCCACAAACCAATTTTGGGAGTTCAGTTACCCATGGTCATAATCACACTATTCATATTTTTAATATAAGAATTCATGCACTTACTTTAAAAAGAAAGAATAAAATCCAGAAATTCACTCGATTAATCAATAAAAGCACCAACAATGAATTCAAGAAAAAGTGTAACAATTGCCAAAATTAATTCTTCAATACTAGAACAAGAGATCTAAAGATTATCCAAAAGTCTAACTATCAAAAAGTCTGACCCAAAAAATGGGGTTTTTTGAGCTATTTATAATTAAAAAAAAACTAATAAAAGAAGGATTCTAATAACTGAAAAAATCTGTCAAGACGCGTCTTGGTTGATGGACCTCCTGACGGACCGTCGAGGTCACGACAGGACGTCATGCCCTCCGTCGTCCCATTATTTACGAATTATTCTGCTGCTTTCTTCATTACCCTCAACGAACAGGTGTGACGGACCATTCCAAGCACATCGGTTTGTTAAAGGTCTCCATTCCATAATACTTAAAATTCTTTGAATTAGGGTACTGGGACTTATCTCTTATTATTACGACAAACCAAAAGGATGGACCGTCGTGACTATGACTGTCCGTCGTGGACTTCTGTAATCCCACACTAGTTCACACTTTCCCATCTTCCTTTAGAAACTTCTATCCTCACTCCGATGCAACCTATGGACCATCATAAGCTCCGTAGGTGGTCTCTTCTGCATTACTCACTTAAAATCTTTCGCGTTCATCTTTGGAAAGTTTTTTTGCAAATAAGGAGAAACTTACATAAAAATCAATAGAAAAAGGCTTTTGGACACGCACTAAACTTGAGGAAAAAGCATTAAAAATACCGTGAAACCACGGTACATCAGGTAACCAAATCATTTCCCTAGTCTTTTCAATTACATACTCGATTCTTTGTAAGTATGGGACTACAATGAATCATTGCACTTGTAAGTGAAATATACGATTAAACAGATCTTTGAACTACACAACAACAAGAAGAAAAAGACTAAAAAATAAACTAAGTGTTGGGGAAGGAGCCCTAGGGTTTGGAGGAGCAAATTTCAAAATTTTCGTTCGAGTTGTTCTATAATTATGTATATGATTGTAAGGTCTTATGTTCATATATAAAATAAGTTGTGTGCTTTGAATTCATTAAAACATGTCAAATTCAAACCATAATTTACAAATAACGAATTAAGAAAGCCTAATGACTTCACTTTCCAGAAATGTCATGTTGTTATAGGAAGAGCTTTTCTTCATTATTAATAGTCCTTATGTGTATATGTGCATCTAACCATACTTATTAGAAGTGTGTACTAACCCTATACAATTTCTATTTTATAGGCACATGTTAGAGTGAAGATTGAAGACTAATTGAAGCAGGTTGGATCAGTGATCTGAAGGCTTTGATATGTCCTCTTGTTTTCAAGGATGCTACACCTAGCTTTTCGTTTAAGAATTTTATTCAGAGCATTTTATTTAGGCCATTTGGAAAGCTTTTAAGATATATGGATTTCTTCATTGAACTTCTTAATCGATTTTAGATGGTTATTTAGTTTGAACTTATTAGATTATCACTCTATAGAGTAATTATATGAAGTCTATGTATACTTAATTATGTTCTAAAATCTTTATGTATTTTGCAAAATTAACTATGTTATTGTAATGAAAGCTAAGAAGAGTCTTGTCCGCAACCTCTGAGAGGTTAACGATGCTAATTGCATTCGGATTCAAGACTCTAGGTGTGACAGGTTCTGAGAGGTCTTTTTGAAGGATCATGGTGACACTTCTAAGTGCTAACTAACGAGCACCATAGACAGGTCATTCTCCCATCAGTGGTTGAAATACTATTTTTGTCATCTTTTTAGGCTAAAATGTTGCATCCTCCTCTAGGGCCATTAGGAGGTCCTTCCGAAGTTGAACCTGGATGCTGAGAATCTAAACACTCTGTAATATATATCCTAATCCACTTCACCACGTTTAGTACTTTTTTGACTCTTATAACCCCTTAAAATATTTAAAGGAACAATAGGTCATTTTTTACAAATCTCTGAACGTCGTGGTCGTCCCTTGACATTTTGGTTGTAATACCTCCTAATAAAGTGAAATACATTCATTTAGGTCTATAATAATCATTATACTCCACATAAGACTCTATTGTATATTTTTGAACTTCTGGGGTGTTATAAATTTGGAAGTACATTCCTTGAGTTGAAAGACACTAAGTATGGGTAGTCTAAAAATTTTCCAGGTCACGAGGATCCTTTCGCTAGGGATGTCAGTTCCTTGTACAATATCTATGTGATGATTGATATTTCAGAATCTAGTAAGGTTTTGGCTTATGTGGAGTCTAGGTCATCCTTGTTGGACCAAATTCATACTCAACATTTTGATGACGCTGATTAATGTAAGATTCAAGACAATGTGATATAAGGAGAATCCAAGGATGTCATTCTCGATAGTGAGGGAGTTTTTAAGATAAAAGGTCTATTTGTGTTCCTCAAACATATTATTACCTAGACAAATCATGAAGGAGGCACCTTGATTGAGGTACTCTATTCATCCAGGGGATACTAATACATATTGTGAGTAATATAAGCATTATTAGTTGTGTCATGTGAAGAGTAACATAGTATATTTTGTATCTAGATGTTTGAATTATGAATAAGTGAATTATGAAAACCTCAAACATGGAGGTGTGACTCAGAGGATACTCATACTTGAGTGGAAGTGCAAGTGTATTTCTATGGAATTTGTGGTAGGGTTTGTCACATACCTTGGATAAGTTTTTCGTGAATCATTTGACTAAGCATGCACACTTCATACAAGTTTAGACTACCTCAAATTTAGATAAGTTAGGCAAGATCTATATTTGAGATATAGTTCGTTTGCATGACATTCTGCTTTCTATTAATTCTGATCGTGGAACACATTATACATCTCATTTCTAAAGGTCGATATTGAAAGAGTTGGGGACTCGATTGGATCTTAGTACTGCATTTCTCTCCCAAACTGGCAATCAATTTGAAAGGACTATATAGATTATTTATGACATATTGTGGGATTTTATGATCATCTTTCGTGTTCATTTGGATAAGTTTTTGCAATTATTGGATATTTATTACAATAATAGTTACCATTTGAGCACTGAAATAGCACCATTTGAGTGTCTATATGGTAGGATATGTCTATCTCCAATTGATTGGTTTGATTCATTTGAGGTAAGACTATCGGGTAAAAAAATGTTTACGGAGACCTTGGACAATGTCAAGTTGATGAAAGATAGACTTCTGATGGCTTAGAGTAGGCAAAAGAGATATGAAGATAAAAAGGTTCATGATTTGGGGTTTATGGTTGAATAGAGGGTTTCATTTGAAGGTTTCGACCGTGATGGGTGTGATGAGATTTGGAAAAAAGTTCAAGTGATCCCAAGGTATATTTTTCCTTTCTAGATTGTGGTGCATATTTTTGAGATGGTATATTAGTTTTCTTTCACATAATTTTTTTTTGGAAATTCACCCCGTATTTCATATGTTGAAAAAGTATGATTATGGTGGTTCTCCAGTGATTCAATGGGATTTTTTGTTACTTGATCAGAATTTTACTTTTAAGGAGGAACTAGTAACTATTTTTGATAGGCAAATGCAAAAGTTGAGGTCGAAACAGATTTCTTCAGTGAAGGTTTAATGGAATCATCGTCTAGTGGAGGAGTATACATAGGAGACCTAGTCAGACATGAGGAGTATATATCTTCAACTTTAAAAGAGTTTGCGTCTGTTCTATTCTTTTTCCATTCGAGGAGGAACATTGTTTGTGTGGTAGATAATGTAATGACCCGCTAGGTCTTTATGAGAACTAGGACTATTTTGGCTTCTCCCATAAAATTTAAATGAGAAATTTGAAATATTTGGTAACCATGAGTATCTAGATAAGGAAAATTTTATTAAATAATTAATAATGTTGAATTGTTAATGGGCCATCTCCCTGACTTAATTGATATTTTTATACCACTTGGCCCACATAATTAAAATAAGTTAGACAGGTTAATATTATTTTTGTCATAATTTGAGTAATTAATATAAACGAGGGAATTTTTCGGTTGGGATATCGAAGAATACAATGTTTACTTAAGGTGGAAAAACACTTGCAAAATTTTAAATGTATATTTTCATGTCTTTATTTTCTGAAAATTTAAAATCTATTTTTGTTTTATTGATTGATAGATAATGGTTGCAAATTAGTGGGTTAGGAATCATATGCATTGGTTGGAAATTTTAGAATTTTTTGTTTGACAGATAGAGAAAAGGAATTAATTCATTTTTTGATTTGTTACTGCAACACGTGATTGTTTTTCTAGGAGGGTTAAATATGCTAGTGATTTGGAATAAAATAGAACAGGATAATGTTGTTTGTTTTCTTTGTAGTTGGAGTATTTGGTTATTGTACAATTGTTGTAATTAGTGAAGTTGAGGGAAAATATTTGGGGTCACGTTTATTACTTTAATTGAAAGGGAAACCTTTTTTTCATTTTGGAGGTCTCCACTGGTTTATTACCAAGTGTTCATAAATTCGATTTACATTAATTATTTATCATAGTATAGATCTACTTTTTATAGATTGAAATAGGTAATTGATTATTTGATTGATATTATATTATCAACATTGAATTTGACATACATGGAGAGACAAAGGCTTAACACAACTTGAAATTAGAAAATAGGATCCTTGACATTTAAAATATAACAAGAGTAGGAGATTGATTGGAGATATGATTAAGTTTGGTGTCTAGGTTAGACATATAGTATTTTGAGTGTCTATGAACTCACTTAGTAATGAATATTGCACAGTTGGTAGATTTGGAAT
Source organism: Solanum habrochaites (assembly GCA_027704765.1). NCBI lineage: Eukaryota > Viridiplantae > Streptophyta > Magnoliopsida > Solanales > Solanaceae > Solanum > Solanum habrochaites. The sequence continues at coordinate 20,225,484 of JAKWJA010002495.1, read as the reverse complement.
GTTGCGAAGCTTTTCAAAAAGGGAAGGAAAAATTTTGAAGATTCGTGGCATGGGGTCGACATATAAGGTATGTTAAGACATTCAGACTTCATTGAAGGATTTTTTGCTATTTGAAGATTAACAATGAAATAGATCATGGGTAAGGGTGAAAGTTGGGGGTCTTGTACCAAAGGTATGATGGGAAGTTATAACACTCCTAGAGCATGTCAGATCCAGGAAGCACCCCCTAGGAATAATCGCGGTCGTCGTCCTCGAAGAAGACTAAGACTAGGCTCTTAGCATTCGTTAATGCATTTCATAGGTTAAAAAGTGTGGAAAATTTAAAACATTTAATCTACATATACAGTATGAGGTTTACATAGACCTCTCATTTACATATAATATATATATAGGGAGTTTATTTAGACTCCTCGCAATAAGAAGCTTACTTAATCTTCTACATTTATGTCACATATATATAACATACACTATGTAGTCCTAATAAGGATGTCTCATATTAAACCATCTAAATGGAGTAGAACAATATGGGCATAGCCACTACAATAATGTTAAAATGTCTGTTAGGGCTTACAACAATATCTTGAACAACAAGAGTGAAACAAATTTCGTTGGACAATAGCAATTCACACATGTATAATGAGAAAAGGCACCATCCTCTGATCTTGAGGACATATCCACACTTGGAGAAATGATCCAACACTTCCTTAAAAAGTTAGCACATAAGCAAATTTCTTTGAGAAGTCTTTTGCACAACCCAAGAACACATACGAGACAATAATCAGATAATCCTTAAGAAAAAAATATATTCAACACAAGACCAAAATACTTTAGTTATGAAAAGTCAAGATGTGCATAACATAACAAGATTATTAGCCAATGCAACTCTAACATCATTTTATAATCACAAAGGGCGTTCACGAGTTTATAACATTATAACCTAAGTATAGTCATTACTCATAACCCCTTACCAAGGCTACTAGGGCAATGGTAAAGTGAAATCCTATAACTCCACTCAACCCAACTAACTAACTGAAGGATCATGAATAATGCCTAACTTAACATAACATAGCATTATAAGTGTTCATCCCCATATTTAAAAATATAAACCATTATAACAAAGATTCAACGTAAGCATACCATTAATTTCACAAGTTTATAACAACATAAAAATCACCACCTAGGATTTCCCTTAGGGTCAGCTAGTAAAATCTATATATAATGTCTAATACCCCTGCATAGACTATGTCAAACCCCTTATGTCCTCATAGTTAGAGTTCTTTTTGTTAATTAATTTTTCTTTTGGGAACATATTGCCTTAACTGACATAGACCACTAATTTGGAGTCAAGTGTCGTCGACCTACCAATACATGAACATATCATCTACATGGATCCACTAGCTAGTATTCCTATGGGAGAAACATAGTTCATGAACTAGGAGATGTAATGGGGACCCTTTTATGCTACATGCATTATAGTATCCAATCTCATAAATACAATAGTGAACCTACCTTCACTATTTGGGGAGGGACACTCCTCACTACTAGTTCACTCGGTGCTTAGCTAGAGTCCCTATTGAAATGTCTTTCTTTAAAAATTATAACTTAGTTTAGGTCAAAGGAGAACAACCCCTTGTATAGTCATATTCATTCGCAGAATAGGAATTGCATGAGGACACCTTTCAATACAACCATCACATGTGAGATTAGCACATTAACATCATCATATCATAGTAGGACACATAGGTACTTCATTACAAACCTTATATCATTACATCTTAAGAATAATCTAACAATCACATAATCAAGAAATTTTAATTACATCATCATACAACACCTACTCAACATAATTACAAGACATACCTCAATTGAACTCCATTACTAAGTACAAGCCATCATAATTGAAGTAAAATTTTAGTTCAGAAAAGACATACCAAAATCTCCTTCAATATCCATAATCCATGGTCTTACCATAAGCCAATTAATTTCATAAGAACAATAGGTCTAACAACATCATGCAATATAATTTAAACAAGAACTAAGTCAATTTTGTATCATCACTATCCCAATTAACTTTAATTAATAACCTAGGGTGTAGGAGGAAAGGGTTCATTCATGAATTATTCAACAACCAAGATTAATTCCTACAATAATAGCTACTATGAAGTCCATAAACGAATTAGAACAAATAAAACAGCCCACACATTCCCTATTTCCATCAATATACAACTAAGAACCAAGAATTCATGGAAATTGGGGAAAGGACAAGAAATACCAAAAATGACCATATTAACATCAATTACTCAGCAATATACACATTATTAGTCATAGTCATTCATAATTCAACATAATTAATCATCAATTTCCACATAAGAAGAAAACCCATTTGTAGAGAAAAACTATAAGAATTGGGTATGAAAATCCACTTTGAGAGGAACTCTTGGGGAAAGGAATCCCAAGAGTGAAGTACCCATACCTTAATAAAACTTTGTCCCTGAAAATTGGGTGAAAACCTTGGAGACATTGTCTTCTTCCTCAAGCTTCTTGTTCCTTAATGGAGGATGAATGAAGAAATAGAAAGTAGAGAGAAGTGGGAGCAATTTGGGTTTCAATTTGTGTTGGAGTTTTGGAGTGGGAAATAAATGATTTTTCATCTAAAGTCAATATCTAGTCCACCCCCAAAAAACACAAACTACCATCATTTAGTTGAACTTCCAAAAGTGACGTCCAATTAAACTTCAATATCTTCACCACCCACTTCACGGTCCGTGAAGTGATTTATTGACAGTGGTAGTGATCGTGGAGTTGTGAGACAGTAGTCGTGAAGTGATTTATGGACCTGGTAGTGATCGTGGAGTGGTGAGACAGTAGCTCCCTCAAACGGGCCGCCTCCACTTTTCCATCTATGGAAACATCAAGAGCCACATTGACCCCCTCCTGGATGATACACCACGGCTCGTTAAGTGGATCGTGGTTCTCTTAGACAATAGCTCCCAAACAACTCACAAAACTCCTCTCAAATATCTAAGGCATTTTTTTAACATTCCAGAAAAATATACTTGTCTATTGAAGGGTCTATTATGTTTTAAGAATATGTATTTGGGAACATAGGAATCCCAATGCCCAATATTGAATAATATTGAGCATCTTATAGAATATTGGCTTAAGGGTGTTATCCTATTTCTATGTATTAAAAAGTAACTTAAAATACACTTAGATGTTAAATGCTCCAATCCAAGCTTGTTTAGGAATTGTACCTTCAATGAAGACCCTAAGATAAAATTTTTGTTTTCTTAGCTTACACACATAAGGTACGAGGCATCCAAGTGTCAAGCCTAGGTACCACAACACATGACCATTTAATATGATCATGTAGAATAAGCAATGCCCAAGAACATAGTGAGGATCCTTGGGACGAAGTGAACTTTCCAAGTGAAACTACATAGTGCATGGTTAGGAAAGTGCACGGTAACACATGTGATAGAAGCCAGGAGACCAAGAAACCAAGCCCAACAAATTCGGTTAGGGTGGTTAGAGGGCCGACACGCCTCGGGTCAAGCGACGTAGGGATGAGATTCCTAACCAATCCTAGGATCTTCTAACATACCTAATTAGACAAGTAACCTAGGACTAACTAAAATGAACTAACTAATATTCCCGAAATCCTAAGACCTAACTGGGTGACACTAGCCGAGTAACTATCCAAAGAAACATCCTAGAACCTAACCTAGGTTGGTCCAAAGGGGTTGGTTATGGTCATAGTGGCTTAGGGTTACTTTAGTAATTACACTAGGTAACTTAATAAGTTAAATTAGAAACTTATTTAATAAATTAAAATTCATGGTCAAACTCGAAACCCTTAGAAAATTTACAGAATTTGGCTAAGCCAAATGCTCTCCTATTTTTAGTCAATTTAAGAGGGGATTTTTTGTAATTAGATAATTGATTTATTTCAATATATTGATTATCCTAGGTTTAATTAGACAATATTCAGTTCTTAAGACCTAGAGTCACGTTGATCTAGTAGAAACTTATGACTAAAAATAATGAACAAACGTAAGAAAAATAGAAAAATACTCTTCGTTCTCCTTAGGCTATTTCAAGGAGATTTTTCAAAATTTTCATGCAAAGTACAGGGTGATCTTCGTAGATTCAATTCTACTGTAAGGTATGGGTTTTTCTCTCATGGATTCCTTTCCCCAGGAGGCTTTTCAAACATTTTGAATTCAAGAAAACCAAAACTAGGGTTTTTCCCAATGAAATTGTCAAAAGTTCATCTCCCTAGTTCTCATTTTTTCCGATCATAGTAGTATGTATAATGCAAATCTCGAGCATATTATTGGTATGTGATTCTAACTGGTCATTGTGTGTAGTTTTCTGTGATTTGATAATGTCGAATGAGACGTATAGGTTATGTCCGTATGATTGAAGTATCATTTACATGATAAAAAAAATATTTTAATACATAATTGAGTTCGAGAAGATGAAATTGATATAAGTCGTTTATGAAATTCAGTTTTTTGTTGAAAGGATGAAGGTTTTGATTATAGTTCTTGTTTACAGTAGATATGTTTGTATTTTTTTAGAATGCAATGTTTCCAAGAAGAAATAAGAATAAGAGTCAATGTTAGTTAATGAATCTTCAATGCCAAATTTACTTTATAGCTTTGCCAAACTAATCATTGAATTATTCTTATAAGCTAATCAAATGTTAAAAGTTTGCTTTCTTAAAATGATGAGAATACTATGGTATATACATGAAGTTAATTAACTTGGCTAGTGATAATATCGTTACAAGTGCTTAGTGAAAGTTTTGTTTATTCTAATATATTGGCTGGCAATATGATTGCGAAAATATGTAATAGAATTGACCAATGACTAAGTTATACCAATCTTATATGGCCATTGAAAATTATGATGTGTCTTGTAAGGCGAAATACATGTTAAAGATTTACTTGACAAGACGTAACTCACTAACTCTAACATAGAGTATGCCAATGATTGGGACAAGTCCCAACATACCCTATCTAAATGAACTTATGAACATAGTAGCACATTGAATAAGTCCTTATAACTTTCATAAATAATGGTACAAGACTACCAAATAATATTGAACACGATAAGGTGAGTAATGAAATAACTAAAAGCTTATGAGTAATCCAATTGATCTATATTGGGATGTTAAAGAAAGTGAGACAAGTCTCACTTGCACCTAAACAATTATGCTAAAGATACTCATATAAGAGGGTGTTATAAATCGTGAGACAAGTCTCATTCACACCATAATGATAATATAAGATTTAAGTTCACATTCATCAAGAATAGAAAGGGATGACAATTCATCCATTGAGCTAAGCATACCTCATACTAGAAGCATGCTTCCATAGTGTGTGAGTCAACTCTAAAAGTTCTAAAGTATGATAAATTCAGCTAAGCATCGATAAACTAGTAATGAGATTGTGCAAGCACATATAGGCCTCATGAGATGATACTATAACCTAGGTGGATAAAGGTCTTTAAATTCTATGAACTATGTAACCAGCATAGGTTACTAGCTAGTGGATCAACCTAAGAAAGTTAGGAAGTATTCGGTTTCACTTTGGTCGGTGAACCACCTCTTTTATGTGTGGGGAAGACACTGAATTTCATTTTAGCTCACATGATCTATGTTGGTTAAATGCTAAAGATTTCTTTAAGAAAGTAATAAAGAAATAAAGAAAGAAAAAGGAAGATGACGGCTGTTCAGATAGGATGACCAAATTGTGAGGTTAGACTAAGTAATGATGTAAGTCATTCTTAGTCATTGCATAGAAAGATCCCAGTGGATGTCTTAAAAAAATATCCTAAGTCAAACTAGTATGTTCAAAGTGAACATAATATCAAAGAAGAATAAATGTAAGTTCAAAGTGAACTAAGTAAGCAAAAGCATAAGTAAATCAAATCATTAGGGTTTGATAAGAAAGAAGTTGTAACAGTCACTGACTTATGCCAATAAAAAAAGCAAAACATAATGATTTATCAATTGGAGTATCAATATATGTCCCAACATCTTTGTATTATGAAAATTATCAAATTATGGGCTTAGCCAATAAAGATTGGCTCATAAAGACTTCATGCCAAATTTAACAAGAATGGACAAAATAATTTGTGAGTAGGGTAATCAAATTATTTTCTTACTCTTTTGGATTACTTACTTGAATCTTTGTAGTAATGGGACTACAATGAATCATTGCACTTGTAAGTAAAACATAGTATCAAAGGAGATCATTGAACTACACAACAAAAAGAAGAAAAGACTAAATAATAAACTACGTCTGGGAGAGGGAGCTCTAGGCCTAAGGGGAGCTTATGTTCATATAGAAAATGAGTTGTGTGCTTTATTGCATGAGAATATGTCATATTCATAGCATGATTCATAAATAACGAATAAGTAAAATGAAGTGACTTAACTTTCCAAAAATACCTTGTTGCTATAGGAAAAGCTTTCCTTGATCATGCATATTGCATATGTGTTTATGTGCATAAACCCATACTTAGTACAAGTGTGTACTAACACATATACAATTACTATTTTTATAGGTGCAGGTCCTAGAAGAAGATAGTTGTAAGTAATGAAACCATCTATACATTCCACAAGTAGCTCCTTACGATGTCCAAGGAAGGTGACCTAATGTGTATGATTATGATTATGTTTTTATGCATTTCATGGTAGTGTTTGTCTATTTGTCATGAAGGTGTTCATGGTATGAGTCTATGTGATATATTCTTGTTTATATATCTACTATATGGGTCTTAATGATTACATGATAAAGATTGTTGACATGAATGGAGTTGTCTTCACTTAATATGTTGAGGTATGAATTGAGTGTTAAGGGTTGTGCCCTCATGAAGGGTTTAATAAGCATGTTATGGGGAATCATATGTTCATTTCACTAGTAGACAATGATTAGGGTCATGAATAAGGTCTAATAATGATGTATGTGAAGTGAAGTCATTATATGTGTAAGTTAATGTAGTTTACTGAGATGTTCTTAAGGTTTCGACTTAAACGTGTCTATCATGTGTTATACTTATATAATGATATGTGATGACATGTTTAGGTTGTATTTATGTTTTCGTTTGTGGATTAAGGTGATACATTGTAAAAATTATTTCTAGCGGGTTACTTGGGAGGTTAATGAATAAAAGGGATGATAGTTCACTGTTGAGGGAGATTAGCTCATTGTAATATGACTTTAAAATATCATAAATTCTATGTGTGATATTTGGACTTTGAATATTTCTATATAAAGTATGTGAATTATATAAATGTCATTGTACAAAGGTCTTGTAAATATTTTACTAAACAATTCATGAAGTATGATTTCAAGCAAATGTTCCTTTTAAATGCATGTTTTTGCATGATTGTCATACTTAGTGCATTCTTGTACTAATTCTGTTCTTCTTTTATTTTTACACAAAGTGAAGGTTATGGAAGCTTAGAGGAAGGCTATATGATTGAGGAACTTGATATCTTATTCCCAAGATCAAGGACAAGAAATCGTATGTTCAAAGATTTCCTATGTTAAGTCTTTAGTGTAAAATGTATTAATTTGTACTTATGTTTATATCTTAAGGGTCGGGTCCCTAATACACTCTAATGTTGTTGAGTTTAATATGGCAAAGAGAATTAATATATATATATATATATATATATATATATATATATATATATGTATGTATACATATATATATATGTGTGTGTGTGTGTGTGGGTGTGATGTGCTATGAAAAATTTTAAAATTTTTCGCTAAATTTACAACGACAATGCGATGAATGATAACTATGGGTTTGTATATAACCTCCAAGATGTCAAGTACGCCATGTTACTTCTAGGGGTGCTCACCGGATGTAACACCTATCAACAATAACTAATATCTAATCATTTTTATTTCGTGTATGACGCAAATCCACAATGAAATCCCTATTGATATCTTTCCATTTCTAAGTAGGGATAAATATCTCTTATGTTAACCCTCCCGGTCTTTCTTGTTCGGCCTTGACTTGTTGACAATTGGGATATTTGGCCACAAACTCTTATATGCTCTTCAAACCATTCCACCAATAGACCTTTTATAGATCATGATATATTTTTGTCATGAACGAAATCTAGACCCGAGACGAGACCGGCGTCGTTGACCTCGCAGAGGTCGCAGACAAGTCTACATACATCATTCTTACTTCATCTAGGTTAATTTTAACCTAAATTTTGAAAATTTTTGTTCTTTACATGCTTAATCAACATTCTACTACATACGTAATTATTCACCATAAACCACATAATATTAAGATTATCGAATGATAGAAATAGTTTCGTATAATGATAAAGATGTACTTGCCAAAATGGCACCAATACAATGCCTAAACAAAATCGGGAAGAAACTCTAGTGGAACACACTCCACTATCTCAATTTTACAACTAAGATATAATGTAAATAGGTAGGCATCCTCGAAAGCATGAGTTCCCACAAAGTCTGGATGAATGCTCGACGTTTGGATAACTAAAGCGTTGATCCTGTAGCTCTAGCATCCACCTTTTTCTACACCTAAAATTTTGGAGTTGTATACGGGTAGAACTAACTTGTAATGAGTATGGGTATATGCAAGCACACACCAATGACATGCATGAGTAAGATTAGCTCTTTCCTAACAACATGATTATAGAAGGTCAAGTTAGTGGAGTTGCCAAATTGAGATTAGGAAAGTGAGTGAGCTTTCAAAATTTGAATTAGGAAAGTTTACGAGTTTTCCAAATGTGGATTAGGAAAGTTATGCCATTAGAGTAACATGCATCATCATACTTAACATTTTGCACACATCACACAACTGCGTACACATAACACATGTCATAATTCCTATAACACATAATATTGTTCATATCATTCATTAGTATGCCATGAGACCTTGAAATCATGGACTTGACATTAACACTTATCATAAATGAGGGCTCAACATATGGGACCTGAACTAGGGAGTCTACTTTAGCAAATACGGAGTCTGCTACGTTCATTCATACGTACTTCATTTCATTTCATTAATGGGACAGTGTAAATACCAACTATACATATGATGTAGTTTAAGACTTTCATTGTTTCGTTTTGCAATGACCAATAATGACCTAATGTCATTACATTAATCTATCTCACCTCTTTATTATCCTATCCTAACACTTTTGGTATCATTCGTTTCATTATGTGCATCATTTGAGGCTAGCCTCGTTCATTCATTGTGAATTTTAAATTTAACTGATATAGATCATGTGAGCATCATGAAATCTAGTGTAATGAAACCCCACACTTATAAGAGGTGGAATCATCGGCCAAAGTGACCCAAAACATGCTAGCGTTATGGGAATTGAACACCGCCAGATCCCTATATTGGCAGTATAGGTTTGAAGACTAGGAGATATAAGGAGACCGTGCCCATCATAGTGGAAAGTCTCATCTCATGGGAGTTACGTGAACCTACGCCCTTCCAAGAAGAAGGCATCATCTCTCATAGATAGTTATTGGTGCTCAGTAAAAAGTTACATTACATTCAACTCATATAGCATGGAAGTTGGCTTCTAGTATGAGTACATCATAGCTCAATAGATGACATCTCATCTCATCATTAGTATTAAGTGCGTTAATCTCAATTCATTCATTAGAGTGTTCCTAGTGACTGGTCTCTTCATAACTTTACACTTTCATACGTGAGTGCGTTTTGGTAACATTTACTTAGGCTCATTTGAGATTGCTCGCATCTTTTAAATTAATCTCATATCATGTTGTCACCACATTCATCAACATTAGCACGTTTGCTCTTCATAATTACTCATCCCTTTTTACGTGAATGTTCGTTTGATCATATACAAATGCATTTGGCCATTTTCTGTGTTTCACTTTCTAACTTAACCCTTCTAGGGTTTCATAATTTCATCGCATAATAATAATTTCATTGTATGCCAATGCACTTGTACTTAACCGTTCTAGGATTACATCATTTCATTACATACATCTTATGTTCACTTATTTTTAAACATATGCTAGACTTTTTGGGTATATTAATACAATCCATGAGGCTTCATTCATAGTTTGTTTAAGTTATTCATATGTTCCTAAGATTATGTAGTACAAGACTTATGCATCTTGTATGTATGCCAAGATCTCGATTTCGATCTAAGTAGGAAGCATTATTCTTGAAGATTTAATTCACGTATGACTTACGCATCTATATGGAATTTGGGCAAGGGAACCCAATTTCGAATCCCTTAGACAACACTTAGATTTTTTTCATTTATTGTATTTTGGTCCACATAACATTGGGACCCTACATCGAGCCCCAACATCAACTTTTCCTCTTTATTTGTTCTCATTTGAATTACCTCTTCCTTGGCCGAGGGGTTGTGGGATCAAACACCCACAACCCCTTTTATTTTTTTAATCTATTTCTCCTTGTCTATTTTGATTTGACTTTGAGGTTGTGGGATCAAACCCCCACATCCTCTCTTTATTTTTCTTTTATTCTCCTCCTTAAATCAGACTCATATTTTGTGTGTTCGATTCGCATACGCCTCCCCGTGTATTTTTATTTTACTAACCTCTTTAATCTGCCCAAGAGGTCGTGGGTTCGATTCCCACACGCCTCCCCCTGTAGTTTTCTTTTATTCTCCTCCTTAATCTGCCTAACAAGTCGTGGGTTCGATTCCCACACGCCTTCCCCTTTATTTTTCTTTTATTCTCCTTCTGAAATCTAATTGAGAGGTGGTGGGTTCGAATCCCACTTCTCTCATTTCTTTTTTTTTCCTTTTAAGTTATATTTTCCAGCCAATATCATGGTTCGAATACCCTTCACCACATATTTTTTACTTATTTATTTTCAAAATTCTTAACATGGTGAGGTCACAGATTCAATCCTCCATGACCTCACTTATTTCTATTCCTTTTTTTTAATAACATTTTGAACCCTCTTTGCTGAACGAAATTCATCTCTAGAAGCTTGAAAATTTCTTTTAATTTTTCAGCATCCTTTCATCATGTAACACATTAGTTTTTAGGGGAATTTCGTAGTGCATTTAGAACTTTTTAGGTGCGTTTTCATGGATTAATTTATACAAGATAATATCCCTCAAACAAGCCACATTTCAACTCATATGAACTTTATATTTACATAAACATGTATACATGAAATATAAAGAACTATCATGCCATTTGAAGTCCTAAACCATTAACAATAGCCACAGCAACACACACATACACACGTAGTTATATTTTCGGAAACATCAACATAAGTTAGATAATTCCAAACATACATATAAACACATAATCATCATGAAAAGACGTTTCATACCTAGTTTTAAACCGGCAAACATAATCAATCTATTATTCAATGGGAGCTAGTGACAGGGACATGCAACGAGGAACAACCCTAGTTTTCGGAATGAATATTCTAAACCCTAAGGGGTCTCTTGGGAAAGGGACCAAAAGAGAATAGAACCCATACCTTTTGAAATTCAAACCTCGACTTGCTGCCCAAATAAACCCTCCAAACACAGGTCCCAATAAAAGAGCTTCAACACCAACTTGACGGAAAAACCCTCTATTAGCCTAACATGTTTTATTAGTTCTTTGTTTATAATTTTCTTTGTGAGTTCTACAATTGTTAAAAAATTTGGTTTTCCTACCGTTTTTATACATTATTTGGCAGAGAAAAACATTAGTGAGAGTAATAGAGACGTGAGAGAGAGATGAGCGTGGGAGAGAAGAGTTTTCTAAGGCTTAGGAGTCTAGCTTGGGACTTAGTAAAATAAGGTTTTATTTAATTATTAGAAATCTGATTTCCTTGTATTTTAAATCAGATAATAAATAAAAAATATAAATTAATTACATTAATTTACTGACTTAAATTAAAAACAATTTAATTCATTGCTTCCACCTAGGTTCGAACCCGGGTGGATCAAGACTTCACTTCAAAAGCCCAATTTCGGCCCTCTCTCCCCAAAATGACCCTCCACCTTATTAATTAAATTATTAAATATTTATTTAGGGTAATTACGATACTACCGATAGCCTGGAAAAACACCATTTTACCCCTAAATCCTCCAAACATAAGATTTTCCTTTTTGAAATCCCGTAAAGACTCCTTCAAGTAAATCTTCGTATTCGAGAGCCCTACATGGTTGGACCCATCCTTTGCTAGCTTAAATAACTACCCAAGTTAGTTGCCTTGGATGTAAAAAGGGTTCCGAGGTCTGGTTCTACGTGCATCAATCCGTGTGAACCCGGTCTAATCGTTGGCATTCTAGACACATCAGGCATTACTTAGCCTAGTCATTTCAGGGTATTTAAAATTTTAGTGGCACCCGGATGAATTGAATATCGATAAACATGATCCTCTCCTATAAGTATTGTCCTTAAGTAATCCACATTCGTCCCACATAATTTTTTTTGTACATAACTAAACCATCCCCCCTTGGGAGAATGAATCATTGAACTTACTAAGAACCAATTCCTTCACCTCCATTGATAAGGGATCAAGTTGTTTCTTGGACTTCACCTCAACCACTTAAGACGATTCAATGTTTTGATGAACCATGATACTTTATTTTGGAGAATCTTTTAGTCGAACTGCCAACTAGAACAATCGATGCACATCTTTCACTATTTCTTACGATCGGGAACATGGGCCAAACTACCCATTGACATAGCTTTAACGCATCCGCCACCACATTGGCTTTCACGTCGTGGTAAAGAACACTCGTGTCATAGACTTTTAAAAGATATAACAACATTCTTTGTCGTAGATTTAAATCTTTTTGTGTGAACACACATTGAAGACTCTTATGGTCGGTGAAAACATCCACATGCACCTCATATAGAAAGTGTCTCCATATCATCAAAGCAAATACTAAGACTGCTAATTCAAAATCATCTGTTTGATACTAAGATTTTTTTCATTTATTGTATTTTGGTCCACATAACATTGGGACCCTACATCGAGCCCCAACATCAACTTTTCCTCTTTATTTGTTCTCATTTGAATTACCTCTTCCTTGGCCGAGGGGTTGTGGGATCAAACACCCACAACCCCTTTTATTTTTTTAATCTATTTCTCCTTGTCTATTTTTATTTGACTTTGAGGTTGTGGGATCAAACCCCCACATCCTCTCTTTATTTTTCTTTTATTCTCCTCCTTAAATCAGCCTCATATTTTGTGTGTTCGATTCGCATACGCCTCCCCGTGTATTTTTCTTTTACTAACCTCTTTAATCTGCCTAATAGGTCGTGGGTTCGATTCCCACACGCCTCCCCCTGTAGTTTTCTTTTATTCTCCTCCTTAATCTGCCTAACAAGTCGTGGGTTCGATTCCCACACGCCTTCCCCTTTATTTTTCTTTTATTCTCCTTCTTAAATCTAATTGAGAGGTGGTGGGTTCGAATCCCACTTCTCTCATTTCTTTTTTTTCCTTTTAAGTTATATTTTCCAGCCAATATCATGGTTCGAATACCCTTCACCACATATTTTTTACTTATTTATTTTCAAAATTTTTAACATGGTGAGGTCACAGATTCAATCCTCCATGACCTCACTTATTTCGATTCCTTTTTTTTAATAACATTTTTGTCACGACCCAAAACCGAGCCGCGACTGGCACCCACATTTTACCCTCCTATGTGAGCGAACCAACCAATCTGAACCTTATCATTTCAATTTAATATAAACATAAAGCAATGCGGAAGACTTAAACTCATAAATAAAAGACAATTCAATAACTTCTAAAATTCAACATCCATTAATTCCCCAAAATCTGGAAGTCATCACCACAAGAACATCTATGATCAATTTACTAAACTAAGAGTATTCTAAGAAGCTAAAATAAATAAAAGCTAGTCTATGCCGAAACTTCAAGGCATCAAGACATGAGGAAGGAGATCCAGTCCAAGCTAGAAGCATTAGCTCACCCTGAAGATCTGGTGCGACGAAGACTGGCTTGAACTACTGTTGGGTTGAAGATGACGGCACGTTTGCTGCACTCCACAAATAAACAAAAGGAAAGCATAAAAGTAGGGGGTCAGTACAACCACAAGTACTGAGTAGGTATCATCGGCCAACTCAAAATAGAAAACAATATATCTCAGATAACATCATAAAATCAACTAATATTCTTAACATGTGATAGCAACAAGTACAAACATCATTTATAATATCACCGATCATATCTATGAGGACTCAAGCCTCCATACCATACTTATTTGGGATACATGTTCTTTAGGTTGAGTATATTAGTATCTTTCAAGATTCATTATCTTTATTCCTCTTGTGTCGGTACGTGACACTCCGATCCCCTACTACTATGTGTCGGAACGTGACACTCCGATCCCCTAATTCAATGTGACGGTACGTGACACTCCGATCCCCTACATCTACGTATCGGTTCGTGACACCCGTCCCACTAATTCTATGTGTCGGTACGTGACACTCCGATCCCCTACATCTACGTGTCGGTTCGTGACACCCGTCCCACTAATTCTATGTGTCGGTACGTGACACTCCGATCCCCTACATCTACGTGTCGGTTCGTGACACCCGTCCCACTAATTCTATGTGTCGGTACGTGACACTCCGATCCCTTAATCTCATTCTATTAATTCATCAAGCCTTCTTTTATACCAAGGCGTCATCATCTCAAGAGATTAGGTTTATATCAAGATTTGGGATTCAATAGCTTCATTATGCTTGTTTCATCACAATCATATATAAAATCACATCATGCATACACACAATTAAGCATAAAGAAGACTCTATAATACTACCCAACACATATCATTCGCTATTAGAGTTTACTACGAATAGTGTAAAAACCATAACCTACCTCCACCGAAGAATCGTGATCAAGCAAGCAAATTCCTCAATTTCTTGTTGTCCTCTTCGTTCCTCTCTCTCTCTACTCGTTCTCCTCTCTTTTTCTTTCTGTCTTGTTCTTTCTATTTTTCTTATTCAAACCCTCTTTCTTTTACCCTAATTAGTAGGTAATTAAGAATGAAAGATGGCAATAATACCCACTAATTAACTTAAGGTTACCTCTTTTAACCCCCAAGTAATTAGACTTATTAACATTAACCCTCTAACTTTATAATTAAAGCAGGAATAGTCAAAAACGTCCCTTAAAACGTGTAAAGAAATCCGACCCGAACTGGGATTGCGTAGCCCGTGACGGGCCGTCGCGCCTTCGACGGTCCGTCCTGCTGTCCGTCGCATGCAACAGAGACTTGTTTTTAAGTGGATGGCCTGTGACGGGCCGTCGAGCCTGCGACGGTCCGTCCTGCCACTCCGTCACGACGTTCAGAGAGTCGATTTTCAGTACCCAATTTCAGATTTTCTAAGTGTTTTGAAACGACACCTCCACGACGGTCCGTCGTGCACGTGACGGCCCGTCGTGGCCTCCGTCACCTCTGCCAGTTTTTCCAGAATAAAATCTGTTGCTCAAAACGACTAAACAGGTCGTTACAATTTTGAACCCTCTTTGCTGAACGAAATTCATCTCTAGAAGCTTGAAAATTTCTTTTAATTTTTCAGTATCCTTTCATCATGTAACACATTAGTTTTTAGGGGAATTTCGTAGTGCATTTAGAACTTTTTAGGTGCGTTTTCATGGATTAATTTATACAAGATAATATCCCTCAAACAAGCCACATTTCAACTCATATGAACTTTATATTTACATAAACATGTATACATGAAAATAAAGAACTATCATGCCATTTGAAGTCCTAAACCATTAACAATAGCCACAAAACAACACACATACACACTAGTTTATTTTCGAAAACATCAACATAAGTTAGATAATTCCAAACATACATAAACACATAATCATCATGAAAAGACGTTTCATACCTAGTTTTAAACCGGCAAACATAATCAATCTATTATTCAATGGGAGCTAGTGACAGGGACATGCAACGAGGAACAATCCTAGTTTTCGGAATGAATATTCTAAACCCTAAGGGGTCTCTTGGGAAAGGGACCAAAAGAGAATAGAACCCATACCTTTTGAAATTAAAACCTCGACTTGCTGCCCAAATAAACCCTCCAAACACAGGTCCCAATAAAAGAGCTTCAACACCAACTTGACGGAAAAACCCTCTATTTGCCTAACATGTTTTATTAGTTCTTTGTTTATAATTTTCTTTGTGAGTTCTACAATTGTTAAGAAATTTGGTTTTCCTACCGTTTTTATACATTATTTGGCAGAGAAAAACATTAGTGAGAGTAATAGAGACTTGAGAGAGAGATGAGCGTGGGATAGAAGAGTTTTCTAAGGCTTAGGATTTTAGCTTGGGACTTAGTAAAATAAGGTTTTATTTAATTATTAGAAATCTGATTTCCTTGTATTTTAAATCAGATAATAAATAAAAAATATAAATTAATTACATTAATTTACTGACTTAAATTAAAAACAATTTAATTCATTGCTTCCACCTAGGTTCGAACCCGGGTGGATCAAGACTTCACTTCAAAAGCCCAATTTCGGCACTCTCTCCCCAAAATGACCCTCCACCTTATTAATTAAATAATTAAATATTTATTTAGGGTAATTACGATACTACCGATAGCCTGGAAAAACACCATTTTACCCCTAAATCCTCCAAACATAAGATTTTCCTTTTTGAAAACTCGTAAAGACTCCTTCAAGTAAATCTTCATATTCGAGAGCCCTACATGGTTGGACCCATCCTTTGCTAGCTTAACTAACTACCCAAGTTAGTTGCCTTGGATGTAAAAAGGGTTCCGAGGTCTGGTTCTACGTGCATCAATCCATGTGAACCCGGTCTAATCGTTGGCATTCTAGACACATCAGGCATTACTTAGCCTAGTCATTTCAGGGTATTTAAAATTTTAGTGGCACCCAGATGAATTGAATATCGATAAACATGATCCTCTCCTATAAGTATTGTCCTTAAGTAATCCACATTCGTCCCACAACATTTTTTTTGTACATAACTAAACCATCCCCCCTTGGGAGAATGAATCATTGAACTTACTAAGAACCAATTCCTTCAATTCCATTGATAAGGGATCAAGTTGTTTCTTGGACTTCACCTCAACCACTTAAGACGATTCAAAGTTTTGATGAACCATGATACTTTATTTTGGAGAATCTTTTAGTCGAACTGCCAACTAGAACAATCGATGCACATCTTTCACTATTTCTTACGATCGGAACATGGGCCAAACTACCCATTGACATAGATTTAACGCATCCGCCACCACATTGGCTTTCACGTCGTGGTAAAGAACACTCGTGTCATAGTCTTTTAAAAGATATAACAACATTCTTTGTCGTAGATTTAAATCTTTTTGTGTGAACACACATTGAAGACTCTTATGGTCGGTGAAAACATCCACATGCACCTCATATAGAAAGTGTCTCCATATCATCAAAGCAAATACTAAGACTGCTAATTCAAAATCATCTATTTGATAGTACTTCTGATGCACTTTAAGTTTCCTAGAGGAATATGTTATCACCTTACTATGTTTCATGAGGACACAACCCAAACCTACTTGATAAACGTCGCAATACACAACAAACCCTTCGGTACCTAGAAAATCAAAACCATAGTGGAAGTAAGCTTATTTTTAAACACCCGAAACCTCTTTCACAAGCATCCAACCACTAAATTTTAACTTTCACATGTGTTATGGTTTTCAAAGGAAAAGTGATACATGCGAACCCGTCAATAAATCTCCTATAATACTCAACTAAACAATAGAATCTTCGAATATTGGTAGGAGTTAAAGGTCTAGGACAATTATAAGAAATAATATGACCAAGAAAAGCAACCGATCTCAGAAGAAATTAACGCTTACTATATTTAGCAAAGAGTTGACGTTTTTTGAGGACATGCAATAATACCCTCAAGTGACCAATGTGTTTATCCTCACTCATACAGTATACCAAGATATCATCAATACAATTACAGATGAATCAAGATAATTTCGTAATACCCTTTTTATAAAGTCCGTGAAAACCACTAGGGCATTAGTTAGACCAAAACACATGACTATGAACTAATAATGGCCATACCTTGTTCAGAAATCTGTTTTAGGAATGTCAACTCCTCTAACACTAAGTTAATGATAACCTCACCTCAAGTGAATTTTTGAAAATTAAGTCGCACCTTCAAGTTGATCAAAAGAAATCATCAATTGTAGAAAGAGGATACTTATTATTTATAGTTACCGAGTTCAATTGTCTATAGTCAATATACATTTTAAGAGACCCATATTACTTTTCCACAAATAATACTTGAGAGCCCCATGGAGATATGTTTGGGTCTATAAAACCCTAATCTACCTAATCCTTTAGTTTAGCCTTCAATTCTTTAATTTGGTTCAGAGCATCTAGTAAGAAGGAGTTGATTCGGGAGTATTTGGCATCAAGTCTATGCCAAAATCTATTTCCCATTTGGGAGGAATTCATGTAAAATCATCGGGGAAGACTTTCGAAAATTCTTCACTATGGGACCAACTTTAATGGAGAAGCCTCGGACCCAAGTTCCTTGACGCTATTGATGTGATAGAGTCATCCCTAAGAAAACATCTTACTATTAGACATAAAATCATTTGACCTCTACGGATTGAGTTTCCCCCTTCCATTCTACAACGGCTTAATTAGGAAATTTGAATTTAACTACCCTTGCTTTACAATCAATGAAGCAAAATAAGCATGTAAACAATCCATCCCCAATATAACATCAAAGTCAAACATATCAAGTTCTACCAAATTAACAAATGTAACTCTATGGGACAATAATATGGGACTACTCCTACAGACTCTTTTAGAAATAACAGAGTCACTCACTGGGGTTGAAACCGAAAAAGGTTCAACCAAGAAATCGGATAGCATATCTAACTTCATAGCCACTAAAGGAGTCACAAAAGCTAAAGTGGACGGGTTTTAGCAATTTTATAATTATTAATTGAAAAAACTTGTAATATACCGGTAACAACATCCGGAGAATGCTCTTGATCACCCCTAGATTTTAGAGCATGGAAACGGTTCTTATTAGGAGCATCGAAAATAAGACAACTTTCTTGTTCTTGAGTACTCTCCTTTCCTTGATATTTGGACATGGGCAAAATCTCTAAACATATGACCACAATTTGCACATAAAAATATTTTATCCTTTTCCATTAACATTTACCCACATGAGTCTTGCCACATTTGATATATTGTGGGACCTCAATTAGTAAACCACCACTGTTTCCTCCTTGGGACCTAAGGTTGGGCACCCTATCCTTAGGATCCTTTGAGATGTTTGGATGTTCTTGGTTTGAGAATATTTTCTTAAACTTGGTTTGTCATGAATCTCAAAATTACCCTCAGAAATACCTTCATCATGGGGCCTTGCTCTATTTAACTCGATATTATTCATCTTAAGCCTAATCTCATCAACTTGTTGAGCATGAACCATCGAATGAGAAATTTCCATTTTTTCATGAAGTGTTTACGCAGGACACTCTTCTAAAAGATCATCGAATACACCCATCACAAAACGACTCATTTCATATCTACTATTTGACACCAAAGAAGAAGTATATTTAGACAACTTAGGGAATTTCAAAGAGTTTTCTTGAACAATCATACCTCCATGACGAATGTTGATGAAATATTCCACTTTTCCTTCTATTTCCTCCCTTAGGAAGAACCTATCAAGAAATTCCCTCCATATGACTTCCAAACTTATGGGTATCACTCTCAAAGCCCTATAGTATTTCCATTGAGTGTACTGAGATTGAGCTACATTATTGAGTTGATAAGTGGCTAGCTCAACCTTCTCATTTGAACTCACCTCGAGAGACTAAATGATCTCATAATTATCATCAATAATGTATTGGGATCTTCATTCACCTTTGACACAAAGAACATTGCAGGGTTCATCATTGAGAAGTCCCTCAAGAGAGAATCCATGGTACTAGCATTTTAATTCACACGGGGTGCAAGTTCCCGATTTTCTTGAGTTGTCATAGATTGATCTTGAATAGCTATGGATTGAGCTTGAGTAGTCATGGCTTGATTCATGTTTAAGAACGAAATATTTATATCTTCATCCTTTGTGACCAGGGGACTGACTAGAGCTTGTTCTTAAGGAGGAGCTTGGTTGTCTTGGAGAGTAACACCCGCATGAGTCATCTATTTTTAGACCCTCCTTGGGGATTCCCTCATAGTATTCATAGCCTATAACCATAAGAAAATGACAAGAAGAAAATAAAATAATGCAACGACTCACAAGTACAACCTAGAAGAAGGGAGTAGTCTTGAGTCATCACAAGGAGTATTTGACCTTATGGGGTCTTGTACAAGCCTCTTAACTATTCTTCATTTCCTAAGATAAGAAAAGTAGTGAGGAATATAATATGTTTCACAAGAGAAATATTAATAAGGAAATATCTTTTATAAATCCGATATATAAGTCTCGTCGTCACAACCCAACTTATGGACACAACTTAAAAATCTTAGGAACACGGCTCTTTACATACCTATTCATGAGAGAGTCAACTTCCCAAGATTGCCTTCTAGACTTCCACTTGCTTCCAAACTAAATTTATAGAGTATAAAAAAGTATGGGGTTAGTGCAATTATATAACTAAGTAAAACCTTTCATGACATATAAGTAAAACATTCATCAATATACTAGTAAAACAACATACAAATCATCATTTAGCACATAAGATAAAACTTCCATAGTTTTAGCACCAAACTAAACCTTACATTGAACTCACGAAATCTTAGATGAACCTCCTTCTTTTTATCTTAAAGTGAACTAATTTCCATTACCACTCACAGTGAGTTTATTTCCCTTGAAGTTTACCTTTACAAAGTTTTCCCAAGACTCACTAAGGTAAGACACAATGAAGTTGCCCATACTATCCCTTGAATATACACCTAAGTGATCCTCAACACTACCGACCATAGGTTTACTGCACATGGGTAACAAGCCCACACTCCACATCAAAGACACTAAGTCACATAACTTCATTTACATTGAATAATACCCATTTCGACATTCATATAAAGACTTACAAAGACTTTGCCAAATGTCTACTTGTGCAATAAGTTTATAGTGTCCCATACCACCACCTATCCTAAGTAGTACATCCTTTATAGACCCAATTCATTACTTTTTTTTTGGATTCTAGATTTAACCGACATAGACCATGAGAGCTAGGCATGGAATCCCGGTATTAACCCCTACCGGATGAAGGATCCCTACTTGGCTAGGGTAGGGTCGTTCTTGAACCTTTACATTGATTCTCCATTAGCTACTCCTATGTGGGCGCATAGTTAAGGGAAAAGGAGATTGCAAATAAATATCTACTAACAAGGAAAACACATCTCAAAAGGTAAATTGGGTACATAATCTCAACTCACGAAGTCTAATCACTCCTTCTTCAAATACTCTCAATGCTAAGCATAACTACCCCATGGAGTCGTAAATATTCATTACTAAAATTCAAGGGATAACTATTGGACACCACATCTCAACTTATGAAGAGTGTCCATCATCTAATCTATATTAGTAACCTCTTAGGAATGGTGAGCTTGCTACTAAACACTTCATCTCAACTCACGAAGTGTGTCCACCCCAAAACTCCCTTTATTCTTACTTTAGGGATAGTAGGGATGGTCTAGACACTTCATCTCTACTCACGAAGAGTTTCCACCCAAAAATCCCCGATGCACAGTCATTGAATTCAATCATTCATTCAAAGTGTTTGTGTGTGTACATGTTAGCAGTCCTTTCACATTATCACCATTTTCATAACCTTGACTCATAAACATGTTTATACCCACATTAATAATATTTCATACACTAGCATGCTTTACAAATGCATATACTTCACTTAAACATAATCTCTACAAGACATACAATTTAAGCTTCATAAAGCATATCAACATGAACAACATCATTATAACTTTACTTCACATATCAAGTCTTCAAGGCCATACAAACATTACACATATAATTACATAATCATATAATTCAAGTAAAAACCACCACTAAAGGTGGACCACACCACTAAAGAAACTTCATCAAAGCTTTCACCACCTTTGACTAATTTAACGATTAATCCATCATAAAATAGCATCTAAGGTAGTATCTAATTATAATATAACACAAAGAAAAACAACTCTAACATTTTCCAACATTTTCAAGATATATACATTAAACCCATTTCATATGCTAAAAGTTGGAACTTTGAATGAGAATGGGTTCGTTGGTTCTTGACATTAAATTCATAAACTAAAACTATAAAAAACATATTTGAATCCTTAAAACACTTTCATGAAAAGATCCATGCTAAGTGTCAAAGATAGAAGAAGTATAAATTTAAAACCATTTATGAAATTTCTTCAGAATGGATCCTTGAATGAAAAAAGGTTCATGAATGAACTACTATACCTTAATGTGAAGAAACCCATGAGATTTGGTGAAGAAATTTGTAAGAACTTGGTCTTCTTCTTTGGAGCTTGAAGCTTCATGAAAATGGAGGTTTTTGGAGAATGGGTTTATGAGATATTTTAGTTTTGAACATGAGGATTTGAATTGATGGAGGAAATGAGGCTTAAAGTGACCTAAATTCGTCCACAAAATAATCCCCAAAGTTTCCAAAAGACCCCTACACTAATTAGACACTCTTCAAAAGTATAATTTAACTTAAAAATAAACGCGACAAAATCTTGGTTCTGAATTTATTTTTGGACAGAAAGGTTCGTGTTAACCTTGCGCTGCAGCACAAATTTTTCCCTTCATGTGTCTGCTGCAAGGCGCGATCTTAGCTCTATATCTTGGCTGCCTAGCATCTTCCTTGGCAAACGTTTGGGTCCTCCTTTGGGACCTCACGGCGGTCCCCTAGGAGTCGTACTAAAATTTTTTGACCGTTGGTATGTCCCTTTAGGTACTAAGGTCATCCCACTTGTTCTAGACTAAAAAAACACCTAGATTCATGCACAACAAACAAGGGACACCCTAGCATACACAAGGCTAGTTTCCGCACGTCTTAGTCCTCCCTAGTCTTTTGACTTCCGTAATTTGACAATTCATCTAAAATGCTAAAATTTACTATTTTAACACATTATTAACTCATGAAACACTAGGGAATCTCTATTTCAACCTATTTAATTATGAGGGTCATTACACATAGAGTTAAGACTCTTGAGAAAAGCTTGAGAATACCAAAGAAATGAAAATTTCCTAAGAATCACGTAACCTCTCATTCATAAGTGTGGAGCGCTTCACAATTATTACAATGAATTGACATAGACGTGGATTCGTGAGATATTATTTCAATGATGATTCAACCTCATTCTCTTATTCCAAATGTGTCACAACCGGGGACAACCCCCTAGTCTTAACTGACTTCGTATTCCTCTTAGAGGCCTTAGACGATCCCTTAGCATACATTATCACATCATATATGTAATAAAAATACAAATAAATTTAAATTTTACACTTGATGTTAACTTAGAGTTTGCATATATCGAAAATAGTCTATGATTGTCTCACACGACCATCTTACATAAGAGTACAATATTTGGGATATATCCCTTACATCCTTGCAATATGTCTCATATAGAAATTACAATAATGTCTTTGAATTAGGATATATGAACTAGAATTGTGATTCTTCATCCTCAGAATTGAGGACTCACCAACTTAGGGTTGTAAATAAAATTTCCTCAAGAAAAGAGTGGAATATCTTGAATGGCCCCAACCTACACTTTTTGTAGAAAATAGAAGAGAATATGGGTTAGTACAAACCACATGTACTGAGAAAGGAAACATGCACAAGTAATGCACTATGAAATTTTGTTTATAAGCATGCCAAGTTAACTTTTATAGCTTTCATTCACATCCCAAGGACGTAGACAAGTCCGTAACATAAAACCAATAAGATATTTCCATATTACCTATTCAAGAGTAATATCATAATAAAGCCATAAGCAACATTTCATCTTTACATCACAAGACCATACTCATGATCCCAAATCAAGTCAACTAGTGCAATATCTATGTGAAGCCCCATAACACCACGTAAACAAACTAAACTAGCAAAGATACCATAAGCATTGCCTTTACATCATATTAGATCGTATAACATCATAACAAATTTACTTAACACTATGCTTAGAAATTTAGACCAACATCATTTATATTAATTGAATCAAACATCACATAAGACCAACATCATGTATATCAACATTATGCATTTCATTCATAATATTTTACTAAAAGAAGCCACCCTAGGACTCCCCTAAAAGTCCTTTTGTACAATGTATAGGTACAGTCTCATACCTTACCTACGGTAAGTACAACCCTTAAGTAATACTAGTTAGTATGGAATCCGGTGCAAATCCCTCACACCAAAAAGAAGGCATCCTACTTGTGAAGGTAGGACATATAAATAATAATAGCATCTATGTGGATCCAGTCGATAGGTTTCCTATAGAGCACATAGTTAAGGAATTAGGAGATTGTTACAATAAACTCTCATTATGCAAATTCGCATTGTACTTTCCATCTTATGAGACGTTTTGTGTACCTTCCTTTCTTTTAGGAAGGGACATCTCTCATTGTCAAGTTAACTCGGTACTAGGCTAAATTCCCTTACTAAGTATCTTTAAGTCTTCCTTAGAATTAGTTTATAACATAGGACATAGGAGTCTAGCTCCTTAAATAACATGATCATATCTTCTAGATTCTAAGATGAGGATGTCGTTTCATCACAACCTAACATTATGTGAGAACATTATATCATAACATTGTAATAAGATGGACATGAGAATGACTTCTAATCCCTAATAATAATATACTATCCTCATGTCACATCTATTATGTTCATAACCAAATCACACATTCATAATGTCACGCACCGAGCTACCCCCGAGACGTGGACATGAAACTTAGAACCACAAGTGTTCCCAAGCTAACCCTGCTGGTATGATCATGAGCATACTAAATTTAGTAAATTGATGCAGAAGCTAAATCATAACTTATAATTAAAAGATGGGGAATACCTATATGATAAAATTGATATATATAAAAACTGATGAGTTTAATAAAAAGGAAATATTAACTAATTACTAAGCTGAATCAAACTATGTATGAAATATTCCTCTAAAATGGACTAGAAATATTGGGACAAGCCCCAGCTAAATCTAGAAAAAAATGAAAGTAAATTACTAAAGACTAAAATGACACTCATGATTGGTGTCCTCGGAGAATGAGGACTCACCCCTTAATCTACAAAACTGGAGATCAGAAATCGATCTATGCGTGATCTGGATGCTGAGAACATTAACCTACATCACGAGAAGATATAGCGCATGTATGCGTCAGTACTTGAAAGATACTGAGCATGTAGGATAGAGTAAAGTTGAAATAGAACATAACTAAACAAGCATAAAAGCAAGTATAATAATCTTACATGATAAACTGAATTCTTAGCTAACTGGATGTAATGACGAATTTATAATATGCTAAAACTGAATACTGAATATAATGATAAAGGGTCAATAAAGATAGTTTGACTGGTCTGTGGGAGCTACTATTAACCAATAATAAAGCCACGTGATCTAAATATGGAGTACAATGTATACGCCGAATCGAGGGACCCAATATACCTTGTCAAAGGTATAAGTTCATGTTGGCGTGATCACTAAACTGATTACCCACAAAGGGGACTTATAACCTACTTGGCTAGTAGTTCTGGGACTAATTGGGTACGTTGAACCCTTGTCGAACTCGGTATTATGCTACTCCCAATGAATTATGTAAATTCACTGATTATATTTAAGCTTCTGTAAATACTGGATAGCTCAAAAATAAACATACAAACTGAGAATGCAACAAATAATCTGGTAAAATTATACATTCATAACTGAGTCATGTATATCTGAAGTGTCTGAAATATCTGACCTAGCATGTGTAATTCAAGAACTAAAGAAATCAAAGCTAGTGTTCTGAAATTCATGCAAAAATCTAACTAAGAACATGATAATCTTATTTGGAACATATATATAATAAATTCATGAAGTTCTAACAATGTTTTAGAAACCCTAGGTTTAATCATGATAAGAGAATCAAGAATATTACTAAAAACTAGGGACCCAAGGGGTAAAATGATCGCATAGTAAAATTTCACATACCTGGTGATAAAATTAACAACGAAACGCTTAGATTTCTGGACTGGAACTTCTGGAATCTTGCTTTACTTTTGAACTAGGGTTCTTGAGTTTTTTCTCAATTCTTGCTTATAATTTTTCTAATTTTTGATTTAATGATTTTATTTAGATATGTTTTAATTATGTTTCTAGGCTTAAATTGACTAAAATTTCATTATTTAGGTTGAAAAAGATGTAATTTAAGGTTTAACCAAAGTGGGAAAGGTCAAAAACACCCCTAATAAAGTTTCTATCAGACAAAACGATGGCCAGGACTGACGGACCATCGTATGACCCATGCCCCGTCGTTGAGTCCGTTGACTAAGCCTGTTTGATAGGCCATTACTAAAATTGTTATAACTTCTTACTCGGAGGTTTGATTTTAGCAAGGTCGGTGTCTATTGAAAGATAACTCAATTATCTATCTGTGGGTAGGTCATGGGGCACCTAATTTATTTTTGCTAAGAGTTATGACAATTTTAAATTGACCCAACTATATTTCCCCTTAACTGTTTGGAAATTTTCAACCTACGGACCGTGTTGGTCATCCGTAGCTCTTAACAGAGAATGGTTGAATGGTGTCTTTATCGACCGTCCGTCCGTTGATCAAGACTTAGCCAAATTTTCTCGGCTGAATGTTTGGGAGTTTCTTATCCCAATGACGGTTGTGCAGGACAGACCGTCGTCTGTCCTATGGACTGTCGATGCCACCGTTGGTTGTACTTGCAGAATTTTCTGAAAAAAACAAATTTTGGTCTATTTTGGCCACGGGATGTTACTCATAAGTTCATCTTTCATGCATCAATTGAGTGACATTACAAAGAACAGACCAATCATTTATAGTATAAAGTTTTTATGACCTTGAAAGTCTTACTAATGGATTTCAAGAATCTCATCCAATACCTAACCCCCAAATAAATATTTACACAAAAATTCAATCATCATCATCATATAATAGTAAATTATTCAATAACACATTCAATTTCAGCTCCTTAAATCATAATCGATCTAATTACTAAGTTAAGGTTGGAGAAAAGAGGTATTTATGGGACTTTATAGGGAATTAGCTCAAAGCCCAATGTGATATATTAATACATCCATAAACATACATAAATCATCACTCATAATTGAATTAATACTAAACAAATAAAATTATAAACACCCACAAAATTTGAAAAAAACAAGGCTTTTCAAGAACATTTAAATAAAAAATTTGAATAATCTCTAAGGGAAAGGAGTCCCAAGAGTTAATAGACTCCATAACTTAGAAATACTTTGGAATTTTTGTGGGAATGTCTTGATATTGAAGACCTAGAGGTATCTTGGTCTCTTCTTTTATGGGATTTTTGGAGTAGAGAGAAACTAGAGATAGATTAGACGTTTTTAGGTTTTTAGAGTTATAAGAGGTTAGGCTAGATTAATTACATAGGATATTATAATAACCATAAACTAACTAATATAATCGTCCCTAAGTATTAATTAAATAGTTTTCTAATTACCTAACCAAACCCATTTAAGTCTTGTGGAGGCAGTGAAGTTGGGGTCAACAGGCGAGACCCCGTCAACGCCCTCGTCGACTAGACAACGTACCTTCATGGTCAAACGTGGTTTGGGATAGAGGGTACACTTTCAGGACCAAAGGGGAAGAGTCTAAGATTGGACTCACGACCACCATCAACAGGGCGTGATTCCATCGGCGATTCTTCGTTTCCCTTCGTGGTTTCAAGGTTTTTTTTTGACAGCTTTTGTGGTCAATAGTTCGGTCTTCCTCAAGGACCCTTAGGGTGGTCCTATGGGAATTCATACCTGGATGTTGTGACCATAAACAGACACTAAGGTGTAACTTAAGAATAATTACAAATTCAGCTTCATAAGAATCTCAAAACCCCTTAAATTACATAAAGGTACACTAGATCCTTTTCACTCATATCCCGACTTCATGGTCGTTTCATGACTTATAGGCTCTAACTATTCCTAATACGGTTAACAACTTTTGTTTAGGCGTAGAAACATCAGTTTTACATTTTTAGTCACTAGGTGAGACTCTATCCTATGCTTTTGAATTTTCGAGATATAACAATATCCCCCTTTGGGGAACGTTTGTCCTCGAATGACACTTGAACATATTTTTGTAAACTATGACTCAAGACTCGCATCCCAATCAACCTATGAGAAATAGGTATAATTTAATAATGATGGAACATTCATTCCCGTGTCAACACAATAAGGCACCATTTACGAGATAGAAATTATGCCAGCTACAAATTATGCACGCCTTTCACAATTTCATATTTTGTATGGAAGAATGTCATTCTCCTTCTCATATGGTTCAACAACAACAAGCAGTACATAATTTCATAACTTCACGCTTGAGAAATTTCACAATAAATATCACATAACATCACTATACAAACATATAATAAAGTATTTTCAAGTATGAATAATATATAGTTCAAAACATATGTGAAACACGGATTTTTCACAAGAACATTTATATGAATGGAAATCATACAAATTCAGAACACACTCGATATGGGTTTTGGTTGCCTCCCCAATAATGCCGTAGTTAACATCGAGGCACAACATAAGTTTACCTTCACACCTCATTCATGTAGTTATCCATTGTGTCACTAGGTAAACCTCCTTGATGTCTCGGGTTGAGATGAGACGAGATGTTACCCATTTTGGTCTCTAACTGTTTGATTGGAACTGAATGACAGATGATGGTCTGCTTATGGATGGATACATCTTCTTTCATGCATTTTAACATCTAGGCCGACCCTTCAACTTTATTTGGGATACTCGAGAGAATATCCTCAGACCTACCACCATCAAAATCATTGGGATTTTGTCGATCATGGGGAGGTATATATCTATCCTTTTCCCCATATTTACAATTAAGATTCCGATCTCTCCATTCACAATCTTGATCTTTCCATCATTCTTCCCTAGCCTAACCTTCGTTACCAACCTGCAATAGGTAGTTTGAACGATAACCACCTCCTTGGTTTTATAAAATGTAGACTTCTTCATGATATAGAGCTTCAAATTTCATCTTATCAGGATTAGTGTTAGGGGTACCTGCTCCCATAACATTCTTGTAAAGAATATCAAGTCGTGTCATAATCTTAGACATAATTTTTGTCCTTGCATTATCTTTTTTGATCTTCTCCTTAGATAGTTTAGAAGTGACTAGGGAAACATGGTCCTCATGAGTCCACTATTCTTTGTTGATGGTTTTCATTCGTACTAAAATTTTATTTTCCACTATTTATAACTGCTGCATGAGACCTCTGGGTGAGAGTTGATCAAGAAACCCTTCGTTGCCTTAGTCTAAACTAAAATTATTAAAAGAGCACCTTATCAAGAAGAAAATATGTTGGACATTGTAGCACATATTTTTTTAAACTGGACCCATGTTACATGTTGTGGCTCGACATTCAAGTGCTTGAATCTTTGAATGTGATCTTGGATAGTCATCATCTTTGAATGAGTGAAAGAAACACACATTGAAAGTTGTAACTAGTTCTTCCTAGGAGATGATTAAGTTGTGTGACAACTCATCAAGCGACGTTAATGCCTTGCCTATTAATGAGAATGGAAAACACCTTAATCAGACTGATTTGCTTAGATATTTTCTAAAACGAGAATGGTCCGCACACATCTATGATATTTTGAATGTGCTCATGTGGGTACTCGTAAGCTAATCAAACAAAAATTGTTTTTAGTTTCAAGAGTTGCAACATGGTGCTTGTTATGTGGAATACTCCATTTCACTTTGTAGAGGTTAAACGGATGGCCTCAACACCTCCCATGAGATGATAATCATTGATGTTGGGCTCTTGAATATCTTTGAGGTTGCTAACATCATCCTGATGGCCCACCCGACTCCCATAACTACCATTAACACTCATGCTCTTTAAATGTTTACACGATTAACAAAAGAAAACTAAAAAAAAATTCTTAATCACTACACTGGAAAGAACTAAATCTCTATGGGAACTACATTTTCATGTGACAACACTTAACAGAAGCGTTGCCATTTTGGTTTTTCACTTACGCTTGGATGATCAATGAAACTATCCTACAGTCTAAGTGTTTATGAATGGAAGCAATTATAGTAACCCAAGCAAGGGTTTGGGTAGTGTCCCAAAGGAGCAGTAGTTAAAATAGAAGTTACACTAAAATTTCCTTCTAGTTAGTGTTACTCAAGATGTTATCGATGAACAAAAATAAATTCATTTTGTTACACCAATGTTTCAAATATAGAAAAAGAGTTTTGTCACAAGTTGTAGAAAATCATTAAAATAAGAAGAGAAACAAGTATGGGGAAAGTTCTAGGGGTGTGACCGCAATATATGTTGACATAAATCAATAAATACTCGCATTCGATAACCAAATTTGCGACATAATGTTAACTAATCTAAAATTTAGGTAATAGTAAATTTTCTCTCGGGCAATTTACCGTATATCAGATGGGTTCCTCTCGTACACCCACTCATCTAATCAAGACTAGTCTACGTGTTATCCACGCCTACTCTTTCCATGAAAGGTGCTTGGATATGAATATAGGTCCCCTCTGGGGATTAGGAAATTCCACCTCACTCATTAGGACATCAATCAAGGGATCTTGGTTTCACGATATCTTTCTCAAGCCAACTGAAAACACATAGGTTGTTTTGTATTTTAATCTACATACCCATTAACTTAAACCACAACTACAGGTTGAAATCACCATTGCAATATATTTAATCCTATCAGAAATCAAGACCTAACAATAATATCAATAAATATTTGCTAAATCATACCCCAAGAGTGGGCTTTTAGCGACACATCAAGAAAAAATTAAATACACCTAAAATGATAAGAAAATCAGAAATGTATAAGAAATTAAAACTTTTATATGGGAAGAGGAGGTAGAATAGAGTAGACCCACTTCGAATTTGGAGATGAAGAACCTCTTTCTTCAAGTCACCAAAAAAGCCCTCCCCAAACATCAGAGAATATATTCATAGCTGATTTCTAAATGTAAAATTTACAATAATGTTCTGGCCCCCAAAAAATAATAAAGCTTTTAATATTTATAAACTTGAAAAAATGTGCTGGTAAATCCGTCTAGAAAATCTAGTCGTGAATTGCCAGTGATTAGGTGATTCTCCCTTCTTCTAGTTCTTCGCCATTTATGTTTGCCTTCATTGTCTATGCATGATGTAATAGTGGGTGGAATAAGTATGCTTTGTGAAACTATTTGATGAAGTGTCGACTACTCCTTTTCTTCGCCTCCTTATCCACATTCTTCAGGATTTCGCATGTTGTATCAAGGGCATAATGCAAATCTTGAGCGGATTGCCAAGTGTACTTGTGAAGCTCAGGCTTCATCTTCATCTCTTATTCATCCTTTTTGTTCTGTTTTGTGCCTACGTTTCAATGCTTACGCTAATACTCCCAATACGTTATAGTCAAGAGTTTTCATAAGATAGTAAGATAAAATAAGCAAGTGAGGACACTATTTACATTAAAATAAAGCCCAAAATAAGTCCAATTCGAGGAATCATAAGTTTCCTTCAGTTCCTGCCTTGAAATCGAAACATTTTTTTATAAAGTTATAACCAAGTATTTGAGATTCACTATTGGTTTCCTTTTACCCATTAGGTCCATAGAATAAAGTTAGATTCTTAATTCTCCATACCATGTTTAGACCTACGGTTTCTAGAACTTCATATTATTGTTGTGAGTCAGGTGTTAGACAACTTTGAGTCTTTTTATCATGTTATTGAGGAATGGTTGCTCAGCTTCTTAAATGAAACTCA
This sequence comes from Solanum habrochaites, assembly GCA_027704765.1. Taxonomy (NCBI): domain Eukaryota; kingdom Viridiplantae; phylum Streptophyta; class Magnoliopsida; order Solanales; family Solanaceae; genus Solanum; species Solanum habrochaites. The sequence goes on along the minus strand of JAKWJA010002495.1, from coordinate 20,193,424 downwards.
GAAACCTAGTTGTGCAGATTTGTTTAGTTAATAAATTACAAATGCTAGGTAAGTTTGTTTAGCTATTCATTCCTCAATTAAAAACGTTTCATAAAGTATATTAATGTTGCATTTTCAATTAGAATGTTAGTATTTTGAGTTTTTTAGAATTAGAGAATTCATTTATAATGTGATACTCACATAATCAGTTCGGAGTAGGCTTAATACTGAATGGAAAAAGGGTCAGTCACCCTCATAGTCCAAGAAGTAAGTGCTCAAATAATATAGGTTCCCACTGTGGGCAACATATTTATTTATCACATTGGATCCTCTCGATGGGGGATACATAGGACACAAGGGAAAGCTCTTGTGGTTTTATTTTCATTAACACTAGCTCCCACAGTCAAATACTAGTGCATTGATCAGGTAATAACTTATACTTCAACATTTAGAGTAATCAGCATATTTTAGTATTACATCATTTTCAAATTATGGGATTGATCATATTGGTTTGTTCAGTTATGTATATATTGTTCATCTTTTTTCTGTTCTTCGAGCTAAATATTATTCAAGCATTAACGCGTAACATATCATGATATTGAATAGTGAGATGAAATAATAGTTGAGTCATGCAATTTTATATTGATTCCGTCTCAAGATTTCATATCATGAGTTGTGATTTCATATTAACAAAAAACATTGATATGGGAATTACATATCATGATTTTAGATATTTTTGATACAAAATTTGATCCGCAAGTTCATATTTTGTTAAAACAACCCCACATTTGTATCTTCTAATCATCTATTAATCTATTTCAAATGTAAGTAAAATTCATAACCACACCATTACTGCTTATAATTTATTATTTGCACTAACATAAAACTTATTATTCTCACCAACATATAGTCACATTAACTAACACCAACTAATTGTTGAGTAATAAATTTGTTCTCTTTATTTACTACAACCCCTAATTGATTATATCTACCATTTTTTATTGGATATAACTTGTAGTTATATCTTGGCCTTGTATTGTAGTGATGAATTCGTGTAGTTTTATCCTGAAACATTCTTTTGTGGTAGTTAGTTTGACAAAAAAAGTAACTTGTGTATTGCTCCAGGGATGTTCAAATTGATGAGAATTTTTATTTTTCTAAAATCATTGCATGAAATGATAGTATACGCTCGGAAACTCAAACATTTAAACATTCACTTGAAACAATTAATTGGCATATTGTAATAGTTGTGGAGGAATTTAGCAAGATGGTATTATCACTACCCATTGGTACACCCTAAACGTAACACGACATACAATACCCAAGGAGATTTCACACAAGCCACTTACCTTTCATATCATAAGATAATATAAAATGGTGTGAAAATTTAATATATCTTCAAATATAATAAAAGTTCATAAAAATAAAAAGCACAAGTCTTGAACTCTTATCTTAAACCATCAAAAACACGAATATTATTTGGACAAAGCCCATAAAAAGTTCTAAACATAAAAGAACGACATATTCGATAGCTGATCAAATCTTCAATGATATGAGGACTCACCAAATTTTTACTTGCTTGCTCTACTAATGTCCTACCACAGTGACGTATCGCAAACCCTACATTTAATAAGAATGTAGACAAGATTATGTATTAGTTCAAAGATGTACTAAATATGGCTAGACTAAATCATTAAAATACGCATACCATAGGGACTAGTCAATATAAGACATATATCATAATCATAAGATATACAACATAAGTCATTGTCTATAAGCATTAGAGACAACAACATATATCATAAGCATATTCAATGCACATAAATTATCATCTCATAAGAGGAATACTTTTGAAGTAACATCAACATGCTCATTCTCAAGTCCTGGATCATCATCTGTAATCATACTTATGAAGGAAGGCAACTAAAGAAACAATCTAACCTAATCTAAATCATACAAACAAACCTCATATCAAAAAATACTTACAATACTTCCTTGTAGCAATCTTGTTTCATCATAAATATGTGACTTTTACTAGGGAGTTGTACCTCTTTAGTCATTCTTACTAATCACTGTAAAGTATCTCTCAAATACTCCAAGAATAATCATCACTCATGAATGATTCAAATTTACCAATTGTAGGATATCCAGGTAAAACACCTTATTATACTAGACTAAGCTATCATGGAGAGAATACTCTTATGCAAGTTCAACGTTCAAAAGGAAAGTACTATTTCTCAATCCAAACTATCAGAAAATTATGTGGCCTCACCAAGTTCAGCTATCATGCAAGTGTACATTAATGATAGTTCAGAATATATTGGAAGAGTAGAATTTCTCAATTCAAATATATCCATGAATACTACTATCTCAAGCTACCATGCATGGTCTTTCCGTACCAATTAAAGCTATTCATGAAAGATATCACATCCCTACTTAAATCTAACATAGGTCATACATTCTCATCACTCATTATAGGGTACCCTTGAGCTATCAATTCAAGTTATATAATTTGATTAACTCTTTAGACCATGTATGAGAAAGTATCACCATTTATGATCTATTTATTATTGATCTTTAGACTTTGAACAGTACGAGATACTTCGTTAAGTATGTATTAGTTTATTATGAAAGTTCATTAAATCATAATGAGAAATCATCACCATCCATGATCACTCTTACTCTTCGATTCATTTTAGGTGAGAAAACCTTTCAACCTAGAATCATTATATGTGATGAACTCTTTTGCGTTACATATTAATACTTACATAATATAGATCATGTGGGTAAAGCATTCCACAACAATACCATATAAACTTCAACATACATACGCTTCATTCGCAAAGCCCAAATAATCATAATTCATCAATTATGCTATACTCTCAATCCATACTAGTCATAACTCATCATATTAGCTTTTACATTAGAACCCTGAACAATCATCATTCATCATACATGCCTTATTATCAAGATATTCTAGTCACATTCTTACAGCTTAAGCAATCCTAATCATATTTCGTCATCTAGGCTCAATCTCAAAAATTACTAAATCGTAATTCATCATACATACTTGAACTTAATCATTTAATATATATATGTCATACTCTAAAAAAATCTAAAATGTATATCATCAATCCTAGAAGAATACATTTAAAGCATCAATTTATTCATTTGAAGGAATAAAACCCACTTACATAATTCATCTTTCTAGACATAGGTTGCGCGAGTACATCTAAATTAATTCTAACAGCAATTAATTGTATTAATTCCAAGATAAACAATCATAATCCACTCAAGTTTGATTTGATATTTTACATTACCTAGCTTGAACTTTTCCTTCTTCTCCTTCTCCTCCATCTCCTCCTCCTCCTCCTCCACCTCTTCGTCCTCCTCCTCCTACCTATTCTTCTTCAGAAGAAACTAATTAATTTAAGAGAATAAGTTAACTAACTTCCATTAGGGGCCAAAAGAATTTATATAGATGGTTTATATTAGGTAAAATACAACCCCACTTAAGTATAATTAATTCTAGAAAGGATATTTAAGTCCTTAACTAATCTACCTAACTGCCCATTCATGAGACACCGTCGACGAGGCGTAGGTTGACCTACAGCCAGTCGTGTTTTGACGTGTTTTGGGGTTCAAAGAGTTGGAAAAAAATGGACTTATATCTACGATCTCTAACAACGAAGGGTGGACCCAAGCACGGGGCGTGTGTCATGACCGGGGAGCAACCCCCTTGAAGTAAGATGGCGTACTTGACCTCTCGGAGGTCTGCACTAGCCCTTAGAAATCATTCATTGCTTAAATATGAAAAGTAGCACGAAATTGAAACTTTTTCTCAAAAACATGATGCGGAAGTAATTTCATTAAACGGAAGACTTTCTAACATATTCTTTAAAATCTACCTATGACAACATGAGTACAATTGTCTTGGGAAACAGCCCATAAAAGTCTAAACATAGAAAAGAATGAAAAAAACAACATAGGGGTGGTTCCCTCGGATGCTATGAGGACTCACCATTCTTACCTTCTTGAAAGCCTTGGAAACTCTACCCCCCAAAGCTACTTAATCTTCTAAAGACCCTACATTGTATTAGAATGTAGGAAAAATATGCTTTAGTACGAAATTTACCAAGTATGGAAACTATCATAAACAAATATATCTTAAAGGGTTAGTCAACAATAGACATAATCATAAGAGGTAAAAGAGTAAGCATAGAATGAATATCATAAGAATAATAAAGTATCATAAAGCATATAAGAGTTTATACTTAAATAGTTGTGCCTCTTACTCAAATGAACTACTTCACAAGCCAACTCCAAGTATACTAGTATAGGGCTAAGGTAGCATCCCATACTACTACCAACTCTAACTACCTCTCTTTGTTCACTCTCGATCATAATCCACTCCCATAATTAAGACATAAGTTCATCATAATATATGAGAACTATTCCCCTAGGCCACCTCAAAGTGAACTTGTGCAATGAATGTGAGGCTTCCCATTCTACGTCCCACACTAAGAATATGTTGAGGTCACCTTATTCCCTTTCATTTTAGTTTAAGAGTCTCTAGAAGACGTATTTGACATTGACAAACAAACTTCCATATTAAGTCAATCATAACATGGATAACAACTATAGCAACTATCCAAGCTAAGCATACATCATGCAGGGGTCATGTCATATCTAGCTTCTAGTCATACTTGTTCCATGTATGAATGACATCGCATAATAAAATCCATACTAAGTAATTCTCTAGGTTATCCTACTCCAAGCTAACTTATATTCAACTCTTGTCTATTAATCTTAACATGACAACATAATAGACCTACTACCAATGAAAGCATCTTATCATAAAATCAAACCTAACAAATGAAGGTTACAATAGTCCCAACCTGACCACCATGCAACCAATCAAGTAGATGAAAGCTAATCAAGAGGGGAGAATGAATCCTCAACCATAAATTACCATGATAAAAATATCTCAAGCTATTCCATCAAATGCACCTTGCATGAAAATAAAACTAACATTGGGAGAGTATAGGCTTTTCCTCTAACGCTTCCATGACATTGGTTTTGGACTAACCAAATCAAGATAACATGACCAAGCATCCTTGAACACAAGATCAAAATAAACATGGTAGAGTTTGCTTCCGCCATCCAAAGCTACCACGTGATTCATCACCTCAACCTTCCATAAGTATTACAACTCAAACCTCCACGAGATTCACCAGCTCAAGCTACCATGAGTATTTCAACTCAAGCATCCTTGAGATTCATCACCTCAAGCTACCATGATATCTACCATCTCAAGATTCCATGATATCTAAAATCTCAAGCTATCACACCTTGGTCTTAACTTACCATGTCAATTATACAAGAAAAGACTATTAAATTCAACTTTAAGCTATTCTTAGTCTATCATGCCTTGATTTACTTTAGGTTCTTAGGTCAACCTAAAATCCATCTATGTTAGAGAACTTGCTTCTCCTAGATTTTTCATATCTAAGTGTAAAAGGGAAAGACAACATCATCAAAATCCCCTCAAAATGACTTAACCCCCAAAGACCGAGATAAGATGGCATACAATCCCTATAATTGATTTACCTTCAATATATCATGATTTTTGTCCAATTAAAAGTTCATTCATTCAATTAGATCGTTAGAAGGTAAGTCTAGTCATACTTGATCACATATGTTCAAACAAAACATTACAAGTCTTGATAATCCTTAATCAATTAGGCCTACTTCAATTCATATATTGGTTATCCTATTATGATAAATTAGACTTCAAGACAATGGAATTAAGAATATCAACTAACCTTGAATTTAGCCTCTAATGGCCTAAACCCACCATAATAACATTAAATATTAAAACATCAATTCATCAAGGAAACCACATGAAAAAAATCACATAATCATTATTACAACATATTTGAATTCTACCATCTAGATTGGGATCACAATTAAGCCTTACCCACTATGCAATCACAACCCTTCTAAGATTGAGGTCCTTTGGATTCACAATTGAGGAATAACCAAGGGGACTCCATGGATTTAAGAATCCATTGATGAATAAGATTTACATACCTTATATTATATCCCTAAACCCAAATTTAAACCTTGGTAAATTTGTTCCGAAAAGTTGTATTCAATTTCTCTTATTCTTCTATGGTGTTCTTGAGATAGTTTTTGAGAGGGAGAAATTTCGTTTTTAAGTCTAGAGTTTAAATATATGTAACACCACCTAAAATAACAGCCAATGCATTTGCGTGGATGTGGGGTTAATTTTCCTGTTCACCCTTTAACTTGACAACATGCAGCCGAACTCTTGCGGACCAAATAACAACTACTAGAGACGTACTAATGATGCAATGGCAGCTCTGCCCTACAGATCTGTCGTTTGCGACAAAGAGTCACTTTTTGGGGGCTCCCACACCTATGTGAGGAGAAAAGACCCCCATCGATTGGGCTTCCGTGCGACGACGGGCGTCGATTAGGCAATTGTGGTAAAGGATTGTTTGGATAGTTACATCCCAAACTTCAAGTCTTTCTCAAGAAGCATTGGGTAGATCGTTGGGGAGTTATGTTCGGAAATTTTTATTCTAAATACGTTTCTTATATGTTAGGAACCTCTCCTATCAATTTGGAATCCAAAAAACCTTTAAAACATGCAAAGCCACATAGAACACACAAGCACATCTAAGGGCTAACGTTCTAACGTCTTGGTTTTCTTAGGCGTTTTACTTCCAAACTCCTAAAAATAACTTCTAATGAAGTAATTCACAATTTTTATACCTTCAAATATCATGTAATACTTGTTATTCTCTATTTAGACCTAATTCATTTTGGGATCCTTACAATATCCCACCCATGGGAAACATTCATCTTGGAATGACACCTCCTAAGCACTTCTTAAAGGACCAACTCTAGACTAGAAGCCCATCGTATATGCATTATTTCTAGATGAACATACCAAAATAGAGAAAACATTCAATTCCAACCTAGTTATTTCTAATGCAACTCAACAGGCATGAAGGAAACATTCTTACTAATATCCGAGGAGAAACTAACTTCTCCTAGCTATGACAAGCTCGTCATACTTCATTTAGCTTAAAGACTTATTAACCCAATAATGTCATAATAATAGACCACTCCATGAATCTAGTAACTTTTTAACAATGTCTACACACCTTCATAGCATTCAATAAAAACCATCGCAAAATATAATAAAATAAAGACCCGATGAGAAGGGCTCACTATCCTCACTTTGGAGCAAACCACATAGGTCTTTCTAACATAAATTTATAATAACAAGGAAAACATCAAGTATAACAAATTAAGTGAAGGCAACAAGAAAGATCTGGAATTTTCATAAAATCATTTATTAAGCACATACCAAATAGGGTTATAAGAAGATCATTCTTGATCTCCCTTGGATTGGAGAGCATATAACATATTCCTCTTTGGAGGACTATCTTCCACATCACTAGTAGCAACTTTCTTTCCTTCCCTCACATTAGCCCTTGACATAGGAAAATCATTTCTCATATGTCCACTCTCACCACACCCATAACAACCATTTCTACCAGCTAAGAACCTACACTCATGTTTCTTACCACATATAGGGAAAGTAGGTCGGAAATCCACATTGCTCTTCCCTTGAAGTCTAGGGTTACACATCCTCTCATCCTCATACTTAGAAGTACTAGAATAACCTCTTCAGGAAAACTTTTGTCGATTATTAGAATGACCTTATCCATCGGACCCATTATTTTCTATCCTACTTCTATTTTTCTCATTCTTATGTTTAGACTCTTCTCTTTGTTAAGCAAACACTATCCTTCGGGAGATATCCATACCATCAACAAGCATCGCCATATGACATTTTTCTTCCACTAGTTTGGAGACCCCCATCATGAACCTATTATTAAAGTGTCAAAGTTTTATTACCAATCTTGGACCATACTTAGACCAAAGAGTGAACTTCAAGTCATATTCCTTAACACTCAAATTTCCTTGTTTGAGGTTAATGAATTCCTCCAATTCATCCTCCCCAAATTCACTAGGAAAGAACCTATCAAGGAAACTCGACTTAAAAGTAAGCTACTCTTTGGGACCTTCCCTTACTATCCTAGAATCTTTCTATTATTCATACCAAACATGAGCTACATTTTTCAATTGGTACGGGGCTAACTCCGCTTTCTCCCCAGAAGTCAACCCCATAATAACAAGGGTCTTATAAACCTCATCTATGCACTTATTTGGGTATTCCTCCACCTTGAACACACTAAATATCGTAGGGTTCATCCTCAAGAACTCCCTAATACTATAGGCACTGATTCCCCCTATAAAGTTTGCAACAACTCCCTATTGTCTCAGGCCGTCAAGGCTTGAGTTAACAAAAATATAGAAGCCCTAAACTCCTATTTAGTGAAATTCCCCACTTGTGGATCATTAGAAAATAGAGGAGGAATTTGATTTCCTTGGGGATCAACCTCTTGATTCTCAATGCCAATCCTTCCTTCTAGCATTAGACTAATTGTAAGCCATAACCTTGACAAAATCATAGGCAAAAATCAGAAAAAGAACCTACTTGTCACATCCGTGGGGCAACCCCTATAAGTAACATGGCCTACTTGACCTCTCGGAGGTCTTATATAAGATCATAGTTATCATTCATCGCATTGACATAGTAAATTTAGCGGAAAATTTAAAAAAATTTACAACACATTATATCCTAGAAACTTAACTTTGTATGCATAAAATATAAGTCAAAATACACACTTAGACTCTAAGTCTCTTTATCATCTTAGATTCAACAACATTAAAACATAAACATAACTACAACCTTATATACTTTACAGTACCGGCATAAGTAGGAGATCCTTGAACTTAAGGATTCCTTTCATTGATCTTGGGGATCATCTATAAAGATCTTCACCATTCAAGACATACTTTAAACATTCATAACCTATACATTGTGTAAAAATTAGAGAAGAATGGTATTAGTACAATAATGCAGTAAGTATGGCAACAATGCAAAAACATGAATTTAAAAGGGACATTTTCTTGAATTCATACTTCATACCTTTTTGAGTAAATTTTCATAAAAAGGAAAGCATCACCTTAAGAGACAATGCATCACCTTAAGGTAAAAAGGAAAGCATACATACAATCTACACAATTCATCACACATCACCATAGAAGTATAGGACATCAACAAGTAAGTGAAAACAACTTCATTCATCTCAATACGAGACCTTCATCATATAAACAGTTAGACGAACATAGTGCATGTAAGGATAAAATCACATCATATAGATTCATACCATGCACATCTTCATAACAACTAGACCAATACTACAAAGTCATGCATATGGACATAAACATAATCATACATATTAGTTCACCTTCCTTGGTCTTCCTAAAGAGATATTTGTGCAATGTATAGATGGGTTCATTACTTACACCTACCTAACTAACCTCCCTTAAGTCCTCCAAGTTTGGAAACTGTTCATTTACTTCCATTGTCCATTTTACTTTAAGGAAACTATAGACTTTACCAACACTAACACCATTGGTGCTAAACATGGAATTTGGTGTTGTAGAGCCTTACACCAATGGAAAGTGTTCCTACCTAGTGAAGGTAGAACATTAAAACATGCTATAATACTAAATGATATTACATTTTTAGATCCTATGTGTCAAGCGTAATTATGGATCTTAGAGGTATATGTGAAAACCCTCTTGCTATGATGGGCATTATGGCTATTCACTTTTAGAAACCATATTTATTCCTATTGAGGCATTGTCGTTATCCACCTCATGAGATTTATGGTGGACCTACCTTTCCACATTGAAAAGGGACACACACTCATATTTAAGTTCACTTGCAGCTAAGCTAAGTTCACTTTATTGAAAAGCCATTATTACATTAATTTTATAGATTATAGAATTAGGAGAGTCATCCACTCTTATGCCTAGCTCATAGGTCATAGATGAAAGTTCATCAACCTAAAGCATGTAGGAATATCCTTTCTCATGGACATAGCATATGTATTAGCCCTATCTAGTTTAGGATACACTTGAGCACACCTTTCAAGGCTCCTCTATTGACTAGATCATCATTCATGTGTATGTTTATACATATATGTGACCAAACCTTTCACATAACACCTTAAGTCACACATGCTCATATATTCATATGCATACATATAGGAACAAAAACTAGAACTATCCTATCAAGGTACACATCTGCATTGCATAGGCAAAGTACCATACACTTGGCCATACTAGTACACCTATCAAGTCATCCTAGCTAAGGAAACATATATCATACTTTCATAAACATCCTCTTAACATGCAAGTAGTGGACACAAGTGAATATTAGAACAATATTTCATTTAGACATGACCTATACTACTTGTAACATGCATGTAAAGTGAGTGTGTGTGTACATTGGTCAACATGATCAAATAACAGCCATCAACAACACATTGAGGCAAACACCTCTTAGACGTTACTACTTCATCTAGAATAAACCACACAACACACAACATCATAGGAAACAAGCCAACTTCATATTACACTCCAGACTCATAATATATGATATTCATCAATTAACTTAGGGGTACATAGGTAAGAGATTATTAACCATTTTAACTATCCAATTACAACACCTATACTTTACCCTAACATGGATATACACATGCTTATACAATAGCCATACAACCTCGATCACAACTAGAATAGGAAATTAGGTATAATCTTCTCATAGTATCATCATAAGCATATGTTCATATGTTCATCAATTTGCCTTGAAGTACATGGTAAATACATATATAATGACAATAAATTGAACACCGCCACCATAAGTGGACAGTACCACACAATGTCATACAAGGCTTCATCAACTACATTACTATAGAAAAGTACAAGGATGAGTCATTCTTACCAATTCAACAATTTTTTATCATCTATGATGAATACTTCATTCTTATCATTTAAACATTATAAAGAAGTATCTATAAGTGCTTAAATCATAAAAGAAACCATGTACAATTTGCTACAAGATCATGACATAATATAATACAAGGCATCTCACATGTACTAGGAAGTAAAGAGTCCTAGATCGTCAACTAACCTTCCTAAATTAGTTCAGAAATTAAGGTTTAGCAATAATGTTAATGTATATCAGAATCCAAAGAAAATCATAACTTAAATGATATACTACTACCACCAACAATACTGTCACAATCACTGTAAACATGTTTCATATTAGGAATTCATGGAAGGTAAGTTTACATAGGTTAATCCTATTCAAAGTATCATGAATTGATCCACATTGAATCTTTTACATATAATTCATATACACATTACATTATAGGAAGTATTTAAGGCCAATTTACCATGATCAATTCATATAACAACTAATCTAGTATCAAGATTACAAGTTACAATTCCATAGACTAGAAGAACTTAGATCTATTCATAGTCATCCTTTTTCACCTGATCATACACGATTTATACTTACAATTAAATCATAATATTTCCCATAAATTGTAGCTACAAGAAGCACAACATACTCAAAATTCACTTTTAATGAATTAAGGACCCACATTATAGTGATCATAATGAAGACGAGGCTAGGCATGTTCAAACCTTTATACATTGATCCATATGGATTATTCATCATCAATTCAACATCAATTTATGTAAACAACCGTATATATAAAAACTTCAACGTAATAGAATCAAAATTCAATCGATAACAAGTCAATATCACAAAGTCCATGCAAGGACTAAATCGATTTAGGTAAAGAACATGGGTTCATCATGAAATTGTATTAAAATCAAATTAAAATCATTTAATCATGATTTAACCAGTTAAAACATTTTTAGAAAGAACTCACGGATAGATTGAAGAAGAAGAACTTTGATCATAAACTTTTTTGAAAACATTGATATTAACTCTATATATGGAATGATAACTACAGATGAAGGATCACCATACCTTTGTCTAGTTTCAAACCTTTAAAACTTGAATATTCATCCATGGAAAAATCCAAGATCCAAGTTGTTCTTGAGCTTCACAAACAATGGTGGTTTCTAGGCAGAATATTTTGTACGGAAAGGATTTGGAATGGGTTTTTCACGTGTTTGATCACTTATATACATCCAAAAGTATCTAAATAAACCTATTGGATTTAGGTTAGTATGTGGGGTGAAATTCCCATTCACCTAAAATAAAACAGAGGCATGCATCAGTTATAGGCTACCATCGACGGACCCAATTGACTGGCCATCCTTTGGCTTCCGTCAATTGGTCATTGGAAAATTTTTGTGTTCAGACCTTCCCAAGATAAGAACAAATCGACGAGACCTCACCTACGGGCAGTTGGTATACAATTTGGCCATTGTTTGTTTAGTCGATGTACACTGTTAAGGCAGTGTCTCGATTAGCCTTGGGGCCTTCTTGTGGGGGCTTTTGCAGGACCCTTTAGAAGTCGTACACGGAATTTTCCAGCATAAATACAACGCTTAACACCTTTTACACCTCCCATATGAGTTTCACCCAAAAATAAAATAAGATACGTAAATAATCCAAACAGGCTAAGCCCCATCACGAAACACATTGAGTGTCTTAAGGACTATATTTCGAACACCTTGGACGTTCTTGGTTGTTTGACCTCCAAACTTCTCGAAACTCCATATACCATCTTTAAAAATAATTATAACTCATTTTAATACTTTATAATCTCATGAAATACAATATCTAAACATGTATAGACACATGAGGCAAACATGTTAGGACCTTATAACCTCAAACTTTACATACTTCCTCTAAACCATATTATAATTCATTTTAGGACCTTATAAAATTAATAAAAACATGTTAGCCTATATACACCCTAACTCATTTTGGGGACTTACCCTACTAAAGCCACACTCTATGGCAAGACATGAAGACTGAAGAAATAAAACTTTTCTATGCATCCCATAAACTCCTACTCATAGATATGACGTGACTCACACCGATGAATAAGACTCTTCTTGACGTGATTTTGATACATCCTAAGCCAATTTCATAACATTATACTCTAATACCAAGTTTGTTACTATCAGGCAGCACCCCCTAGAAGTAACATGGCATACTTCACATCTCAAAGGTCTTGTACAAGTCCTTAAACATCTTTCATTGCATTTATATGAAAAGTAGAATGAAATTAAATCTTTTTTTCAAAAACATAATGCAGAAGCCATTTCATAAAACGCAAGCCTTTCTAACATATGTGTAAAAAACTATCGATAACAACATTAGTTCAAATGACTTGGGACACAGCCCATCAAAGTGTTAACATAGAAAAGAACATAAAAGACAACATAGGTGTGGTGTCCTCGTATGCTATGAGGACTAACCGATCTTCACTTTTTGAGAGCCTTGGAAACTCTACGTTCCAAAGCAACTCAATATTCTCAAGACCCTACATTATATTAGAATGTAGGAAAAATAGGTATTAGTATAAAATGTACAAAGTATGGAAATTATCATACCAAACGTAAGATATCTCAAACCACACATGTGCAATGAATGTGAGCCATTCCAATCCACCTCACACACTAAGTAAATCTTAAAGTCACGCTATTCCCTTTCATTTTAATTTAGGAGTTTCTAGTCGACCTATTTCACATTGCCAACGAATTGCCAACTTAAGACAATCATGTCATGGAAAGAAACTATAGCAACTATCCTAGATAAGGATATATTATTCAGGGTCATGTAATAGGTATCTTCAACTCATAATTATGCCATGTATGAATGACATATCATACTACCATCCATAGTAAGTACTTCTCTAGGAAATCCTACTGAAAGATAAATTATCTTGCACTCTTTTCTATTAAGCTTAACATGCCAACATAATAAACCTACTACAATGGAAAGCATCGCCTCATAAAATCCAATCTAACAAAGAAAAGATACAATAGTTCAAACCTAACAACAATGAAACAAATTATGCAAATACAAGATAATCTGTAGGTTAATCCTAACCTACAGTGAGAAACTTATCTCATGTTATTCCATGAAATGGACCTTGCATGCAAATCGCGCTACCATAAAAGGCACCTTTCATGCAAATAAGGCTAACATTAGGAGAGTATAAGCCTTTCCCCTGAAGATTCCATGACAGGGTTTTGTCCTAACAAAATCATGCTTACATGACCAAGTACCCTTGCAACACAACATCAAGCTTAATATGGGAGATTTTGCTTCCTCCATCCAAAGCTACCACGAGATTCATCACCTGAAGCTACTATGATTATTTCAACTCCAGCCTCCATGAGATTCAACATCTTAAGCTACAATGAATATTTCAACTCAAGACTCCATGAGATTCACCACTCAAGATACCATGAGATCTACCATGTCAAGCTTCCATGCGATCTACCATCTAAAGCTTTCATGAGATATACCATCTCATGCTATCACACCATGCTCTTACTTTACCATGTTAATTACACAAAAAAAGAATATTCAATTAAATTTTAAGCTATTCTTAGTCTATCATGCCTTGATTTATTTTAGATTCTTACGTATTCCTAGAATCCATCTACGTGAGAGAACTTGTTTCTCCTATCTTGTTCATGTTTAAAAGTAAAAGTGAAAGAGAACATCACCATAATCCCCTCTTAATGACTGCACCCCCGAAGCCCTAGAATCTATGGTTCACAAATCCTATAATCGATTTCTACCTTCAAGCTATCATGATACATGTCCAAGTACAAGTTAATTCATACAATTATATCATTAGGAGGTAAGTCTAGTCATACTTGATCCCATAGGTTCAATTCCTACATTGCAATTCAAGATCATTCTTAATCAATTTGTCCTAGTTCAACTCATATTTATGTAATCTTATTATGATAAATTAGATTTAATAATAATGGAATTAAGAAGATCAACTTAGAACGTTCAAGCTAGCCTTTAATGGCCTACACCCACCATGATTACCTTAAACATAAAAACATGCATTCATTAATGAAAATGCATGAAAAGACCACATAATAATCATATGAACATAAATGAATATTACCCACTATACTGGGATCAGAATCAATCCTTAACCACAATGCAATCACAACCCTTCATAGATTGGGATCCTTTTCATTCACAATTGGGGGATATAAACATGGGGACTCCATGAATGGAAGAATTTATGGATGAATAAGATTCTCATACCTTCTTAAATCAACCTTTGAACTTTTGTGAATTTCGACCCAAAAGATTCCTTCAATTTCTCTTAACCTTCTATGGTGTTCTTGAGAAAGATTTGGAAAGGGAGAAGTCTTGATATGGAGCCGAGAATCTAAATGACTCTTTTATTATTTAAATATAATAGATATACCTACAACAAAATAAAATAACTATCCATACATTTATTTGGACGTTGGGTGAATTTACCAATTCCCCCCATAACTTGAGAGCGTGCAGACAGACTGATGTAGGCCTAAAAATGACTGCTAAAGATGGACCATCGATAAAATGGAGGTTCCACCTTGCAGTTACGTTGTTTGTGATAGAGAGTCACATTTTTGGGTTTTGATATCCCGAAACTATGTGTGGAGCAACAGCCCCCATCGATGGGACATCAAGGGGACAACATGCGTCAATTAGGCAGTCGTCGTTTGTAACTGTTTTGGACAGTTTCATCAGAAATTTTAGGTCCTCCTCAAGGACCCTTTGGTGTTGCTTGGGGGTTTGTGAACAAATGTTTCAACCCTAAATACATTCTTCTAGATGTTAGGAAACTTTAATTTCCAAAGCAACTCAATATTCTCAAGACCCTACATTATATTAGAATGTAGGCAAAATATGTTTTAGTAAAAAATGTACCAAGTATGGAAATTATCATACCAAACGTAAGATATCTCAAAGGGTTAGTCAACAATATACATAATCATAAGACATAAAAGCATAAACATAACATGAATATCATAAGAATAATAAAGCATATAAGAATTAATACTTAAATCAATGGTGTCCTTACTCAAATGAACTACTTCACAAACCACCTCCAATTATACTTGTTCAAGGCTATGTTAGCATTTCATACTACCAACAAAGCTAAGTACCTCTCTTTTTTAATTTTTGATAAAAATCAACTCTCATAAATAAGACTTAAGTTCATAACAACATATGAGCACTATGCCCTGGCCACCTCAAAGCACACATGTGCAATGAATGGGAGGAATTCCGATCCACCTCACACACTAAGTATATCTACAAGTCACGCTATTCCCTTTCATTTTAATTAAGGAGTTTCTAGTTCACCTATTTCACCTTGCCAACGAATTGCTAACTTAAGACAATCATGTCATGTAAACAAAACTATACCAACTATCCAAGATAAGCATGTATTATTTCGGGGTCATGAAATAGATAGCTTAAACTCATACTTGTGCCATGTATGAATGACATATCATACTACAATCCATACTAAGTACTTCTCTAGGCAATCCTACTCCAACATAACTTATCTTGCACTCTTTTCTATTAAGCTTAACATGCCAACATAATAGACCTACTACAATGGAAAGCATCGTCTCGTAAAATCAAATCTAACAAAGAAAAGATACAATAGTCCCATTCTAACAACAACGAAACCAATTATGCAGATACAAGATAATCCGTAGGGCAATCCTAAGCTACCATGAGAAACTTATCTCATGTTATTCCATGAAATGGACCTTGCATGCGAATCACGCTACCATAAAATGCACCTTGCATGCGAATAAGGCTAACAATATGAGAGAATAAGCCTTTCCCCTGAAGATACCATGACAGGGTTTTGGCCTAACCAAATCATTCTAACATGACCAATCACCCTTGCAACATAAGATCAAGCTAAACATGGAAGATCTTGCTTCCTCCATCCCAAGCTACCACGAGATTAATTACCTCAAGCTACTATGAGTATTTCAACTCCAGCCTCCATGAGATTCACCATCTTAAGCTACAATGAATATTTTAACTCAAGTCTCGATGAGATTCAACACCTCAAGATACCATTAGACATCTCAAGCTTCCATGCGATCTACCATGTCAAGCTTCCATGAGATATAACATCTCAAGCTATCACACCATGGTCTTACTTTACCATGTTAGTTACACAAAAAAAGAATACTCAATTAAACTTTAAGATATTCTTAGTGTGTCATGCCTTGAATTTTTTTTTATTCTTAGGTGTTCCTAGAATCCATATATGTGAGAGAACTTGTTTCTCCTACATTGTCCATGTTTAAGAGTAAAAGTGAAAGAGAACATCACCATAATCCCCTCATAATTACTTTACCCCCGAAGCCCTAGAATCTATGTCTTACAACTCCTATAATCGATTGCTACCTTCAAGTTATCATGATACATGTCCAAGTACAAGATAATTCATACAATTATATCATTAAGTTCTAGGTAATCTTATTATGATCAATTAGTATTCAAAACAATGGAATGAAGAAGATCAACTTAGAACCTTCAAGGTAGCCTTTAATGGCCTACACCCACCATGATTACCTTAAACATCAAAACATGAATTAATAAATGAAAATGCATGAAAACACCACATAATCATCATATGAACATAATTGAATATTACCCACTATACTGGGATCAAAATCAATCCTTAACCACAATTCATTCACAACCCTTCATAGATTGGGATCCTTTTCATTCACAATTGAGGGATAACCATGGGGACTCCATGAATAGCTGAATTTATGGATTAATAACATTCACATACCTTATATAGCCTTAAACCAAACTTTGAACTTTTTTGAATTTCTCCCCAAAAGATCCTTTAATTTCTCTTAATCTTCTATGGTATTCTTGAGAGAGATTTGGATAGGGATAAGTTTTTATTTGGAGTCGAGAATCTAAATGACTCTTTAATTATTTAAATATAATAGATATACCTAAAACCAAATAAAATAACCTTCCATACATTTATTTGGACGTTGGGTTAATTTACCAATTCACCCCATAACTTGAGAGCTGCAGACAGACTGTTGTAGGCCCAAACAACAACTGCTAATGACGGGCCATCGATACAATGGAGGCTCACACTTGCAGATCCGTTGTTTGTGATATATAGTCACATTTTTGGGTCTTGATATCCAAAATCTATTTGTGGATAAACAGCCCCCATCGATGGGACATCAAGGGGACGACATGCGTCGATTAGGCAGTCGTGGTTTGTGACTGTTTTAGACAATTTCATCAAAAAATTTAGATACTCCTCAAGGACCCTTTGGTTGTTGCTTGGTGGTTTGTGAACAAATGTTTCAACCCTTAATACGTTCTTCTATATTTTAGGAACCTCTCTTGTAAATTTGGACTCCATAAAACCCGTAAAACATGCAAAGGTACACTAGAACACACAAGCACGTCTAAAAACAAACATTCTAACATCCTTGTTGTTCTTGGACGTTTGACCTCCAAACTTTTTCACAGTACTCAAACTAACTTTTGATGCAATAATTCACAATTTTTAGACTATAAAAACTCATGAAACAATGTTAGGCTCTCTTGGACCTGATTCCTTTTGGGGTCCTTACATCATGGGTGTTGTATGTGGTTACTGCCATATGAAGATTTTTATTCTTATGATACTTAGAACATATTTTTAAGAACTTGTTAGGATAGAAAAAAGAATAATAGCTTTTTCAGAACTGGAAAATTAAAACTAATAGATGAACTAGAACCAGAAACAGATAAGAAAAATTATACAAAATATTTTTCTTAAAGAAGAATTATTGTCAATTTTGTGTTTAAAATTTTTTACTGATTCCAACAAAATTTGTAGAAAATACGAAGTTACCATGGTAAAATGAATCAATAAATAGAATAAAAAAATTAATTTACAAATCTAAAATTTGTAACACATACCAGAATCTATAAGAACAAAGAAAAATCAAATCAACTTAATGTACAGTATACCCTAAAGGAAATTATTCCCCTTTAGTATTCCAGATATGATTTGGAATGTCGTCCCATGAAAAAATTATCTAAATCACCTGTGTATTGATACACAAAAAGGTGGTGTCAGTGAGACACTCAACGGTAGGGAAGTACACTTAGAATACTAGATATAGTAGTAGTAGAAAAAGTCCAGAAATTGGTTTAACTATAATTAGAGGAAATCCCTCAATTCATAGAAAACAAAGGGTAATGTGTAATGGTTCTTATTGTGCCTTACCGGAAAGGTCATAAGCCATTGTAAAACTCACAATCTTTAAGAAATATCACAACCTTTCATAAAATTCACAACTTTTCATAATAGTCGCAAACTTTTCATAAAAGTAGCAACATTTCATAAAATTCACATACTTTCATAAAAGACGGAACTGTTCGTAAAAGTTGTAAATCTTAATTTTCCGTTAACACCTTTTAAGACCCAAAAGTCCCCCACTTGAATAAGGATTGACTCCAAGACAAAGAAACGGACAAGTATGTGTACTTCACAATAATTAAGTTTCACCATGGACTTTTAATAGTGAACATACTTCGGATATACTCGGTCAATAGATATATGTGTTATCTTTGGATCGTCAAGATTCGATGTATACCTAGACAACCATATGTCACACAATTAAACCTTTACTTGTAATGGTTCTTACGGTTGTTTTCGTTTCATCCATGAAAACCTCCTGATTTCAAGAGTGTATAGAGTGATGGGCATTTGACAATTATCTTCTTCGAAGCGGCTTACACTTCAGTCTCACATAGGTGATTTCTAACCGTGTTATCTCGTAGATACACTATTTTGTCAACTCTTCCAAACATAGAAAATCATTAAAACCATTAAGCTTTATTAACTCATTAAGAAGACTTAATATTGTATCTTTGTTCCTAAGCATTTTTTTCATCATGAGAATGGATTAAGTTGGTCGACAATGTCAAATCGTCATTCACAACTTTGTTTTTTCTTTAAATCTAGCTCTGAGATGTCAAGTCTGATAGATAGAGTTACCACTATGATT
Source organism: Solanum habrochaites (assembly GCA_027704765.1). Classification (NCBI taxonomy): domain Eukaryota; kingdom Viridiplantae; phylum Streptophyta; class Magnoliopsida; order Solanales; family Solanaceae; genus Solanum; species Solanum habrochaites. The sequence goes on along the minus strand of JAKWJA010002495.1, from coordinate 20,173,402 downwards.
ACTTCTTCTAAGCCGTAAATTTATTCCCTTAGATGATCTTTCAACATCCTCTCTAGTTAGGCATTCTTTTAAGTGGATGTGACACATTTTCCTTTGACTTACATAGTCAATTATGATAATTCCACAAGAGAGTAGTTTTCTAACGGTATCATGTCTATTTCCTATATTTCGATACCTTTCATTGTACATCATACACCATGCTCTACCTATTGCATCTTGTCTATCAAAGTGTATGCATAGTAATGCCAATGGTTTGGCCAAAAAATAATATGTATCAAGAAATTTTGGAGTCTTTCAAATTTTCCATGGTCCTTATCTAGAGCACCTAACTCAAAGATCATTGCAGAGATAGAAATATTTGTCTCTTTTGAATTATTTCCAAGTGACTGTTCTTCTACGAAGAGTAAATACATATCCATTCGTGGATTTAGTTCATTTGTCCTGTAATCTAACCTGCAACACTATATCCTCACAATATTCCTTGATATTTTTATAATGCAAAACATAGTTTTAAGTATTTTCTATATACTCCCAAACTGTATTTATTTACATCTATCGAGTTCGATTCGGATCACTCGTGAACCTACTCAATTCATAAATAACAAATGATATATGTGATTGCGCAAACTTTGTTATATAGATCACATTTTCAAATACCTTATCACAATCCAATTGTGAGTCAATTTAGACTTCACTCTTTTAAATTGCAAATCTCACAATATTGAAGACTTGAAAATATTGAAATCCAAATACTTGAATTATTCAAATAATTTTTCAATGCAATGATACCTAAGATTGCATCAGCAACTCTAAGATATTCATTACAAACTTGCGTTCTAACATATGTTTAGTAGCATTTATGTCATTTGTGTATCTATTGATGATCAACATATCACAAATATATAAACAAACAATGACATATCTGAACACATTTATCACTTCCATCATTCTTAAATCCATTTACCAACATGGTTTGGTCAAATTTCTTATGTCATTGTTTAGGTACTTTTTTTATTCCATAATGTGACTTAAATAGTTCATGACACTTTCTTTTATTTATTAAGAACCATAAAATCATTGGACTATTCTATGTAAATTTCTCCTCTAATTCTCCGTATAAAAAAAGTTTTCATATTCATTTGATGAATTTGGAGTTCATATATCACAACTAATAATATTAGCAACCGAATAGATGCAATTCTAGTTACTAACGAGTAGATGTATCAAGAAGATCAAAAACTTGTTTCTGCCTAAATCCATGGACACAAAGTATTGATCTATATTTGTCAATAGTTACATCGAATTTCTTTATCCTTTTGATGATTCACTTTGAACCCAAAAAGTTTAATTCCTTAAGGAAGATTAAACAACTTCAACTAGAATAGCGCAAGATGGAACCAAGATCACCATTGACACCATTTGTCCAAATGTACGAGTCTATATAAGACACAAGAAATGTTACAAAATCATATTCGACTGCAGAATTTGTCCCTTTACATTTACTACGCCTCTTAACGTCTTTACTAAGTACATTCTCCTTTTTTTTCTTTAAAAGGTAAATTAGACCTTTCACAGGATTACTCAAGTCTAATTTTACAGTCCATAAACTTAGATCCTATTTCAATTCTTTTAGAAATAGGAACTTGGACTTTTTCTAGACACCGCTATACATAAAAATATTTCAAGCTGCATTGCTTCCCTTCAATTTCTCATATGGAATAGATTGTGTCTTGAACAAACAAGGGAAAAGGGTCTGATATACCCCTCAACTTTGTCATTTGGAGCTGATATACCCCTCGTTATAAAAGTGGCTCATATATGTCCTTACCGTTATACAAACGGCTCACATATACCCCTGCCATAACAAAATGGCTCACATATACCCTTCATTTAACGGAAGTTAATAAATTAGTTTAAAATTTATATTTATTTCTTGTAATTTTTTTTAAAAAATTATTTAAGGGTATATATATTATTCTTCTATCAAAGTTCAAGGTATATTTTAATTTTTTTCATACATAAATTATTTTTTAACTTCTTTTATTATAACTATTTTAGTTTCTTATTCTTATTTTATTTTTTCTTTCATTCTTATTTTAATAGAGAAAAAATTAACTATTTTTTTGTGTATTGTAATTTAATTCGTATTCGAAGAAAAAATTTGGTCATCTACAATAAGTTTTACAAGAATATTAGTAAAACATAAATAAATTTGATTATCAAAATAATAATTATAAATTAGTCATTAAAACAAAAAAAAGTCAAAAAAATATGTTTGACGAGGATTAAATTTACTCATATGGGATTATATTTTTTGGAAAAAAATTATAAAAATTTTGATTAAAATTATTATTTTTTCATTTCCGTTAGAGGAAAAGGGTATATATGAGCCATTTGTTTACAAGTAGGGGTATATATGAGTCACTTTCATAACAAGGGGTATATCAGCTCTAAATGACAAAGTTGAGGGGCATATCAGACCCTTTTCCCAACAAACAATAAATTTTTCTTTCTAAAAAGACAAAAAAATTTGTTGTTCCATTTTGTACCAAGGATAGTTTCTCGCCACAAGTTTAATGGTAAATCAGAACTTATAAATAGTACCTCAATGATTTCTTCCAACATTCGGTCTTTCATTAGATTGAGCTGAATAGGGTAGAATTTATTGTATAATTCCACTTTCTAAACATATTTCTGCACATGGAGATTTACACTCTCCATTCTTATCACTTCTTATCTTTTTCCCAACTGATTTTCAACTTCGGTATTATGTTATCTAGACATTATTATTGATTCATCCTTACCATTCAAAAAATTGACATAGTTATTTCTAATGCAATTGTCAATGACTATTATGAGATGTCTTATCCTCCACGAGATGGTTTTGACATCACATTAGAAATGTGTAAATCAATTCTAAGTGATTAGAATTCCTTTCAATATATTTATAAGAATGTCTAGCATACTTAGATTCCAAAAAACTTGACATTTTTACTTATTGCACTCTGATACACTCTAATTTACTTCTCGATGAGAAGTAAAATCTGTCGCATCAAGTAAAGAACCCAACTAGTGAGGTTGGGATCGTTTCCACTGGGAAAATGGTTCAGACTTAACTTTATTCTATTATTACTTCTATTTTGTCAAATATTTCCCGAAAACAAATAACTAAAGGGGGTTTTGATTAATAAAATCAATTAGCTAAATTAAAGTAAACAAGTGATAGGTTCAAGTATTGGAGTTTAATCAAGTAATGCATGTAACTAGGGCGTTAGTGTTCCCCAAAAGCTCCTAACTTAGTAATTATAGCTATTACAATCCTTACCTAGTATCTTTCATGCAAGGTGATAAGTTAGGTATATCTAAGTCCTTTGTCCGGCATATAGAGAATTTCACTTCGCACCTTGGTCCGGCTACGTGTGTTGCTTTACTAAACCTTATCTTTAACTTATATAAGGCATCATATTTTATATTTGACTAAGTTGTTACTTTGTACAAACCGACACTAGCCTATTGGTTATTATACACTAAATCTCAGTTGATAATCCTTTACCTATTATCTACCTCATTGGTCCGGCAAGTAGCAATAAGGCGAGCTCTAATGTTGGTCATCCTTTAGAAAGATTTCTAAGAGAAAGAATTAGCAATACATGCAAGACACTATTGTAGAATTGTTACTTTACAAAGATTTTAACTTGTTATTTACTCATGGTTCCCATAACCCTAGTTCTGAAGTTTAGTTACCCTTGCTAATAATCACACAATTAATATTGATAATATAAGAATACATGTACTTACTTTTATGAGGATTAAGAAAATCCTGAAATTAACTTGAATAATTCAAAAAAATACCAACAATTGATTCTGGAAAAGTATGATCAAATAACAAAATCAACAGTTCAATACTTAAACAAAAGAGCTAAAAAAATCAAAAAATCTAACCCCCAAACAAGGTTGTTTGAACTATTTATAATAAAATAAAACCTGAAAAAAGAAGGACTCTATTTAAGGTAAATCTGTCCAAAACGCGTCTGAATTGACGAACCCTGCGACACACAGTCATGAATATGACGGTCCGTCGTGGGCTCCGTCATTCCATACTTGGGATAATTTTTTGTTGCTTTCTTTATCAACTTTATGTTACCCTCAACGGAAAGATATTGTCATGACCCAAAACCGAGCCGCGACTGGCACCCACATTTACCCTCCTATGTGAGCGAACCAACCAATCTAAACCTTAACATTTCGATTTAATATCAACATAAAGCAATGCGGAAGACTTAAACTCATAAATAAAAGACAATTCAATAACTTCTAAAATTCAACATCTATTATTTCCCAAAATCTGGAAGTCATCACCACAAGAACATCTATGATCAAATTACTAAACTAAGAGTATTCTAAGAAGCTAAAACAAGTAAAAGATAGTCTATGCCGAAACTTCAAGGAATCAAGACATGAGGAAGGAGATCCAGTCCAAGCTACAAGCATTAGCTCACCCTGAAGATCCGGTGTGACGAAGACTGGCTAGAATTACTGTTGAGTCGAGGATGACGGCACGTTTGCTGCACTCCACAATTAAACAAAAGGAAAACATAAAAGTAGGGGGTCAGTACAACCACAAGTACTGAGTAGATATCATCGGCCAACTCAAAATAGAAAGCAATATATCTTAGATAATATCATAATATCAACTAATATTCTTAACATGTGATAGCAACAAGTACAAACATCATTTATAATATCACCGATCATATCTATAAGGACTCAAGACTCCACACCCTACTCTTTTGGGATACATGTTCTTTAGATTGAGTATATTAGCATCTTTCAAGATTCATTATCTATATTTCTCTTGTGTCGGTACGTGACACTCCGATCCCTCGTATTCATTAATCCTCTTGTGTCGGTACGTGACACTCCGATCCCCTACTACTATGTGTTGGAACGTGACACTCCGATCCCCTAAATCTACGTGTCAGTTCGTGACACCCGATCCACTAAATCTATGTGTCGGTACGTGACACTCCGATCCCCTACATCTACGTGTCGGTTCGTGACACCCGTCCCACTAAATCTATGTGTCGGTACGTGACACTCCGATCCCCTACATCTACGTGTCGGTTCGTGACACCCGTCCCACTAATTCTATGTGTCGGTACGTGACACTCCGATCCACTAATCTCGTTCTATTAATTCATCAAGCCTTCTTTTATACCAAGGCTTCATCATCTCATCACTTTAGTTCATCAAGCCTTCTTTTATACCAAGGCATCATCATTAACAAGAGATTAGGTTTATATCAAGATTTGGGATTCGATAGCTTCATCATGCTTGTTTCATCACAATTATATATATAAAATCACATCATGCATGCACACAATTAAGCATATAGAAGACTTTATAATACTACCCAACACATATCATTCGCTATTAAAAGTTTACTACGAATAACATATAAAAACCATAACCTACTTTCACCGAAGAATTGCGATCAACAAGCTATCTTCCCAAAGCTTCGTTCTCCCTTCTCCCTTGATCGATTCTCTCTCTCTCTCTTGCTGTTCTTTTTCTTTTTCTTATTCAAAACCCTCTTTCTTTACCCTAATTATCATATAATTAAGTTTTAAAAGATGGCACTAATAATTACTAAATAACTTAAGGTTACCTCTTTTAACCCTCAAGTAATTAGACTTATTAACATTAACCCATTAATTTATAATTAAAGCAGAAAATAGTCCTAAACGCCCCCTTAAATTAATTAATCAGGATTCCGACCCCGCCTGGGACTACGCAGCCCGTGACGGGCCGTCGTGCCTGCGATGGTCCGTCCTGCTGTCCGTCGCAAGGGTCAGAGAGTGAATTTGCACTGGACTCTTGTGACGGTCCGTCACACCTGTGACGGTCCGTCCTGCCATTTCGTTACGAAGTTCAGAGAGTCGATTTTCAGTACCCAATTTCAGATTTTTCCAAGTGTTTTGAAACGACACCTCCACGACGGTCCGTCGTGCCCGTGACGGTCCGTCGTGGCATCCGTCACTTCTGCCAGTTTTTCCAGAATAAAATCTGTTGCTCAAAACGACTAAACAGGTCGTTACAATAGATACCAATTTACCCATCGTTCGTCCTCGAACGATCATGAGAAGAAAACCAAGAGTGAAAGGAAGTACCTGAGTCTGTAAACAGATGTGGGTATCTTTCTTGTATGTGTGCCTCTTTCTCCCAAGTAGCTTCTTCAACCGGTCGATTCTTCCATTGCACCTTGATGGATGCAATTTCCCTTGACCTCAACTTGCGAACTTCTCTATCTAAAATAGCAACAGGCTCCTCCTCATAAGACAAATTCTCATCAAGCAAAACTGAATCCCAACGGATAATGTAGTTTCCATCCCCATGGTATCTTTTCAACATCGACACATGGAATACCGGATGTACTCCGGAGAGTGCTGGTGGCAAAGCTAATTCATAAGCCACCTCCCCTACTCGCTTCAGAACTTCAAATGGACCGATATACCTTGGACTAAGCTTTCCTCTTTTACCAAACCGCATCACCCCTTTCATGGGCGAAACTTTCAACAAGACTTGTTCACCCTCCATGAACTCTAAGTCTCTAACCTTTCGGTCTGCATATTCTTTTTGCCTACTTTGCGCCGCTAGAAGCTTTTCTTGAATGGACTTCACTTTCTCCATCGAATCTCTCAAAAGATCAGTACCCCAAGGCCTAACCTCGAATGCATCAAACCAACCAATGGGGGACCTACATCTCCTACCATACAGTGCTTCAAATGGAGCCATGTCAATACTTGAGTGGTAGCTATTATTGTATGAAAACTCCACTAAGGGAAAGAAGTTATCCCAATGACCACCAAATTCTATCACACACGCACGAAGCATATCTTCGAACACTTGAATTGTTCGCTCAGACTGACCATCGGTCTGAGGGTGAAATGCAGTACTAAGGTCCAAAACTTAGAAGTAAACTGCGTACCTCTATCTGATATGATGGACAGTGGAACTCCATGCAATCGAACAACTTCTGAGATGTAACGTTTGGCTAACTTCTCTGCATTGTAAGTCACCTTGACCGGAATGAAATGAGCAGACTTAGTTAACCTATAAACAATCACCCAAATAGAGTTATACTTACCCATTGTCTTTGGAAGACCAACCACTAAATCCATTGCAATTCTCTCCCATTTCCATTCCGGAATGGGCATCCTCTGAAGTGTTCCCCCGGGCCTCTGGTGTTCATACTTTACTTGTTGACAATTTGGACATTTGGCAATAAAATCCACAATATCCCGCTTCATTCTACTCCACCAAAAGTGTTGCTTCAGGTCACGGTACATCTTGGTTGCACCCGGATGTATCGAATACCTTGAACTATGAGCCTCTGTCAGAATAGTGTTGATCAAATCATCGACGCGGGGTACACATACCCTTCCCTTAATCCTCAAAACACCTTCCTCATCGATTTTCGCTTCTTTAGCCTCTCCTTGCAACACTTTATCTCGTATCCGGATCAATTTTTCATCATTAAACTTCTTTTCCTTAATCTTTTCAAGGAAGGAAGATCTTGCCTCCACACAAGCTAGAAATCCTCCCTTCTCATCTACATCTAATCTCATAAGGTCGTTAGCCAGAATCTGAACTTCTCTAGCCAATGGGCGCCTAGAAGCTTGCAAGTGAGCTAGACTACCCATGCTTCCCGCCTTTCTACTTAAAGCATCCGCTACAACATTCGCCTTCCCTGGATGATACAAAATAGAGATGTCGTAGTCCTTCAGTAGTTCCATCCATCTCCTCTGTCTCAAATTCAAATCTCTCTGAGTGAAGACATACTGTAGACTACGATGATCCGTATAGACCTCACACTTAACCCCATATAAATAGTGTCTCCATTGCTTTAGTGCAAACACTACCGCGGCCAATTCCAAATCATGAGTTGGATAGTTACGTTCATGCACTTTTAATTGTCTTGAAGCATAAGCAATCACATTCTTCTATTGCATTAGCACTGCACCCAAACCCGAATAAGATGCATCACAATACACAATGAAGTTCTTGCCTTCCACTGGCAAGGTGAGAATTGGTGCAGTAGTCAACAGAGTCTTGAGCTTCTGAAAGCTTTCCTCACACTCATCCGACCATACAAATGGAACATTTTGCTTAGTCAAGTTCGTCAGTTGGGAAGCAATAGAAGAGAATCCCTTGACAAATCGACGGTAATAACTGGCTAAACCAACAAAGCTTCTTATTTCTGACACATTAGTAGGTCTTACCCAATTCTTTACTACTTCGATCTTAGAAGGATCCACCATCACCCCATCCTTAGAAACCACGTGCCCCAAGAAGGACACTGCATCTAGCCAAAACTCACACTTAGAGAACTTGGCATAAAGCTTTTTCTCCCTCAACATTTCCAATACCATTCTCAAATGCTCCTCATGTTCCTCCTTACTTTTATAGAATATCAGTATATCATCAATAAATACGATCACAAAGAGATCCAAATATGGATTAAAAGTCCCGTTCATCAAACTCATGAACGCAGCAGGGGCATTCGTAAGACCAAAAGACATCACTACAAATTCGTAATGCCCATACCTGGTTCTAAAAGCAGTCTTTGGCACATCCGTTGCTCGTATTTTCAATTGATGATAACCGGATCTCAAGTCAATCTTAGAGAAGACACAAGCACCTTGTAACTGATCGAACAAGTCATCAATGCGAGGAAGAGGATACTTGTTCTTTATGGTCACCTTGTTCAACTGCCGGTAGTCTATGCACATCCGAAAACTCCCATCCTTCTTCTTCACAAACAAAACCGGAGCACCCCAAGGAGATGCACTTGGTCTAATGAAGCCCTTGCTCAACAACTCTTGAAGTTGGGCTTTTAACTCTCTTAACTCCGCGGGAGCCATTCTATAAGGGGGTATAGAAATGGGGCGAGTACCCGGTTCAAGATCAATACCGAAGTCAATATCCCTATCTGGTGGTATACCAGGAAGATCTGCAGGGAACACATCCAGAAACTCACGGACCACCGAAACCGACTCAATCGAAGGTACTTGGGTAGCGTCATCCTTGAGATGTGCCAAGAAAGGTAAACACCCTTTACTAACCATTTTCTTAGCACGAAGAAAGGAGATGATACGCACCGGATTGGAAGTGTAGTCACCCTCCCACACTAACGGATCTATCCCAGGCTTGGCTAACGTCACCGTTTTAGCATTACAATCCAAGATCACAAATTGCGAAGAAAGCCAAGTCATACCCAGAATTACATCAAAATCAACCATTTCTAAGATAACCAAATCTACATAAGTGTTGCTCCCCACAAAGTTCACCAAACAAGACCTATATACCTTTTCAACTACCACAGACTCACCCACCGGAGTAGAAACACGAATAGGCATATCAAGTAATTCATAATGTAGATTTAGACCATTAGCAAATGAGGAAGATACATAAGAAAATGTGGATCCAGGATCAAACAATACAGATGCCATGCAATCACAAACCAGAAGATTACCTGTGATGACAGCATCAGATGTCTCCGCCTCCGATCTCCCAGGGAAAGCATAACAATGGGCCCTTTCGTTTGTTTGTCCGTTGCCCCTACCATGTTGTGATGTAGTGGCTCCAGTTTGCCCATCACCCCGGCCGTTTTGGTGACCGCCATTACCTCGACCACCACGTCCTCCGGAATAACGGCCTCTACCATGACCACCTCTGCCTCTAGCTATTGGGGGTCTATAACTCTGTTTTGGACAATTCCTCCTAATATGTCCAGTCTCCCCACATCCATAACACTCTCTGGAGTCGGGCATGGTTCTCTCAGAGAAGTGTTGACCGGTTTAAGGTGGACCCCCAACCACAGTCTGTAGTGAAGACTGAATGGGTCGAACTGAGTAACCTCCGGAACCCTGTCCTCTAGAGTAAGAACCATTAAACTCACCCCCCTTTCGAAACCTCTTTGATGTCGATGCCGTGGTGAATTCATCTGGCTTCACTCCTTCAACCTTTACCACGAAATCTACCACTTCTTGGAAGGATTTTGCCGTAGCCGCTACCTGTAAGGCTGAAATTCGCAACTCTGATCTCAACCCCTTCACAAAACGGCGAATCCGCTCTTGTGGACTGAAACATAGTTGGGTGGCATATCTGGATAGTGCACGAAACTTAGCCTCATATGCATTGACCGACATCCTACCTTGCTCTAGGCATATCGAATTTCTTTATCCTTTTGATGATTCACTTTGAACCCAAAAAGTTTAATTCCTTAAGGAAGATTAACCAACTTCAACTAGAATAGCTCAAGATGGAACCAAGATCACCATTGACACCATCTGTCCAAATGTACGAGTCTATATAAGACACAAGAAATGTTACAAAATCATATTCGAATGCAGAATTTGTCCCTTTACATTTACTACGCCTCTTAACGTCTTTACTAAGTACATTCTCCTTTTTTTCTTTAAAAGGTAAATTAGACCTTTCACAGGATTACTCAAGTCTAATTTTACAGTCCATAAACTTAGATCCTATTTCAATTCTTTTAGAAATAGGAACTTGGACTTTTTCTAGACACCGCTATACATAAAAATATTTCAAGCTGCATTGCTTCCCTTCAATTTCTCATATGGAATAGATTGTGTCTTGAACAAACAAGGGAAAAGGGTCTGATATACCCCTCAACTTTGTCATTTGGAGCTGATATACCCCTCGTTATAAAAGTGGCTCATATATGTCCTTACCGTTATACAAACGGCTCACATATACCCCTGCCATAACAAAATGGCTCACATATACCCTTCATTTAACGGAAGTTAATAAATTAGTTTAAAATTTATATTTATTTCTTCTGATTTTTTTAAAAAAATTATTTAAGGGTATATATATTATTCTTCTATCAAAGTTCAAGGTATATTTTAATTTTTTTCATACATAAATTATTTTTTAACTTCTTTTATTATAACTATTTTAGTTTCTTATTCTTATTTTATTTTTTCTTTCATTCTTTATTTTAAAGAGAGAAAAAATTAACTATTTTTTTTGTGTATTGTAATTTAATTTCGTATTCGAAGAAAAAATTTGGTCATCTACAATAAGTTTTACAAGAATATTAGTAAAACATAAATAAATTTGATTATCAAAATAATAATTATAAATTAGTCATTAAAACAAAAAAAAGTCAAAAAAATATGTTTGACGAGGATTAAATTTACTCATATGGGATTATATTTTTTGGAAAAATATAATACAAATTTAGATTAAAATTATTATTTTTTCATTTCCGTTAGAGGAAAAGGGTATATATGAGCAATTTGTTTACAAGTAGGGGTATATATGAGTCACTTTCATAACAAGGGGTATATCAGCTCTAAATGACAAAGTTGAGGGCCATATCAGACCCTTTTCCCAACAAACAATAACTTTTTCTTTCTAAAAAGACAAAAAAATTTGTTGTTCCATTTTGTACCAAGGATAGTTTCTCGCCACAAGTTTTATGGTAAATCAGAACTTATAAATAGTACCTCAATTATTTCATCCAACATTCGGTCTTTCATTAGATTGAGCTGAATAGGGTAGAATTTTAATGTATAATTCCACTTTCTAAACATATTTCTGCACATGGAGATTTACACTCTCCATTCTTATCACTTCTTATCTTTTTCCCAACTGATTTTCAACTTCGGTATTATGTTATCTAGACATTATTATTGATTCATCCTTACCATTCAACAAATTGACATAGTTATTTCTAATGCAATTGTCAATGACTATTATGAGATGTCTTATCCTCCACGAGATGGTTTTGACATCACATTAGAAATGTGTAAATCAATTCTAAGTGATTAGAATTCCTTTCAATATATTTATAAGAATGTCTAGCATACTTAGATTCCAAAAAAACTTGACATTTTTACTTATTGCACTCTGATACACTCTAATTTATTTCTCGATGAGAAGTAAAATCTGTCGCATCAAGTAAAGAACCCAACTAGTGAGGTTGGGATCGTTTCCACTACGAAAATGGTTCAGACTTAACTTTATTCTATTATTACTTCTATTTAGTCAAATATTTCCCGAAAACAAATAACTAAAGGGGGTTTTGATTAATAAAATCAATTAGCTAAATTAAAGTAAACAAGTGATAGGTTCAAGTATTGGAGTTTAATCAAGTAATGCATGTAACTAGGGCGTTAGTGTTCCCCAAAAGCTCCTAACTTAGTAATAGCTATTATAATCCTTACCTAGTATCTTTCATTCAAGGTGATAAGTTAGGTATACCTAAATCCTTTGTCCGGCATATAGAGAATTTCACTTCGCACCTTGGTCTGGCTACGTGTGTTGATTTACTAAACCTTATCTTTAACTTATATAAGGCATCATATTTTATATTTGACTAAGTTGTTACTTTGTACAAACCGACACTAGCCTATTGGTTATTATACACTAAATCTCTGTTGATAATCCTTTACCTATTATCTACCTCATTGGTCCGGCAAGTAGCAATAAGGCAAGCTCTAATGTTGGTCATCCTTTAGAAAGATTTCTAAGAGAAAGAATTAGCAATACATGCAAGACACTATTATAGAATTGTTACTTTACAAAGATTTTAACTTGTTATTTACTCATGGTTCCCATAACCCCAGTTCTGAAGTTTAGTTACCCATGCTAATAATCACACAATTAATATTGATAATATAAGAATACATGTACTTACTTTTATGAGGATTAAGAAAATCCTGAAATTAACTTGAATAATTCAAAAAAATACCAACAATTGATTCTGGAAAAGTATGATCAAATAACAAAATCAAGAGTTCAATACTTAAAAAAAAGAGCTAAAAAAATCAAAAAATCTAACCCCCAAAACGAGGTTGTTTGAACTATTTATAATTAAATAAAACCTGATAAAAGAAGGACTCTATTTAAGGTAAATCTGTCCAAAACGCGTCTGAATTGACGAACCCTGCGACACACAGTCATGAATATGACGGTCCGTCGTGGGCTCCGTCATTCCATACTTGGGATAATTTTTTGTTGCTTTCTTTATCAACTTTATGTTACCCTCAACGGAAAGATATGATGGACTGTTGCAAGCACGACGGTCCGTCGAGGGTTTCCATTCCACAACACTTAGAAAATTCTTGAAATTAGGAACTGGAACTACTCTCAAACAACCACGACGAATATGCAGGATGGATCGTCATGGCTATGAAGGTCCGTCATGATCTTCCGTAGTTCCACACTTGGTAAAACATCCCCAACTTCCTTCAGCAACCATTTTCTTCATCCTACGATGCCACCTACGGACCGTAACAGTCACGACAGATCGTCGTGGGATCCGTAGGTGGTAACTTTTGTAATTTTTGAAAATCCTCAGCATTCTCCTTTTGGCAGATTTCCTGCAAATAAAGAGAAACCTACATCAAAAATCAATACAAAAAGGCTTTAGACACACAGTAAACTTGAGGAAAAGATATTGAGAGTACCGGAAAACCCGATGCATCAACACCCTCAACTAAAATTCATTGTTTGTCCTCAAGCGACGCACTATGAATCACTACAAAATCTTTGTACAAGAGTATCAGTCTTTTAACTTTCGCAATCATTTGTCTATCAATCTTGATTATTCTCATATGTTCATACATTCTATAACTATCATGCTTGAATTATGTGGATCAGACCATGGCACACCTATCCTTTTTGATCTCTCACCTAGGTGCTAATTTTTCCGGTATTGCAACTAGTGTCCTCACTTAAAAATAACATCCTTATTTTTCACATAATGATTTAAGTTTGAGTATAAGGATTACTTTTCAACACTCACTCTCATAACAACTTCTCAACTCATTTATACATATTGTTGTAGGATTGCCCTTATTTTTACTGATTTAAGTTCGCTATAACAACTCTTAGGATCATGATAGGACTTTCTTAGCTTGTAACATAGGCTCAGGATCAGGTAGTGTATATTTAGGTTTATTTTAGTGACTTGTTTCCCCCCTTGACATATCGATACAGTGTCCTACCTTTTCATCATTTTATTCCGCCCTTTTCCTTATATTCTTTCTCCTTGGTATTTTCCCTTGTTTCTTATTTTGTACAAGTGACTCTTTTCTTTTCTTGCTTGTATTTATTTATTTATTTTATTTCACTTTTCTTTCAACTGGTTCTTGAGTCACTTTTATTTTGTTCTTTCTCTCCCTTTGTTCTTTCTACCCCACTTTCTAGAGCATTCCTCATAAAAGCCACGTTCAAATCATGGCTTTGCCATGAATCAAAGTACACTATACCCAAAGTTGGGTCAGGGTCACGACAAGATTATTTACTGCTTTAGCCACCCTCAACTTATTCTTTTTTGACATAAGCTATGTTGCACATCTCAAATGAGGGACAAGGGACAAAACATTATACCAGAAAAGATCAGTTGGGGTTAAAAAGAAAGGTTTATTTTAAGATCAAATCATTTATATTAAAAAGGGATTAATTTCATTCGGTTTTTTGTTATTTAGGCAAAACATTGGCTATATTGAAGAAGTTCCTATGATCCTTTCCTAATTGTCTATTACAGCTTAGGTTTAGCAGGACTAACCAGGCAAGTTCTAGCTCAGTACAAATAGTGGACTATTCAAATTTTCCAGACACTCACTTGACATCTCATTACTCTACAAGATTATCAGACACCTAGTTCGAGTCTTAGACTTAGGGTCATGCATAGGTGTATCTCTATCTCATGCTTAGAGCCACGTATTTATCAATTATTATACCTAGCCATGCATCATTTTCATTACATCAGGATATCATTTCTATTTTAGCCATCATGCTTCAGAGTTATACAATGTAAATAAGATATATACATGTAGGTTCAACAATAAAAATAATCTGTCTCTTGGGGAAAAGAACAGAGGCAAGAAAACCCCACAGGACGATCGTGAGTTGTGTTACTCAAACTTCACCCTAGCACTCTCTCTCCATTTACCCCACCCCCTACAAAATGATATGGAATTGTCCCTAATGCTTCTCAACCCAAACACTCTTCAATTTGTACCTCAGATGACTCTTAAACTCTGTAGGATATAGAAGATACCGATTGGAGCTCACAACTCTGCTTCATGGACCTACAAATGTTGAAGGTCACTTCTACATTGTTCAACCAGAATTTCATCTGCCTCAAAATCGGCCTCACAATCAAGAATCACAAAAAAGGCCGGAAAGATGAATGATTCCACTTTTACTAGAACATCCTAGAGTATACCAATGGGCCTTTTTAACATTCTATCGGTCATTAGTAGCAGCATCGCAGTGGGCATTGGGTTACCCAAACCCAACTTCGTGTAAATATAGAGGGGCATGAGATTTATACTTGCCCCAAGATCACATAATGCTTTCGCAAAATGTAACAACCCGATTGTACAAGGAATAGTGAAAGCACCCGGATCTTCTTTTTTTTGCAATAGAGATCTTGTAGCAATGGCCCTACAGTGTTGCATTCTATCATCATCCTTAAAAGTGTCTAATCTTTTTTTTTGTAAACAAATCTTTCATAAACTTGGCATAAATGGACATTTTTTCAAGAGCTTCTACCAAAGGGACGTTAACAGAAAGTTGTTTCCGCATCATTATAAAATGCCGGTATTTACTATCTTCAGTTTTTTTTACTAACCTTTGTGGGAAAGAAAGTTGTGGTCTAGGCATGGGGTTACGTTTTGAGGGACCTCAACATCTTTTACCATTTTATCTTATAACTCACCATTAAACTCCACCAATGTATCATCATCTCTTATCACATTTTCTACACCAGACGGCATAGGTGGGTCAATGGTTTGCTTACCACCCCAAGTACTTATTTCCATACAATGCCCATCATTTTTTGGATTTTTGAAAGTGTTTCTAGGAAAAGTGCCCGGTTGCCGTGTGTTCACAGTTGCAGAGAATTGGGCCATTTGCAACTCAAGATGCCTAATCCAGATTGCAGGTGCATCAACTTTCTGCACTATATCTTCTAAGTTATTTCTTAACGCTTTAGTGTTCTCATCAGTAGCATCAAACATCCTCATCATTTTCTGCATCATATCCTCAACTCATGCCATACTACCTCCACCATCCCTAGGAGAAACTTAACAATTTTGAGGTGGAACATAGGGACCACTCCTATAATTTCTGTTACCATAGTTACCCCGGTGGAAGTTGTTTCAGTGGTTGTAATTCCCATCTTGGACATAATGACCCTCACGGTTATAATTACCATAGTTTCGACCTTGGTTTCCTTGACCTTGGCTCCAATTCTCCTAATTGGAGCCTTGAGTGTTTGGTCGGAAACCCCCGTTTGATCATTCACTGCATAGGAGTCCTCCTCATAGTAATATTCATCATTTCGCGGTGGTGGTTTTAGACAAGTAGTTCACCGCATTTACCTTTTCCGCACCCCCAACAACATGTTTCAAAACTAACCAAAGCTTAGTTCTAATTTGAGCAATCTCCTCACGAAGATCATCTCACATTGAGTTATTTGCGGATCGGACTGCGAAGGTGTTTCTCCCAGTATCTGACTTCCTAATACTCTAAGCTTTTTTATTTTGAGAGATTTTCTCTAACTTTTCAGCAATTTCGGCGTAAGGACACTCCCCTTAGAACCACCTGCTATTGTATTAAACACCACTTTGTTACTATCATCTTCTCCCTGATAGAAATACTCTTTCAAAGACTCATCATCTATGCGGTGATTTGGAACACTTCGCAAGAATAGAGAGACCCTATCCCAAGAACTGCTAACTGACTCTCCTGGTAGTGCCACAAAGTTGTTCACTCTGTCTTTGTAGTTTAGTTTCTTAGACACCAAGTAGTAGCGTGCTAAGAAACATCCCTCAGCTGATTCCAAGTGAATATTGACTTATACGTGAGCTCAGTAAACCAGATAGCAGCCTCTCTCGTTAGTTAGAAGAAAAACTCTAAGCCCGATTACATCCATATTAAAATCGGGCCTCCCTACACAACTTTTGCACACTGCCCTTACCTTAGAAATGTGGGCATGTGGATCCTCAGAAGGTAGCCCTGAAAACAAACCTTTCAAAGTGAGCATTTGCATCAGACTACTAGTTACCACAAAAGTGTGGCCGTGTGTTAGAGGAGGCAAGACGAGTAACCATAAGAGTCTGCGATATTTTAATAGCCCATTATAGTACTCTAGAGGGCGTAGAGCGGGAGGTTGTCTCCGTATTTCACCCTCCCCATTAATATCAGGTAATATAGGGTCATGAGAGTCGACCAATGGTGGCATTTCTGGTTCAACCTCATCACCTTTGATGCCCAAATTCTGATTTATTCTTCTTAAAGTAAGCTCTAGTTTGGGGTCAGGTTAAATTACGGGTATTCCTCTACTCTGTATGTTTGGAATGTAAGGTAGTTAGACCTGCAGGAGACAAAAACAAATAGAAAAATTAAAATTAGGAAAATGTTGACTGATCTTCGGTAATAAGCTTAAAGTTAATCTAAAAGTCACTTTCCCTGGTAGCGGCGCCAAAATTTGATACGCTCAAATTTACTTCTCGAAGCGAAGTAAAAGTGGTCGCATCAAGTAAAGAACCCAACTAGTGAGGTTGGGATCGTTCCCACGAGGAAAATGGTTTACACTTAAATTTATTCTATTATTACTTCTATTTAGTCAACTATTTCCCGAAAATAAATAATTAAAGGGGGGTTTTGATTAATAAAAGCAATTAGCTACATTAAAGTAAACAAGTGACAGGTTAAAGTATTAGAGTTTAATCAAGTAATGAGAGTAACTTGGGCGTAAGTGTTCCCTATAGGCTCCTAACTCAGTAATTCTAGCTATAACAATTCTTTCCTAGTATATTGCATCCAAACTGATATGCTAGGTATCTCTAAAATCCTTGGTCCGGCATCTAGAGAATTTTACTCCGCACCTTGATCCGGCTACGTAAGTTGCTTTACTAAACCTTATCTTTTCCTTATATTAAGCATCATATTCTATATTTGAGTAAGTTGTTACTTCGTACCAACCGACACTAGCCTATTATATAGCATACACTAAAACTATGCTGATAATTCTTTTTTATTTACTCATGGTTATCACAACCCTAGTTATGGAGTTTAGTTACCCATGCTATTATTCACACAATTCATATTGATAATATAAGAATTCATGCACTTACTTTTATGAGAATGAAGAAATTCAGAAATTCACTTGAATAATTCACAAAAACACCAACAATTAATTCCGAAAATGTATGATCAAATACCAAAATCAAGACTTCAGTACTTAAACAAGAGAACCAAAAAATAACAAAAAGTCTAACCCAAAAAATGAGTTTTTTCAAACTATTTATTATAAAATAAAACCTAATAAAAAAAGGACTATATTTAAGGTAAATCTGTCCAAAACGTGTCTGAATCGACGATCCCTTTGACGGTCCATCATGAACACTACGGTCCGTCGTGGACTACGTTATTCCATAATTGGAATATTTTTTTGCTACTTTGTTCATCAACTTTCTGTTACACTCGACAGAAAGATATGATAGACCGTTGCAAGCATGATGATCCGTTGAGGGGTTTCATTCCACAACACATAGAAACCTCTTGAAATTGGGTACTGAAACTACTCTCTGACAACCACGACGAATATACAGGATGGATAGTCATGGCTATGATGGTCCGTCATGAGCTTCCATAGTCCCACACATGGTCAGACTTCCCTAACTTCCTTCAGCAACCATTTTCTTCTCACTACGGTGCCACCTACGGATCCGAATAGTCACGACGGACCATCATAGGCTCTGTAGGTTGTCACTTCTAAAATTTCTGCTTAAATCCTCCGTGTTCGCCTTTAGACAGATTTCCTGCAAATAAAGATAAACCTACATAAAAAATAAATTAAAAAAAGGCTTTAGACATACACTAAACTTAAGGAAAAGACATTGAAAGTACCGTAAAACCACGGTACATCACACTAATCGATAGACTAAATATCTAAGTTGATCACCCAAGTGTTCATGTCACAAAATTAGATCTCAAGCAAGTAAGAACAATTAAAAATATTGAGTTCCAAAATCTCTTTGCGACGTAGATTTTTTCTCACTAATATTTTGTTTCTATTTCTTACAATTTTGTGCGATACATTCTATAGAGTCATCACCTTGTAAAATGTTCCTTTCAGAAGAACCTTTCCATAACTTCCAATTTGATTATTATATAACTACACATGAACAAAGTTTCATCGAGTTCAATAAAGAAAATATATTCCAAATATTTCTTTTACAAACCATAACAAATGTCTATTCACCAATATCCATGTCTAGACAAATTCTTTACTGTAACAAACATATCTTTTCATGAAAAATCATAACATTTTAGTTGACGTTTTTTCGTAAAAGAACACAACTATTTTGGACAAGTATATATATAATTTTCTAGTTTCATACTAGTCACATCATATATTAGTAATAGAGAAACTCATCAACTACAATACCAAATATACTCCAAAAGATTTGTGGGTATAACATAATTCAAAAGTATCACTGTATTTCTTTGATCCAAAATTAAATTAGACACCAAGTCTAATTTTATATTTATTATAACCAAAGAAACCCCAAATTTTAAATATGATCTCAAAAATAATTTTCAAGTATTTGAAAATAGTTTTTTCACATATTTTCCCTGATAATCAAAATGTCATTGACAGTATGAAACCAATTTTTGAAATATTATTCTACAAAAGAATTAGATTGCTTCAATTCTCGTTGAAAGACATTATATAGTGTTAAAGTTCATTCCATATAAGCAAAAAATCACAAACTCTAAGTCACTGGTATTTTTCCCTATATCACAAATAGATATACTACTTAGTATTTAGAATAATTTCAATAAAGACAAAAAAAATTGTACAATTTGTTACGAACATAAAAGTGATGATTCGAGAAAGTCAACAGTACAACATTGACTTATTATGCGAAGTTTCCATACAAACTAATTGCATAGTTACATTTATTCACAGTACAAAAATCTAACACAATCAAATTTCACATAGTATACAAAACTACAAAAGTTTTTTTAAGTCTCCACACACACACAAACACACACACACACACACACACGCACACAAAAAAAAATTAAGTAGTTACAATATTAAACATATTCTTTATTACATAGAAATAATTTTTTTTTCAATAGCCTTCAAATGTAACATTATGACATATTAGTTTATCAAACAAAAATATGCACCTCTCATTTCGCAAACTAAAGAATTTTAAAGGAAACACTACTTGCAAAGCTAAATTCATTTCACAACATATGGTTTGATAATCTTTTTCAAAAGATACACGTGAAAAAAATACAGAAGCAGTTAATTTTTAGAAACTATTTTTCTCCTTTTACAAATAATAAAAAGGTTACCTAGTGTATAACCGGAATACCAAAAAAAAATTTATGTACATTCTCAAATTGACCTTGCTAGACAAAGCACCAAATTCAGGAAAAGAAATGCATTAATCTTATTCTTCCATTATTAGAATTGTTTTCTCTAAATTAGTCGAAAACAGGAAATACAAACTATATAATAATTTTCTTAAGATTGTTGTTCATCTTTTATTCCTAAGAAACATAGAACAAAACATAAAAGAACTTGGTAAGACACAAAAATGTTTAAGAACATTTTCACAACTACAAAGTTAAAACTAGTAGAGAAACTAGAAGCAAAAAAAGATTAGAAAAGTATACGAAATATTTTTCTTGTAGAAGAATCATTGTTAATCTGTGTTTAAAGAATCTTACTAATTCAAACAAACTTTGCAAAAAGAAAAAGTTATCAAAGTTCAATGAAATAGTGAGACAGAAGAACATAAATTAATTTAAAAATCTAAAATTTGAAACACATATAAGAATCTTTATAAACAAGAAGAAGATTAGGCCCACTGGATGCACAATGTGCCTAAAGGAAGTTATTCCTCTCTAGTATTCAAGATTTGATTTGGAATATGTCCTCACTAGAAAGAATAATCTCAATAACAAGTGTAATAGTACCCAAAATTTTGGTATCAGCGAGCCACTCAACAGTATCAAATTACACTTCGAATTCTAGATTTAGCAAAAGTATAAGAACTCCAAAAATAATTGAACTAAAATGAGACGAAATCCCTCAATTTATAGAAAACAAATGGTAGTCTGAAAAGATTCTTATTGTGTCTTACCAAAAAGGTCAGAAACATTTGGAAATTTCACAATTTTTAAGAAAGATAACAATCTTTTATAAAATTCACAACTTTTCATAAAAGTTGCAATCTTTCACAACATATGCAATCTTTATAAAATCCTAAGATCTTTATTTTTGATTTACACCTTTTAAAAGTCAACAACCAACGAGCCCCACCCTTGGTGCGTGGTTGGCCCTCTCATGGTGACACCTCAATTTTGTAAAAAAGTTTCTATGTAACCTCTTTCGGATACGGGGTGTCAAAGGAACCAACATTTACAGAACCAAAAAATATGGAAGGAGTACATTCAAAAATTGGACATAATACTCAATTTTGGCCTTTGTTTAATGTAAAATTTTAAACACATTAATAAATTTATTTATGGACTTCATAAGTTCACATTTATATTTTAAGTGTAAGTTATTTAGTTACATATTAATGATTGAATTTTTCTAAAGATATAAATGGTAACTTTAAATTACATTCTTAAAATGAATATTATCTATTTACAAAAAATTGTCTCATTTATGTCACATATGCTTTTAGTAAAATAATTTATAAAATGTTTTCTAGTATATAAATACTTTGGTGTTCATGTTGATTTTTGAAATATGAAAGGATTTTTTGCTCTAAATGAAATACTACGCTATCATTTGAAAGAATATAGAGGAACTAAAATAGAACCTCAAAATTCTAAGCAACTATTTAATTATAGGCATTTGTATTTACTCAATGTGATTGAACAGACTTTTGGACCTTAGAAAAATAGATTTAGAATATTGAAATAAGGCATGAATCATTATAATATTGATAAAAAAAGGTGGAAATTACTACTTAAAAATTTAAAAAAAGAAACGAATGTAAGAAACACAGTCCGGCGTTTTTCGACCGAAATTGATGGAAATAGATGCAATCACTTTCATCGTTTTTTGGCTTGATGCTTTTCCAAAAGGGATGGACAATGACGCTAAAAGGTGACAAATTGTATCATATCTTTATTTTATTTATTTTTTGAATTTTATTTTAAATTAGAGACAGACTTCGTCTCTAAATTTTAATTTTTTTAATTTACAAAATGCAACGCACTCCGTCACTTTTTTGTAATTTTGATTTTTGATAATTTCATAAAAGAAATGGAGAAAAGGACATAATCCGTTGTTTTTCTGAAATTTATTTTCTAAAAAACTAGAAAAATGACGGACAAACCCCCGCTGCCTGTCACTTTTCTGGGTTTTTAATAACTTAAAACCCTGAAAAATGATAGACTAAACCACATCGTCAATAGATTTTTCTCCAATTATTTGAATGGTCGCACTCATTCTTTCTGTTTCATCTACTTTTTGGTGCTATGACTCTGCCATTACCGTTGTATGTCTAGTTATTTGATCTGACATTAGAATAGTCAGATAATAGTCAAGTGCCGCAATTTGAATTGTCAATCCAATTCCTTCGAAGCCTAACTGCAGTCATCTTACATCTTTTCGAGAGCCTAGACCATAGACTCTACCCTTGTGTATCCCCCTTTCATTTTTTTTCTAAATCTAGGTGGAAAGTTCAGGTGTCACTTGAACTGAACTATCTATAGTCTTAGTGACGTACTCCTAAAACTTATTTTACATATTGTGAAATATATATATATATTATATATATATATATATATATAATATATATATATATATATATATATATATATATATATATATACAATTTACCATCTCTCTTGTACATGTTCCAACAAACTTTAAACCTCTGGTGTGAACATATAACAAAACAGATTTACAATGATTCATCAGGCTCAATCATGACATACCAAGTCTATCTTTTGTAAGGAGCTAGAGGAGTCATCTCATCATTTGGAGTTACACTAGGTGTAGTTGTAGCGGAGGGTGATACGTGAGGATGCACATAACACTGATTTAATAGAGTTGTACCTGCCATATTATCTGAGTGCTCGCTACTAGAATCTCTAATCATCATTGCAGATAACTTAGGAGATGTAACTGTGGGAAGTAGAGTACATGTAGGAGATGGAGTAACTTCCTATAAGAGTAATCCTTATGAATATATTTTTAAAGTACGTACTCATAACGTACATAAATCAATTCATGTGAAGCAGAGGAATCACCGATATAATACTTTGAAAATCCAATACGTGTTTTAAAGCCTAACATAGGTGTCATGAGGACTAAGTAGTGTTTTCAAGTCCATTTTGATGAATGTAGGTCATTTAGTAATTTTAAGAACCAAAACATGCAAGAACGTCCATGACGTCTTGAAGTTGGTTCAAAAGGGGTATTAGTGTGCCTTTGAGGAGGACCCCTGTAGGTTGAGGCAACACTACCTAGGCAGTGTTCATCGACGACACAAGGGACAGCCTGTGTGTTGATCGACGGGGACCCGATGCCACCCTCATCCCACACATAGAAAATTTGAGGAATCCCTTGACTTCACAAGTCTTTGAACTTATCTACGGATGTGCAGGACGGAGAAGGGCCAGTCCGTCGACTTACGAATGGCCGGTCGACGGGGTTTCATCTGTGAGGGTATTGACTTTACAACACATTTTAATTTTAAGACATTTAATTAATTAAATGTTTTAGTGTTTAGTTATGTATTAATAGGAGACTAATTAACTAATTTAACTCCCATATAGAGGCTCCAATCCCACTTAATCTAAATACAACTCTCAATACAAACTATCTTCCTTCTCTCTTCTTTATCTCCTTACTTGAACTCACCATTGAACACTAGAAAGGAAAGGGGTTTGCGGGCTGGAAAGGGACGAATTCACCATACATTATTCATCAAACATTAAGGTAATGGATCTAATTCACCTTACCTTCTCAAAGGGTTCATTCAAAATGGATTTCAAAAGTTGAGTTTTCATGTGGGTTTCATCCAATTACGAAATTGATGTTGTGAATTGAGTTGTTTATTGTTTTTTTAGGATATAATTAATATAGTTAACATGTATTTGAACTTTATTATTATTAATTATAATATGTTGGTTAAAATTAAAGAATGTGATCCTTAACCCCTAAACCTAAGTTTGATCTTGATGTAAATTAGGGACTGTGATTGATTCAGTTCTCTTGCTTATGGGTTATATCACTATTAAATGATGTAGTTACAATAATATTTAACAAATTAGATTTAATTCTAGTCTTTCATGCTAGTCTTTAGAAGATGATATAGGTTAGAAGGTGAGTTGACCTAGGCATCTTATTTTACATTATGATCTAGTATTGAATTTCGATATAGTGTTTATCCTAAGCTTGTTATCACATTAAATATTGAATTATGATGTTTAACATCTTAATTGGATTGAAATGAGGGTTTATGGTAAGGTTTTGATGATGAATTATGAGGATGACTTGGTAAGCCTTTGAATCTCTATCTTTACTTCAAATTGTGATTAATTGTGGTTAAGTCATGATGTTATATTGGAGTATACCTTATATTAGGATTATAGGGTTTTATGATGTTTAAATGAAATGTATTGACTATGTTGTTATGTTGATTAAGGTGTATGTTATATAAGGATGGTGATAACTATCAATGTACCTTGATATGCTATGAAATGCTAATGTGTTAACCTCACTTATATGAATTGTTATGAAAGGACTATACTGTACAATTCTTATTGAGATATACATGATAATAATTATACAAGGGGTAGACCCTATGACCTAAACTAAGCTATGATTGATAATTAAAGGCTTAAAGACATTTTAAAAAAGGACTCTAGCTTAGCACCGAGTGAACTATATTGAGCAGTGTCCCTTCCCACATAAGGCAGGTAGGAGCACTACATTACTATTGAAATTGGAGACTATAATGCATAGCGCATAAAGAGGGTACCAACTATATCTCCTAAGTCTTAGACTATTTCGCCCGCATAGGAAGATTAGCTCATGGATCCAAGTAGTTGCTATGATTCATGTTTTTGTACTACCTTGACAAGTATTCCACCTTCTTTTGGTGTAGGGTTTTATGACACCGGATTCCACACTAGCTCATGTGGTCTTTTTAAGATAGGACAAGATGTTCCCAAAAGGTAAAATGAATTAAAGGATTTGAACTCTAACTTGGATAACCTAAAGGGTCTAGCTTTGTCTAGGTAGACGTATGGGACTCTACCTAAGCATTGCACTAGTTATCCTTGAGGGGAGTCTTAGGAGGATGTTCTTATATACATTTATGTTATGATGATATATAATATGTACATGATGAACTTGCAAATTATTGATACTATATGTTGGTTATATTGTTAACATAAAATGAAATGTATATCTAAATGTTATATTATGTGAAGTTATACATTGGTTATGGTTTCTTGTTGAGGCTACTTGATTGAGTATGGTTATGGGCTTTGCTTGGTCATTGCACTTATTGTCTTGATAAGAATTCATAAGTAGTTATCTTGCTTATAATGATATGGTTCACTCTTATTCATGCTTGTGAAGTTATTCCTTGATGATAGGGTTGTAGTAAATCATGGGTTCAAGTATGATTGGAATACATATTACTTGTTTTAGTTAGTAAGCATGTTTGGTTGGTTGGTATGACTTTGCATTAGACTTTTAAAAGGGTAAAATGACATCTTTAGACTAAATGTCCCTTTTTAGCATGTTTTGCTTTTATATGTGCATAAGGTCTCATACTTAGTACATGTGTAGTATTACCCCATTTTCTTCCCTTTTCCCAAATATTTTAGGTTCCGGTCACTGAAGGCGCATTCGAGACGATTTGAAAAAGGCTTGGATATTCTCTATCATCCAAGTGGGTAGGTCCTCACTTTCCGAGATCGATGCCAATATCTTTCTTATGAAGTTTCTTTGTTCTTATAAGACTTTTATGTTCATTTCACTTCGATTGTGTATGACTTGTATAAGTCTATATGTGGCTTCTTTACATTTGATGCAGCGCTATGCCCATAATGTAATAATCATTTAGATGGTATGAGATGAGACAATCTTTGAGACTATTTTTCTATCTTATATATCTAAGTGGAATAATAATAGAAGAATATGTAACCTTCATATACGAAGGGTCATGTATAGTCAATACGACTATATATTATGTGCATGTAGAGGTGTATGTAAACCTCCAAATAGATGTAATAAAAGTTTTAAATTTTTCTGCATTCTCAACCTATGAATGAAATTACATGACACTAAGAGGCTATTTTTAGTCCTCAAAGAGGACGAAGATGCTGGTTACATCTAGGGGGGTAAACCGAATGTGACAACCAGATGCTCGACGCTAACTAGGATAATATTTTCAAGGATCCTTCGTAACAAATGGAACAACATGTATATGTGTATCATTGATGAATCACTCTAGGGGAGAAGAAATAGATCTTCCAATATCCTCAGTGGATGACTAGACTCCTAATTGATCGTAGTATCCTCTTACTTCTTCATTAGGAGTTTCATAAAAATATTGTTTCGGTTCGATCCCACCTTGAACCCAGAAAGAATCGTTGATCATTTCATGAACCCTATCATGTTCAACACAATATGGCCATGTGATGTAACCATATTATATATATCCACAAGCATTAAATTCTAAAAAGTACCATAAAATCCATCACTTCTTCGTGATCAAACCACATAAAATATCTAGGATAAAATCCATTACAATTCAAATGAACCATAACTCTATAATGTTTACATGAACTACAAGAAAAACTAAGCAATCCATTATTCTTTAAAATGTCTAGTGTAATTGTATGTTCAATAAATATTCTAGCCCAATCAATAATCTCAGGTTTCAAACCAGCACCAGTTTCATAATTCATATTATACATCAATAAATGATAATTCATCTACAAAAATAATATCATGCCCCGAGCCTACACCCTGGATGTGGCTAACACTCAAAGACCATTGTTAGCCCCAATAGAACCCTAGCCTTACTTTCTTAACTCAGCTGAAGACTTGAACAATAGAGAAATAACTTAAAGAGAATAAGTTCAAAATAGTTCTTAGCCAAATTGCAACTTAAGTCTTACTGTTTAGAGATATGAAAATACTAAAGAAACAAACTCTATCTATCTATAAATCCCCTAAACTAAAGATGGATATTGGGTAAGGAGCCCCTATTATCATAACAACGGAAAACTGAATGAAAAGTAATAGAATGGTAAAAATAACCTTCGGAATGAAGGAAGGCTCACCAACTAACTCTAAGTTGCTCACTGGATCAACAGTGCGCCAAATGTCTATCTTAGTTACCTGCGTCTGTATCATTATAAACTGCAGGTCAACTAGCATCAGTATATTGAATTTACGAGTATACATGTAGGAATGTTAAACAACAACTTAAGCTTGAAAAGGAGTAAGAGTTTTTCTCTACTCGTCATTAACTAACTCATTTAATTGTATGACAGTTTAAAGACATGTTCAATATAAAGAAAAGTTTTTTAAACAAGGTTTTCAACTCTGTATATGCAATGATACCATTAAATCTGACATGTATGTAAAATACAAAATAAACTGATGTAAACTCATATTTTTCATAAAAGACATATCATGCTTCCTTTCAGAGTCTACTTGTGCAGTGTATGAATAAAGTCCCATACCCCAATTCATACTAAGAATTAACCTCTTGAGGAACCATAAAATTATTGTTGTTAGAGTTTTCCTAACATATAACAATCACTTAAGAGTTATTGTCATGATACAACACTTAATCTCGCGCTACCAAGGATCGACCAGTACATTACCATCAGTATAGGTAACTAACTTAAGTTAGTAAATCCACTAGCTTAACTTACGTGATCATCTAAAAACTATGACCCGTTATTACCCATGATGGCTACATGGTTTACATGGAGACTTGTGTTAATATGAACTCTCATCCCCACATCGGTGCTCAATACTACTCCCAAAATATATTTTAGCTCATGCTTTTAAAAACAACTTCTTTTACTTGTGTTGAGAAATTTGCTCAACACTTTAGCTTTTAAAAAGCCCTCTTGGAACCAATGTTCCCTTTTCTTGTTTAACTGAGTTCAGAAATCTTAGTTTCCTCTTAATTTAAATGTAATAATTTTTATTAACTTTTTAGGGAATACTTAGTCCCTTATATCATTTTAGAAATGATCTCAACTATTTACTCTTTACTTGACTTGAAACTTTTAATCTTTATCGACTCTTTAGGGAATAGTTACTACCTTTATACTTCTTTGAAAGGAGGACTTAAACTTTTTAATCTTTCTTTACCTCGATACTTGATCGTTAAAACAAACTGTAACAAGTTTAAATAAGACTCTTGGAAACAATAAGAAACTTTACTTTAATCATTTCATAGAATTAGACTTCTTAACTTCCTTGAATTAAATTATGGACTCAAGGTTCGTGATCCCATATTTATGGATAATTTTATTAATCTTAGATGTACGTTAGAGTGTTTAAGTCAACTAAGTGTGGGTGCATCGCTTGGGAACTAGTACGAAAATATAGGGAAAGAACGGGATCTTGAGGCAACCCTGGTGCTCTGACAGGCACAGGGCGCCAGAGCTTTACGTAGAGAGTCCTGTGGATGGCGCAGACTGCCAAGACCTGATGGAAAAGAAACTGTCTTAAGGGTCTCATGTAGGATAAACCCCCCAAGGTCTGTCTCACGGGACTTCCTACTTTTCTTCTCCATTTTTCAACAATAAACCTTCTAAGATTCCATGGATATCTCCCCAATAACTTAGGATCACTAATAACTTCAATACTCAATAGATTAGACTCGTAAATAACCCGGAACACGAACCCAATAAACTAAAATATACTACAACTTAAACCAACAATAATTTATATGTTGTTCTTCAAGAACTTCAATGTTCATCATTCGATCTATTCATACTTCGTTGAATTAAATAAATTGGTGTGTGGGTGAAATAATCGAACATAGATATCTCACATACCTTATACGGATTACCCCCGACGAATTCCACTTGAAGATCTTGTCGTTCTTGATGAATTCTTGGTCTTTTCTCTTTTCTCCTTCTTCTCTTCTATTTTCTCCCAAGTGCTAAACATATTCCAATTTTCTAAAACTGACTTAAGGATTAGTTTTACCCCTTATAAACTCTTAAAACTAAATATGAAATAGTATGGTTAAAAGACTACTTTATCCTTACTAAAATCCGGATCGGGACCTTTCACTGTCCCACAACCAACTTCTTATATGAATATCTCCCTCATCCGATATTGAAAAGGCACAAACTCAACGGCGTTGGAAAAAGTTCTTCAAGGACTTTCAAACCATATAAAGAACTGACTCTGACACATCATCAGCTAGAGGTTATACCCATTTGAAAATTGTCTAAACTAGCTTTTTACAAACAGGAATTTTTATTCTAGATTTTTCCTTCCCAAAACTTACTATTTAAATTTGTAAGTTTCTTCCTAGATATCTCAATTAAGAATATGTTACAACATCTCCCCCTTGGGAACATTCCTCTCCGAATGAGATTTCTTTTTACTAGGCTTATGGTGTGACATCTTACATTCAGCTCATACACCTAACGACAAATATAAACACAACATGCCAACTTAATTTCAAAGCAAAGAAAATAATTAGTACCTTAATTTGGAATTCCTATGGATTCGAAGAGATGTGAGTATCTCTTCTTTTTATCCCCTTTAGATTCTCAATTATCTTCAGCACAAACTCATTTCTTTTCTTATCAAATCTCATAACACCCTTCTTAGAAGAATTTTTGAAATAATTCAATCATCTATCATTGGTACACACAACTTACCTTGATATCCCAATACACCAGCTTCCCCTTGTTCAAAAGTCATCTTTTTTTGCTTATGAACACTTGCCTTTAATTCAAGACAAATAGGGGTTTTGTCTTGCTTGTCTTTTACTTCTAATATTAATGATGATTTAGACCCAGTCATTAACACTACCTCTCCTTATATGTAATTCATTTATCAAATTTCTAATCGTGCAAGTTTATGCACCTCCTTTGATAGCTCTTTCTTGCCTTTCTCAAAATGGGCGGTACTACTAATAGACAACCGTATTTTCCTGAGATTAACCTCTTTCTAAGTATACTCATGTCGAAAACCTTTGTGTTCGGTTAATACTTCTACATGAACAACATAAAGATAATGGCGTCATCTTTCAAAGATTATACTACAGCAACCAACTCTATGTCATGGGTTAGGTAATTTTTCTGTTGAACTTTAAACTTTCTGGAGGCATAAGCTATAACGTTTCCATTTTATATTAACACACAACCCAAACAAACTCTAGATTCATCACAATACACCAGAAAAACATGAGTACTTTCCGGTAAAGTCAAAACTGTGAAATAGTAAACTTCTTTTTCAATTCCTTCTATCTTTTTCTCGCAATCTTCAAACCATTGAAACAATACTGTCTCCTAAGTAAATTTTGTCAAATAAAACCCTTCTCTAAAAAATCCTTCGTCTTCTCTTTCAAATGTAGTTGTACCATACTAAATGAAGAAAGAGAGAGATAAGACTAGCATCTTGAATGATATATATGTCGAATTCTATATCTCTCTCAGGAGGGACTCTGGGTAGACAATCTAGGAAGATTTCTAGGAACTCTTTTATTACTGAAACTAAAACTGATTGAATAGGAGGTATCTCAACACAAGGTCCTTTAACTCGGACTAAGTGATAGACGCACCCTTTTAAAACTAACTTCCT
The DNA here is from genome assembly GCA_027704765.1 of Solanum habrochaites. NCBI lineage: Eukaryota > Viridiplantae > Streptophyta > Magnoliopsida > Solanales > Solanaceae > Solanum > Solanum habrochaites. The sequence goes on along the minus strand of JAKWJA010002495.1, from coordinate 20,142,492 downwards.
TGCCTTGAGGTACGAAATTAAACAACTCTTAGGCACTATTGAACTGCTTTTCCACTCTAAGATGGTTCGTTAGGAATCTAAAACTTAACTACTCTAGTTCTTCAATCAATTAAGGCATAATCGGCATGAAACCGCTTCATACAAAGAATGACATCAAACTCTACCATCTCTAACTCAATTAAATCATCCATGATACTCTTGTGATTGACGAAAATGGAACAATCACGATTGACTCTCTCTACTAAAATCTACTAACCAAAAGAGGTGGAAATATAGAATGGTTTAATAAATTGCTCCCGAATTATATCAAAACTCATCACAACAAATGGAGTTACAAAACATAAATTTTGAATTATACCATTGATAACATCTGGTGAGTCCGTATGCTCCTGGTGATCGTTTATAGCATATAGGCGGTTTTTTCCTCCATCAGTACCATTTCCTTGTATTTTTTTTGACACTCTTTCATGAAGTGACCATCTTGTCCATACTTGAAGAAACTTGTCTGGCCCTGACAACACTTTGTCAGGTGATTTCTACCACACCTAGCACATGCAGGAGCCAAGTTAACTCGTTGTGCCACACTATCCTAAGACTGTGTAGGTCTAGCTCTAAAGTTCTACGAATTTTGACCACTTTATTCACCTTTATTTATGGGTTCAAGTACACTAGAAGATGATGGAGAAGGTATCTTTTGCTCCTGTTGGTAAGATGACCTTTAGGTATTACTTTTCTGCTGCACCGATTTGTTCCTTTCTTGGCCCTCTTGTTATTGAACTCCTCTCTATATCTAAGTTTCTCTTTCTCCATCTTCTACAAGGAGACAATAATCATGAAATGTCCATGTCCTTAATAATGATTGTTTTCCGGACCTCTTTTCTTGATAAACAACCTAACCCACAAACAAACAAACTCATTCTACTCCTCATGTCTCTAACCATATTCAGCGCATAAAAGATTAATTTACTGAACTTCAACACATGTTCGTGAACACTTAGAGAAAATTCTGAAGTGTGAGAATTCTCATACCTTAGTATCTTTAAGTTCTCGAGGAAAGAAACACCCCAAGAAATCCTCCTAAAAACAAGCCCAACATGAAAGTGGTGCATCTTCATCCTACCTTCTTTCTACTGATCAAACAAAGTCCTAGCAACACCCTTCAGTTGATATGAAACTAGCTCAAATCTCTCAGTGTCAATAACTTACATCACCACGATTACCCTTTTCAGTTCGTTGGTGAAGTTTTTTGGATCCTCGGTAGTGGTCGAACAAGTAAACTTGGGGGATTCATCCTAAAGAACTCTCGAATCCTCGAAGTATCAACCCCTTCTTGTCAACATACTCTTTGACGACCAACCTAGTTAGTCACAACTTGACTCAGCATCCTAATTGCCTCTATGAACTCAACATTAGTAACTTCTCCTTGGGGATGAACTTCAGGTACATTCGGTAACTTTTGTTTTCCAACGACCCTCCATACCGGACAACCTCGAACAACTCCTTATGGAGGCTTGATTCTCTAAAAACACGCGCATGCATAAATAAGAAGAAAAGTTTTTAGTGATTAAACGGTAACGCACGAAGTGAGTATGAAGGAAATGCGGAATTCCTAAATGTTGTAGCCTTCTTATCAAAGATATGGCGCGCTTCACACTGATGACTAAGTCTCTATAGACACGACTTCATAGACTCCCTAAGACTCTTGAACTTTTTGCTCTAATACAAAGTTTGTAATACCCCGAGCCTACACCTAGGACGTGGCCGGCACTTGAAGACCAATATTGGGTCAAAACGAACCATTTACCTTGCTTTTTTTAACATAATCAAAAACTTAAATACCAGAGAAAAAACTCAACCAGAATAACTTTACAATAATGCTTAGCCAAAATGGAAACTCAAGTTTTATCCTTTACAAGAAATATAAAAAGACTAAAGAATCTATCTCTATCTCTCTATGAAGCCTCTAAATTAAAGATGGGTGTTGGGGTAGGACCCCCAATCCTCCTTACAATTGAAAACTAAGAGAAAAACAACTACATGATAAAGATGTCCTCTATAACAAAGGAAGGCTCATTAACTCACTCTGAGATGATCACTGGATCAACTGTACTCCAAATGTCAATCCTAGTTACCTGCGTCTGCATCATAAAACGATACAAGCCAAATGGCATCAGTACATTGAATGTATGAGTATGCGAGTTGGAATGTTAAACAACAACTTAATCTTGAAAAGGAGTAAGAAGGAACACTTACCTTGTCTCTCCTGAATTGATGAATAACTAACTCATTTCATTATATTACAGTTTAAAGATAGATGCAATATAAATAAAAGATGTTTAATACATGGTTTACAACTCTATATATGCAAAAAAAACATTAATTCTTAGATGTATGTAAAATACAAAATAAACTAATGTAAACTCATATTTTTAATAAAAGACATATCATGCTTCCTCTAAAAGTCTACTTTTGCAATGCATTCATAAAGTCTCATACTCCCAAACATACTAAGAAGAACCTCTTGAGGAACCATGTAGCTATTGTTCTGGGAGTTTTTCTTATCGACAAGTATCACTTAAGAGTTACAGTGATAGTACAACACTTTACCTCGCGCTGCCAAGGACCAACCTATACATTGCCATAACTATGGGAAGTTAACTTAATTTAATAAATCCACTAGTTTAACTTATGTGATCATCAAAAAGTATGACCCGTTGATACCCATGATGGATACATGGTTTATATGGAGACTTGAGTTAAAATGATCTCTTATGCCCATATCGGTGCTCATTACTACTCTCTAAATATACTTTAGCTTAGGATTTTAAAAACAACTTCCTTTCCTTGTGTTGAGTTAAATACCTCAACACTTCAGCTTTTAAAAATCTCTCTTGGAATCAATGTTCCATTTTCTTGTTCAATTCGATTGGAAATATTAGTTTTCTCTTACTTTAAATGTAAAAATATTTATAAACTTTCTAGGAAATACTTAGTTCCCTTATATCTTTTGAGAAACAAACTCAACTCTTTACTCTTTACTTGACTTTAAACTTTTCACATAAATCGACTCTTTAGGGAATACTTAGTTCTTTTATACATCTTTGATGAGAAGACTTCAACTTTTAAAATTTTCTTTAACTCGAAACTTGAACCTTAAAATGAAGTGTAAAAATTTTAACTAAGACTCTTGGACACTTTAATGAACTTTTCTTTAACTTACTACATAGCGTTAGACATGATTTCTTACCTTCCTTGACTTTGACCCTAATTTCCCTTGAATTTAATTATGGATTCAAGATTGATGGTCTCATGTTTATAGATGATTTTATGATGTTCGATTTACCATAGAGTGTTGAAATCAACTAAGAAAATGCGCAAACGTTTTGTTACACTTAACAAGCTTTTTTCAAGATTTTTGCTTCCCAAGACATACTATTTGAACTTCTAAACTTCTTCTTAACTATATCAACTTGCGATATGTTACAAATATAGATATTCAATTAGTTTTGACTTAATTCCAAAAACTAAATGCAGCAACTAAATCACATTATCGTTTCGAACTTATTTGAACAACTGAATATTTTCAAAAAAAATTAACTAGTTTTCATCCACTCAATTCCAACAACTAAATCCTCCAACTCAACCACGTTATTTATTTGAACTTATTCACACAACTTAATAATTTTTACTTGTTTATATTAACTTAATTCCAATAACTAAATCCACCAACTAAAACAGATTGTTTATATTAACTTATTTACACAACTAAATAACTTTTCTCGTTCTCGTTTCGTTTGCTTCCTTTTCCCGCAATCCCCTAACCCATAGGAGGGGCCGAAGGGAGGCAAACAACGGAACAGAGAGGGGGGGAAGGGAACGAGTGAAGAGGGACGGTAAGGCGGAAAACACGAAAGCCACACGCACGAAGAGGGGGAGGGCAAGGATGCAAAAACCCGGGAAAAACGGGAACGGGATGAGGGGGGACTGAATAGCAAGCAAGGGGAGGAAAGGACACCAAACGAATAGGCAAATGGCGGGTAGTGGAACTTATGGAACAACTGAAGAAGGTGAACGACGTTAGGGGGACACGGAAAGGAGATTAAAGTAAAGCCAGAACCAAACGCACGGTAGGGGATCGGAGAACACAACGTAAAACGGTGTTCAGGTGAACTAGTGGAGTCCTTACCGACTGACACAAAGAAAATCCATAACGAAACCCAATTTGTGTTCTAAAATATGGAAATAACAGTAAAAAAAAATTAAGTTTTAACTATTTGTTTTAAATTAGTGTCAACAATAGATTGCTTAAATCAATCTTGCAATGAATCACATGTGTCTTCACTCCCCCGGATCAACTAGGCTTGTACTTACTGCTAACAAAAAAAAAACCCCAAATTAATTAATATTTAAGTTAATGTAAGACTGAGATGGGAACAATCTATCTTGAAAGAAAAATCAATTTTGTTATAGAGGGATCAACTCGCATTTATACTTATTGCACTCCACTGAAGATTGACTCCTCTGTTGCAGCGAGGCCAGAGGCGGTCCGTCGGCAGGCGCACGATCGGCCAGTCACGGGCTACGCAATAGTGCCCAGTTCGGCGTGGATTTCTTTACACGTTTCTTTAAGGGACGTTTTTGACGATTCCTGTTAATTATAAAGTTAGAGGGTTTTAATTAATAAAATCTGTACCTTAACTATGGGGGGGTTTAAAAGAGGTGGTAACCTTAAGTTAATTAGTGGGTATTATTGCCATCTTTTCTTCTTAATTATTTCTTAATTAGGGTAAAGAAAGAGGGTTTGAACATAAAAAAAAATAGAAAGAACCAGAAGAGAGAGAGAGACGAGAGGATAGCAAGAGATTTGAGACGATTAGCTGGTGATCAATCTTCGTGGAGGTTAGGTTATGGTTTAAGTTACGATGATTGTAATGGACTCTTAATAGTGAAACTTGTATGTCGTTGATAATATTGTAAAAATGCTATGTGTAAGTTGTATGCTTGCATGGATTATGATTAAAATTGTGATGAATGACAAAGCATGATAGAAAGTATTGAATACAAAACTCTTGAAAGAACCCTAATCACTTGACAGATTAATAATGGATAATATGATGCCTTAGTATTGGAAAGAGGTGCCATCAAATTATATATATGAGAATGATGATGCCTTAGTGATAAAAGAAGGCTTGATGACCCTAGGGATCTGGCTGGTGCCACGTACGGTCCCAGGATGAAATATGAGGATCGGAAGTGTCAGCATAGAGTAGATGTCCGTTCCGTCACCAAGGATCCAGGAATATGGATCGGGTGCCACGCTTCTGGTACCAGGATAGAATATGAGGATCGGAGAGACGATCCAGTTGTCACGTTCCGACCCAGGATAGACAATGGATCGTGTGCCACGTTCCCGGTACAAGGATAGAATATGAGGATCGGGAGGTCACGTTCCGACACCCAGCGATAGAATATGGTAGGGTTTGCAGTCCGTAAAAGGACTTAGACATATGATGGAGGATAGGTAGTACAGGCCAACCGCAGTGTAACGTTCGAAAACCAGGATAAGAATTATGGAACGGGTGCACGTTCCAGTTCTGGTACCAGGATCGAATCATGAGGCTCGGAGTGTCACGTCCGACACCAGGATTAGCATATGGAGAGCTACCTCTTCTATCATGGTGGACCAAAGGAGGACCTACCCCCCCACACCCCCACCACTACCGCAGATGCCAATCGCCTTCCCCCACCCCCACTTAGCGCCACACCGATAGTTCCCTCCAAGCACCCCAACCCACCCCGCACCCCCCCCGCCAGCCACCACTACCTCCCCACTACCTTATTTACGCCCCCTTTATCCCCTACACCCATTTCCTTCCTACTCCGTTTCCTACAAGGATAGATATGGAGGGGACGGAATAAAGGGCACAAAGTTCCGGCACAAGGAGATAGAAATAGAGCCTCTCCGATCGGAAGTGTCACGTACAAACGACACAAGCAGGAAGAAAGATCAGTGATATCTTGAAAGATAATGAAATATATACTCTTTCTATGAACTTAATTCCCAAATAAGGATGGTATTGTGGCTGGTCCTCATGTGTGAACCGGTTGTAGTTATGATGAATCATGTGTTATGCTATATGTGCGTCGTGTAGTTGATTTAATTATATTGAGATATATTGTTCCCTATTTTGAGTGGCCGATGATATCTACATCAGTAGTTGTGGTTGTACTAGACCCCCTCTTTCATGTTTTCTTTGTTATTTGGTAATGCAGCAAACGTTCAGTAACTTCAACTCAACAAGCATATCTTAGCCAGTCTTCACTTTATCGGAAAAAATTCAGGGTGGAGCTAATGAGTTCAGCTTGGATGGCGTCTTCCTTCTTCAAGTTTGATGCCTTGAACTTCCGGCATGGACTAGTTTGTAGTTATTTGTTCTTAGAGAATACTTTTTAGTTAGTTTAATGTGGATAGATGTTTTGTGATGATCTGACTTCAGATTTGGGGGATACTAAAATAGTATTGAATTGTTTTATTCAGAGTTTAAGTCGTCGCATTATTTTCTGTTGAATATATTGGAAATGTTTAAGGTTATAGATGGGTTGTTGGTTCGCTAACATAGGAGGGTTAAATCGTGGGTTGCCAAGTGCGCGTCCCTGATTTGGGTCGTGATCAAACTGTATCAGTAGCATTAGGTTCATTGGTCTCATCACACCTAAGAACAGGTCTAGTAAGAGTCTTAAGGAACGGATAGGGGGACGCCTTTTTACTTTTCCTTGAGAGGCTATAAGAAAAGAAGGAAATAAATTTCAATCTTCATTTTCTTTGTGCTATACTTGGACGTCCAATTGGTATTGTGTCGGACGAATTGGTATCTATGACCATCTTCACTCATTCGCCAGATGGTTGGAAAATAGAGACAACGCACCGCACCAGCAGCACGCGCAACAAACGAAGACAAGAAAACGATGAGCAGCCCACTGGGGATTTGTTGTTGTTGTAGTCGAGGGAAGAGCAACGGCACACCACCGAGGCCGTGGGAGAGGTCGTCGGGAGGACGTCCTCTAGAGGAAGGGACAAGCACCAAGCCCATCTGATACTAGGGGGTGACTCCTCCCCGACGAGGAGGGTGTAAGAGAGGGGAAGGAAGGGGAGAAGAACAAGGCAGACGAGAATGAGGAAATCAACCCCAACCGACCCAGAGATGATTCAACGCAAGTACTGTTATCTTAGTGGTTATTACGATTCAGGGTCAGGCACCTACAGTGGTTTCATACACCCAACCTCGGTGTCAGAGGTACGACAATGCGGTCTTACTGTATGGCTCTCCCGCATGGAGCACATTGGGAATAGCACATTTCCACGTCTGCACTATGGCCTATTAGACAAATGTCAGCAGAACTTTTCAGTAGTTCTTGAAAGTGAAACCTCCAGTCTTTAAGGGCGTAGAATTAGAATAAAACCATGAGATAGCCTAGATTTTATGGTTGATTGTATGGAAGGCTACTACACAGATGGGTATATAGTAGAACGGTTTTTGGCGTTGAGTTCGTGAGCTATCAGTTTCAAGGGAAGCCAAAGTCGGTGCGCGGTCACATGTTGAGTGTCAACAACAGAGGAACCACCTATTGACTGGGAATCCCTTCTCTACCTTGTTTATGGAGATAGTATATCACAAGACTTGAGAGATAGAAAAAGGGACGAGTTCTTGAGGTCCTAGAGCAACGGGAGGAGAGGATGACAGTTAACGCGTATGAGGCTTAAATTTAGCGCACTATCCAGATAAGCCACCCAAATTTGTTTCAGTCCCAAGAACGGATTCGCCGTTTTGTGAAGGCGGTTGAGGGTTCAGAAGTAACGGTGCGGATTTCAGGCCTACAGATAGCGGCTACGGGCAAATCCTTCCAAGACAGGTGGTAGACTTTGGGATTAGCAGGTGGAAGGAGTGAAGCCAGACGACTTCCACCACGACATCGACATCGAAAAGGTTTATCGAAAGGGGAGGCGCAGTTTAATGGTTCTCACTCTAGAGGAAAGAGCTCCGGAGTTCACTCAAGTCGACCCAATTCAGTCTTCACTACAAGGACTGTGTTGGGGGGGACCACCTCAGACGAGTCAACACTACTCCGGAGAGGAAGAGACCTATGAAGACCCCGAGAGTGTAGGATGTGGGGAGGTTGGACACATCAAAGACGGTATGTCCAAATCAGAGTTCCAGAAACGCCCCACTAGCTAGGAGGTAGAGGTTGGTCATGGTAGAGGCCGCTTTTCGGAGGGGACGTGGTCGGTCGAGGTAATAGGTTTGGTCATCAACAACGGCAGAGGTGATGGGCAACAATAAATGGAGACAATACTACGCAACATGGTAGGGGGCAATGGACAGACAAACGCATAGGCCCAATTGTTACGCTTTCCTGGGAGAAGGAGACCTGAAGCGGAGGCGCGAAGGGAGAGGTACTGATGATGTTCATCACAGGTAATCTTTTGGTTTGTGGATTGCCTGGCATCTGTATTATTATTTGACCATCGGCTCACGTTTTCATATGTATCTTCATCATTTGCATATGGTCTAAAATTGCATTGGAACATTAATGTGGACATGCCCATTCGTGTGTTTGACACCGGTGGTGATTGGGGTGAGTCTGGGGTAGTTGAAAGTACATAGGTTTGTTTGGTGAACTTTGTGGGAAGGCAACACATATGTAGATTTGGTTATTTTAGAACATGGTGTGACTTCGAGTAATTCTGCGGTATGACTTGGCCTTCCTCCAAAATTTTGCGATCTTGGAGTGTAATGTCTTACTAACTGTTGACATTGGCAACGCCTGGGACAGATCCCCGGAGTGTGGAGGGTGAAATACACTTCCAATCCGTGCGTATCATCTCATTCATTGGGCTAGAACAGAATGGTTAGTAAAGGGTGGTGCTTAGGCCTCTTGGCACATCTCACGGATGACACTAACCCACGTACCCTTCGAATTTTGAGTCGAGTTTCGGTGGGTTCCGTTGAGTTTCTTGATTGTATTCCTGCCAGATCTCTCCTGGTATGCCCCGATAGGGATATTTAGGGATATTGGACTTCTGACGCATCTTGAAACGGGCAAACGCCCCATTTATATACCACCGTTTATGTATAGAATGGCTTCCCGCGGAGTTAAGGAGAGTTAAAGGCTCAACTTCCAAGCGTTGTTGAGCCAAGGGCTTCATTAGACAAGGTGCATCTCCTTGGTGCGTTTGCTCCAGGTTTGTTGTGAGAAGAAGGATGGAGGTTCGTTTTCGGATGTGCATAGACTACCGACAGTTGACCAAGGTAAATATTTAAAACAAGTATCCCTTCCTCGCATTGATGACTATTGATCAATTACAAGGTTGCTTGCGTCTCACTATAAGATTGACTTGAGATACCGGTATCATCAATGAAAATACGGGAACGGATGTGCACACAAGACTGCCTTTTCTTTTCCCCCTCTACACGAAACAATGGTACGGACATTACGAATTTGTGGGTGATGTCTTTGGTCTTACGAACGCCCCTTGCTGCGTTCATGAGCTTGATGAACGGATATTAAGCCGTTATTTGGACCTCTTTGTGATGTATTTATAATGATATACTGTATACCAAGAGTAAGAGGAAATGAGGAAATATTGAGGAATGGTATTGGAAACGTTGAGGGAGAAAAGGCTTTATGCCAAGTTCTCCTAAGTGTTGGTTTTGGGCTAGATGAGTGTCCTTCTGGGGCATGTGGGTTTCGAAGCGATGGGGGGTATGGTAAGATCCTTATACAGATCGAAGTTCGAAGTAGTGAACGGAATTGGTAAAGACCCACTAATTGTCAGAAATACGGGTTTTGTTGGGTTAGTAGATACTACCGACGCTTGTCAAAAGGATTCTCTTCTATTGCCTCCCAATTGACGAACTTGACTAAGCCGAATGTTCCATTTGTATGCGTCAGATGCAATGTGAGGAAAGCTTTAGAAGCTTAAGACTTTGTTGACTACCGCACCTATTCCACCTTACCAGTAGAGGGTAAGAACTTCATTGTTATGGGATGCATACTATTCGGGTTGGGTTGCTTTGCTACTGCTATGGAGAAGAACGTGATTGCTTATGCCTCAGACAATTTTAAAGTGTCGATGATACGTACTATCCACTCTGACTTGGAATGGCAGCGGTCCGCGGTAGTTTGGTAGGTTTGCCACTAAAGCATGGAGACACTATTTTATATGGGGTTAAGTGGTGTGAGGTCTATACGGATAATCGTAGTCTACAGTATTGTATTCACTCAGACGAGATTGAATTTGAGACAGAGGGATGGATGGAACACTGAAGGACTACGAATCACTAGTTGGTATCATCCGGGAAGGCAAATGTCTTTAGCGGATGCTTTTAAGCAGAAGAAAGCGGGAAGCTTGGGAAGTTCAGCTCACTTGACTAAGCTTATAGACGCCATTAGCTAGAGAAGTTCAGATTATGGCTACGACCTTATGCGATAGAAGTAAATGAGAAGGGAGGATTTTTAGCTTGTGTGGAGTCAAGATCTTCCTTCCTTGATAAGATCAAGGGAAAACAGTTTGATGACGAAACTAAGCCGAATCCGAGATAAAGTATTGCGAGGAGAGGCTAAAGAAGCAACAATCGACGAGGAAGGTGTGTTGAGGATTAAGGAAGGGTATGTGTACCCCGCCATTGATGATTTGATCAACACTATTCTGGCAGAAGCTCATAGTTCAAGGTATTCTATACATCCGGGTGCAACCAAGATGTATCGCGACCTAAAACAACACTTTTGGTGGAGTAGAATGAAGCGCAATATTGTTGACTTTATTTGCCAAGTGTCCAAACTGTCAACAAGTGAAATATGAACACCAAAGGCCCGGAGGAACACTTCAAAATGCCCATTCGGAGTGGAAGTGGGAGAGAATTGCAATGGACTTTGTGGTTGGTCTTCCAAAGACATTGGGCAAGTTCGACTCCATTTGGGTGATTGTGGACAGATTAACTAAGTCTGCTCATTTCATTCCGGTTAAGGTGACTTACAATGCAGAGAAGTTAGCCAAAATTTACATCTCAGAAGTTGTTCGATTGCATGGAGTTCCACTGTCCATCATATCAGATAGAGGTACGCAGTTTACTTCTAATTTTGGAAAACATTGCATGCAGAATTGGGTACTAGGTTGGACCTTAGTACCGCGTTCCATCCTCAGACCGATGGACAGTCTGAGCGAACGATTCAAGTGTTGGAGGATATGCTTCGCGCATGCGTGATAGAGTTTGGTGGCCATTGGGAGCTTCTTACCTTTGCAGAGTTTTCATACAATAATAGCTATCACTCCAGTATTGATATGGCTCCATTTGAAGCATTGTATGGGAGGAGGTGTAGATCTCCCATTGGTTGGTTTGATGCATTCGAGGTTAGACCTTGGGGCACCGATCTCTTGAGGGATTCGTTAGAAAGGTGAAGGGCATTCAAAAAGCTTCTAGCGGCGCAAAGTAGACAAAGGAGTATGCAGACCGAAGGTTAGAGACTTGGAGTTCATGGAAGGTGAACAAGTCTTGTTGAAGGTTTCACCCATGAAAGGGGTGATGCGGTTTGGCAAAAGAGGTAAGCTAAGTCCAAGGTATATTGGACCATTTGAGGTACTAAAGCGAATAGGGGAGGTGGCTTATGAATTAGCCTTGCCCCCAGGGCTGTCCGGAGTGCATCCGGTATTTCATGTGTCCATGTTGAAAAGATACCATGGAGATGGAAACTACATTATCCGTTGGGACTCAGTGTTGTTGGATGAGAACTTGACTTATGAAGAGGAACCAGTTGCTATATTAGATAGAGAAGTTCGCAAGTTGAGATCGAGAGAGATTGCATCCATCAAAGTCCAATGGAAGAATCGACCGGTTGAAGAGGCTACTTGGGAGAAGGAGGCGGATATACAAGAAAAATACCCACATCTGTTTACAGATTCAGGTACTCCTTTTCGCCATTGTTTTCCTTCTTTTGATCGTTCGGGGACGAACGATGGGTAAATTGGTATCTATTGTAACGACCTGTTTAGTCGTTTTGAGCAACAGATTTTATTCTGGAAAAACTGGCAGAGGTGAAGGAGGCCACGACGGACCGTCACAGGCACGACGGACCGTCGTGGATGTGTCTTTTCAAAACACTTAGAAAATCTGAAATTGGGTACTGAAAATCGACTCTCTGAACGTCGTGACGGAGTGGCAGGACGGACCGTCGCAGGCGCGACGGCCCGTCACAGGCCATCCACTGAAGATTGACTCTCTGTGCACACGAACGGACGGACAGCAGGACGGACCGTCGCAGGCGCGACGGCCCGTCACGGGCTACGCAGTCCCAGTTCGGGTCGGATTTCTTTACACGTTTTAAGGGACGTTTTTGACTATTCCTGCTTTAATTATAAAGTTAGAGGGTTAATGTTAATAAATCTAATTACTTGGGGGTTAAAAGAGGTAACCTTAAGTTAATTAGTGGGTTATTATTGCCATCTTTTATTCTTAATTATATATTAATTAGGGTAAAAGAAAGAGGGTTTGAATAAAGAAAAATAGAAAGAACAGAAAGAGAGAGAGAGACGAAGAGGATAGCAAGGATTTTGAGAAGATAGCTTGTTGATTCAATTCTTCGGTGGAGGTAGGTTATGGTTTAAGTTACGATATTCGTATGAACTCTTAATAGTGAATATTATGTGTTGATAATATTGTAAAACCTGCTATGTGCTTAAGTTGTATGCTTGCATGATTATGATTACAAAATTGTGATGAATTAACAAAGCATGATGAAGTATTGAATCCAAAATCTTGAAAGAACCCTAATTCACTTGACATATTATATAATGATAATGATGATGCCTTAGTATGAAAGAAGGCTTGATAAATTATATAATGAGAATGATGATGCCTTAGTGTAAAAGAAGGCTTGATGAATTAGGGGATCGGGTGCCACGTTCCGGTACCAGGATAGAATATGAGGATCGGAGTGTCACGTTCCGACACCAGGATAGAATATGGATCGGGTGCCACGTTCCGGTACCAGGATAGAATATGAGGATCGGAGTGTCACGTTCCGACACCAGGATAGAATATGGATCCGTGTGCCACGTTCCGGTACCAGGATAGAATATGAGGATCGGAGTGTCACGTTCCGACACCAGGATAGAATATGGATCGGGTGCCACGTTCCGGTACCAGGATAGAATATGAGCATCGGAGTGTCACGTTCCGACACCAGGATAGAATATGGATCGGGTGCCACGTTCCGGTACCAGGATAGAATATGAGGATCGGAGTGTCACGTTCCGACACCAGGATAGAATATGGATCGGGTGCCACGTTCCGGTACCAGGATAGAATATGGGGATCGGAGTGCCACGTTCCGGCACCAGGATAAAATAGAGGATCGGAGTGTCACGTACCGACACAAGAGGAGAAAGATAATGAATCTTGAAAAAATAATGAATATACTCAATCTAATGAACTTAATTCCCAAATAAGTATGGTATTGAGGCTTGAGTCCTCATGTGTGAACTCGGTTGTAGTTATTGATGAATTCATGTTGTTATTGCTACATGTTGAGTATGTAGTTGATTTACATTATTATTGATATATACTGTTCCCTATTTTGAGTTGGCCGATGATATCTACTCAGTACGTGTGGTTGTACTGACCCCCTACTTTCATGTTTTCCTCTTTGTTATTTGTGTAATGCAGCAAACGTTCAGTCAACTTCAACTCAACAGCAGATCTAGCCAGTCTTCACTTTATCGGAAATTCAGGGTGAGCTAATGCGTCTAGCTTGGACTGGGTCTTCTTCTTCAAGTCTTGATGCCTTGAACTTCCGGCATGGACTAGCTTTAGTTATTTTGTTCTTAGAATACTCCTAGTTTTAGTAATTTGAGATAGATGTTCTTGTGATGATGACTTCCAGATTTTGGGGATAATAATAATAGTATTGAATTGTTTTTATTAATGAGTTTAAGTCTTCCGCATTATTTTCTGTTGATATATCTTGAAATGTTAAGGTTTAGATGGGTTGGTTCGCTCACATAGGAGGGTAAATGTGGGTGCCAGTCGCGTCCCTGATTTGGGTCGTGACACTAGTGTTGGTACTCATGCTTAACAAACAGTAGATCGATACAACAAAACATAGAAAATTAAAACTAAGTATTATTACTAAATGGACACAAACACATTATTGAAAAAAATAGAATTAAACTTTTATATATAAAACACCAACCTTATCTCCTACAATCATGAAAGAATCAATATAGTCTTCTATAAGCTTTTTAAATTTAGATGTTAAGCTTTCTCAGTTACCTAGCACAAAAAGTTCTTAAATTAGTGAAATATAAAATTCAAATTCAAAAGTATATATATAAATGAAACAAATCATTTTAAGATATCATCAAAGAAAACACAATTCAAATCATACTCGAGGAACCACCGATGATCAAAATGATATAATTTACCTAAAATAGGAAAACCGTTTAGGGAATTGTTGGACTCTAAGGGGGTTCTAGAATTGAGTTTGAATATTTATGGAATCAATTTTTCTCTGTTCATAAAAAATGTAGTAGTATATTATAGAAAAGCAATCATATGCAAATAAGATTGAAAATAACAAAAGTGCAAAGCTTTCAGATAAAATTGCACAAAAGCTATATATATGCAAAAACCTATAATACCTACATATACATATATAGCCTCATATCTCAAAATAATAAAGAATATCAATAGATTAGTCCATGATTTATTTTAGAAATGGTAAATTGTGTAGAGTCCAGGAAAAATGCAAGGATTTTTTTATTGTACATCAATGATGTTTAAAGAGCGGGCTTTCAGAAAGAAGAAGACAAATTGTACTCGTTTTTTCGAAGACCACTATGTGTGAGTCATTAACATAACACATAATACATGTCTATGTACATATTACACTCTTACCATAAATGGGATAGATAGAGTCTAACCTTGACGCTTCTAACTTTGACTCGATTCATCTATATTTTACCCCTATTTAACTAGATATGTTACTGCATGATAAACACTTTGCTTAAATTCTTCACTCCTATATTTTACTGAACATATATATTTTCTAACTGTACTTATATTCTATCCTCCTATCTTTGCCTGAATATAAATACATTTAACCCTTCTTTGACCTTCGATTATATATGCTATTGTTGTAATATGATTAATGGTCTTTTAACATCCAATGTCAAAAAGCTCTATTAATTTATTTTTTTAATGATTCATTAATTATGTATTTTTCATTCAATACTCATATATTGATATATACTTATTTTTGGACCATAAAAATAATACTAATTAGAATTGAATTTGTGAAATAAAAAAAATATGTTTTTACTATTATTTTCATGATTTTATTGTATATAATCAATGCTACTGCAAGTGTTTTTATCTTCTCTCTTGCTCCCATTCAAATTTATATAATATTATTAAATATTGAAATTTTGAGTCCCTCCAAAGCTGAAGAAACAAAAAACACTTCAATAATTAAATTATTAGCAGTGATTAAATTCAAAAATTCATAAGCCACCAAATACCTTTATAAAATAAGAAATAAAACAAGGTAAAAAAGTCACTAATATACCTTGAGAATACTGTAGTAATCTCAAAACTATTTTGATAGAACTACTATTACATAGTAAAAATCAGTTGAAGAGCAGAAGAAATGAAGTATCTAAACTATTAAATTGAATCAATAGCATCATTCTATTAATATCTATGTTATAAATATACTTAATTAACTTGATTTGAAATACTAAGTGGAGCACAAAAGATTTAGTAAGTAGTGTTAAACATTCTATAGAAACAAATAAGTGAAACAAATAATTTTAGCACATCATCAAAGAAAACACAATTCAAATCATACTCGAGAAACCGTCGATGATCAAAATAATATAATTCACCATATAATATGCAAACACCAAATTGTTTCATTGAATTACTTATATCAAACCCTTTAGTGTCCAACCATTCCCCCTGTTTTGATTTTGAATTTCCTTTGTTACACATAACTCAATTAACAAAAAAAAACGATGGGTATTTTCAAGTAGTTCCAATTTTTCTGTTAATATTATGAACTCGTAAAGTCTACTCAATTGAATTAATAAAAAAAAGTTGTTTCATTTGCTATATGTTTAATATCAAATTAGTAGCTTTACTTGTATTAAAAATTGTTAACCCTAAGGAACCTATGTAAATATAGAAGAACAACTGAAAGAAAAGAAGTAATAATTTTTTAGAGAGTATGATAAAGTAAATTTCGAGAATCTTTTATGAGTTTTTGAATGGTAAGAAACAATTTCGAAACTTTAACTCTTCACCCTAAATCTAGGATAAGAAGTTTGGATTTCTACTCTTTATAAGAAAAAGAAAAATGGTTGTAATCTTTTATGTCAAGCAAAGATGAACATACATCTAGATTTGAAGTCAGACAAATATTATCTATTAGAATGTCCCAAAAAGGACTAAAATAAAACATAAAAAATTTGATGTTATGATTCATTAGAACAAGTTATAGGGATCATAAGTTTTACAATAAAAATTTAAAATAAATTCAGCCCGATTACTTCATAAAAACAGGGGTTCTAGAATTGAGCTTGAATATTTATCGAATAATTTTTCTCTATACAATAAAATCTAGTACAATATCCTATAAAAGCAATAATATGAAAATTTGATTGATAATAACAAAAAGGCAAAACTTTAAGATAAAATTGTGCAGAAGATATATATATGCAAAAAACCTATAATGTCTACTTATACATACACAGCCCTCATATATTTGGCTATCATACATCAGAATAATAAAGAATATCAATAGATAAGTTAAAGAACTTAAGCAAGGGGAAATTGAATGGAGTCTAGGAAAAATGAATTGACATTGTTAGGGATTTTTTTTCTTGTACATAAAATGATGTTTATAGTGTGGACTTTCAGAAAGAAGAAAATTTTACTCTTTTTTCCGAAGACTACTATGTGGGAGTCCGTAACATAACACATAATAGTATGTCTATGTAAATTCTACACTGTTAACTTTAACGGGATACATATAGTCTAACCTTGCGTACATTTAACGCTTCTAATTTTAACTCGATTCATCTACGTTTAACCTCTATATGACTAGACAAGTTATTGTATGATTAATAGTTTGCATACATTCTTCACTCCTATTTTTTACTAAATCCATATATTTTCTAACCTTACTTACATTATATCCTCCTATCTTTTACTGGATATAGGTACATTCAACTCTTCTTTTAACCTTTGACTAGTTATTTTATTGTTGTAATATGATTAATGGTATTTTAACATCCAATACCAAAAAGCTCTTTTAATTTAATTTTTAATGGTTTATTATTTATGCATTTTTCATTCAATATTTATATATTGATAATACTTATTTTGCAACGATCAAAATAATAATAATTAGAATTGAATTTATGAAATGTAACCAAATAAGTTTTTGCTATTACTGTCATGATTTTATTGCATTTAAGCAATGTTATTGCAAGTGTTTTTACCTTCTCTCTTGTTCCCATACAAATTTATATAATATCTTAAATATTGAAATTTTGAGTCCCTCAAAAGCTGAAGAAACCAAAAACACTTCAATAACTAATTCATTAGCAATGATTAAATAAAAAAATTCACAAAATATGTAGTGGCAAAAATCTAAAATAAATGTTACAATAAGGCAGAGCAAAGAGTTATAATAACACAACCATTTTTTCTTGATTTTTAATATGAACTTCTAAGCAAACGATTAAGCTCTGATTAATTAATGTAGAAAATATCTGTATTAGGTGATGCACATGTAATTGTGCATAGTTATTAAATGGAGATCCTTTTTTATTTCAATACTAATGCACTTTTATTTCTTCTCCAGTTGGTCTGGAGATTTTCATGTCCTTTGTTCTTTCATTAATTTTGAAATATGAATAGTAATTCCATCAAGATAGTTTGGAGATTTCTTAAATAGTATTATTTCTTCTTTTCTACAAGTGTTGGGTGGTTTATGATATATCTAAGGGAAAAAGGCATTGTTGTTGTTTAATGCCATATAATTTTAGTAATCTTCCCCATAATGTATTCTATGTTATCCTAATGAATTTGCTTTGTAAAGATGATGTGAGTTAAAGTGTATTACTAAAGAAATGAAGGTATGACCAGTACAGACTTATAAAGTTCACACTTAATGAATCTCTTTTGAAAACAAGAAAGGATTTACTAAAGCCTACAGTCAAATTAGAGAATATCATATGCGAACTTTTGACTCTTCAACTAAGACCTGAAACTAAGATAAGCCTCGATGGTGTTAATCTACAGAAGTGTTTTGAGATTTATAAATTCAAATATTTCCTCTCGTAAATTACATTTAACTTCTTTTGCTTCATCTTCCATGTAGAAAGAGATACAAATTGTGCTTCAATGTCTTTGACAGGAAACATATGAGATTATCAATTTCAAGATAGCTTTCCAAACAAACCACACCAAGGATAACTTAGGAATGGGACTTTTATTAATGGAAAAAATTTGGTAAATGATCTTACAAAATTTTAGTATAGGTTTTAGTCAATTCCTTCTTGTTTCCTAAAGAGATCCATCAACCATAAGAATTTACATATACTAGTGATTACCTCTTTTTCTTAGATAAGTCGTTGTCCTCACAACTTCTTTAAAAGGCAAAAATATCAGATTTCATTAATTATATTGTAATAACGATTTCTAAAGATTACAGAAATAAGTTTTCGGTAACAATTTCTACTAAAGTTTACAAGAGTCAGTCTTTGATAACAATTTCTACTCAAATAAGGCATTATAAGCCACGAAAAACCTTTATAAAATAGGAAACAAAACAAGGTAAAAAACCTCAGAACTACATGGAGAATGCTGAAATAATCTCAAAACTATTTGGATGAAACTACTTTTACATTGTCAAATCTATTTAAGAGCAAAAGAAATGAAATACCTAAACTATTAAATGAAATCAATAACATTATTCTTTTAATATCTATGTTATACAAATACATATCTTGACATGGACTACTAAGTGGAGCACAAAAGATTTAGTAAGTAGTGTTAGACAATTTAAAGAACCAAATAAGTGAAACAAATCGGTTAATCATATCATCAAAGAAAACACAATTCAAATAATACTCAAGGAACCTCTGATGATCAAAATCATATAATTCACGAGAAAATAGGCAAACCCCAAATTGTTTCATTAAATTATTTGCTTATATCATACCCTTTAGAGTCCAACCATTCCTCAAACCCGATTTTGTTTTTGAATTTCCTTTGTTACATATAAATTATTTAACAAAGAGAAACAATGCGTGTTTTCAAGTATTTACAATTTTTTTCTATTAATATTAGGAACTCATAAATCTGCTCATTTTAAGTTATAAAATAAAAATAACTTGTTTCATTTTCTAGATTTTAACATAAAATTAGTAGCCTTACTAGTATTAAAGTTTGAAAACTGTAGGAAACCTATGTAACTATAGAAGAACACTTACCAGAAAGGAAAAGTAATATATTTTAAATGAACAAGTACCCCTCAACCTATATCCGAAATCCCAGAGACACACTTATACTATACTAAGGTCCTATTACCCCCCCCCCCCCGAACTTATTTTATAAGTAATTTTCTACCCTTTTTAGGCCTACAGGGAATATAAATTTGACACTAAAAATCAAATTCAAAGTTCAAGTTCTAAGTTGAAGTCTAAGTTCATATATAATTTGTAAACATAATTAATTATATATTCAAGCTAATCAATTAGTTCCAAGTACATGTTCTAATTTCAAGTTCAAGTCTAAGTTCAACTTAAAATTCTAAGTTCAAGTTCTAAGTTCAAGTCTAAGTTCAACTTCAAATTCCAAGTTCATACTAGCTAGCTTGTGTCCCAAATTGGAACTATTAATTAGTCCTAAAATATCAAATATCATTCAAGTTCTACATTTCAAGAACTAATTAACATCAATAATTTGTTATATTCAAGTTCTATGTTCAACTAATTATGAAGTTGTAATTACATTACATAGTTATATACATGTTCCATGTTCAGTTAGTTCATGTTTAAATTTTAAATTTTTGTTCATATTTAATCTATAAAATTAGTTCATATTAGCTTTTAATCCAACAATTAATTATTGATCAAGTTCTAATTCAAAAAAAGTTATTCATCACATTCAAACATTTGTCATATATATATATATATATATATATATATATAACATTCAAACAATTATTATATATAATACTTAAAACACCTCAATTACTAGTCTAACTTCATATTAACACTTTACTAACTAACAATCAATCAAAAACTTTAAAATAAAATCCTAAACTCAAAAGTATTCAATTCAAAATCTTGTATACCTTAACAAAATTCTAAATTGATTCACTAATTAACAAAGCCCAATTCAAAATATGCCTAATATTTAAAAATTCCTAAATTGAACGAACGAAAACAATAATATACAATTTAAAAATCAACTATAATCACAAGAATGAAAGGAACCCAAAATTAGGAACTAACTTTGATAAATGGGAGAGAGGAACCGACTGGTAGTAGTGACTGGAGGCGGCGTTAGGAGGTGGCAATGACGAACGAACGACAGAAGGGAGAGAATAGATTTAAGAGAGAATAAGAGAGAGAGAACAAAAATGGAAATCCCAATCTGCAAGTCAAATATATTTTAAAGAAGTGACAGGCAACATCTCTTTGTCCGTCGCTTTTATTTGAAATAATTGATCGATATTTTGATCAAAAAACTGATGGACTAAGAGATACTGTCTGACGCTTTTCTTAAATGTTTGACCATACATTTTTATTAAAACGCGACAGACTATGAGATGTTGTGCGTGTCCTTTTAAATAATAAATTAATCAATTGGTTATTAATTATAAATAGTTGGCGCAAAAATTCATGAAAAAGTGATGGAAAAAGTGATGTCGTACGTTGCTGTTTTAAAAAAATAAAAAAATAATAGAAAGTGAAAGACAGTGTTGCTGATAGTGTAATCTTATGGAACGACGACGTGTGTCTATATTTTGTTTGTCATTTTTAGCTGTTTTGTAGTAGTGAATTTCCATAGCCTGTGCAATGTTACATGTTTATTCTGACAATCACAAAGTTCTAATGAAATATTTATGGTCTATGATCATGAAAATATAGTTGTGGATGATATTTACCAACAATTGGCTCAAAGTAAAAATGTTGATCGTCTTGTCGGTGACATGATCAATAAATACAAGTTCAACGTGAATAAATTGGTCCTACTCTAAGGGAGGATTATATTTGTGAAACCTAATTTTTGACGTGTTTATTTAATACGTATAATATATAAATAATGTTTTTTTTGTTAATTTTATTTGTATTTTTGGGTTGTTTGTCTTTTTTTGTATTATTATTTTTATTAGACCAAATGTCCCTATTTTGTTTAATTGCACTGATTTATATCAATTTCTGATGGCCCAATTAATTTTGATTAGGTCCAATAGAAATGGTGAATATTGAATATCAATCACTTATGATATACTTATACAAGGGCTACTATTGGACCCTAACAATAATATAAAATTCCAAAAAATAACATTTTTTATTTAGATTTTTATTTTTCTTTTTCCCTTTGCTCCCACTTTCGCCGCCGCCAGTGCAGCTGGCAGCCACCACCTTTTTCGCTGAAAATATTTCTTTTTTCAATAATTTAACATCTCTTCCTTTCTCTCTCCACTATATAAATCCACAAACCATTCATCCATATAAGTTTAGGGTCGTGGGTCGCTCATGTGGACTTTACCCGACCCAAGAGATTAATTTTTTATCTCTTATTTGAAAAAGAAGGGAGAAAACAATTAATAAACATAAAACCTTCCTTCCCCTTTTAATTATTTTTCAGAAGAAAAGAGATCGGTGAACGTCGAAAATACAAAAAGCAAAACCAAACACTAATCAGAAGAAAAGAAAAAGGAGAACATTTTCTGTCTGAAAATAGATATTTAGTTTGTGAATCGATCTTTTATTCCTAGAGGTTCAAAGTAGGACTTTTGAGCAATTGACTTCCGCAACGAATAATATGACACACGATTCTCTATAAATTCTACAAATGGCATCAGAGCCAAGTTGTTTTGCTCCTTGTTTGAAAGTTGTACAAAAGTTGTTTCTTGTAATTTGTTGTGATGAGATATTTTGTTAATAATATGTCAAAAAAATCTGTGCAAATAGACTCTTCTTTCATGAAATTTCAATGGAATAGATTAAATCATGTTGGAAATCTTATTTGGAAAACAAAAAGAAATGGGTAAATTTTTTTTTCACATATCTGAATTCATTGTTCTTGACAAAATTCAAAATAATTATGCGGTAGTTTTTTTTTAATAAATTTTTTTGTTTCTTGAGATGATATATGACCTACTTATAGTAAGGAAAGGACCCAAAAAAGTGGGATGCCACGTTTTTAATTTAAAAAAAAAGAGTCTGGAAAGGTTTCTAACTCTTTTATTTCCTCAAAAGTTGCTCTTTATGTTTTTTAAAGAAACGTGTTTGTACTATTTTTTGCTCTTTATTAAATAAAGACAAGATCGAGTACAATTATACTTTATTTTTTTAAGGAACAATGTACTTTAAATTAAATATTGAAATTATTTGAAAGAGTACACAGTATGAATTATTAATAGTGCCTCTTACTCCTATAATTTTGAGGAAAATTATTTAAATTACTATGGCATATCTATAATTTAATTTTGTGCACTTAATTTTTTTAAAAAAAGTTAATTTATAAAGCCATGAGATATCTTATTTATTTAATAAAGAATGTTGACCAATTGTTTTGACTAATTTTTTTCAATGTGTGCATTAACATTGGTCTCGATAAATTCGTTTAATCCTTGTGTTCCTTAAGCAGTTCCTTACCTTTTATGTAAATTTGTGACATATGTTGTCACATTAAATGGTATTAACCATATCTTCGTTTTGTTTGCATTTTAGATATGGCTGAACGGGAACATGCTAAAATTACTCCAAGTGGAAGTTTTGAAAATGGAGCAAAAAGAAAAGGTAGAAGATTAAGTCGTCGAAAGATATGTTTCTGCGGACGTGAAATCATATAGATTTGTGTTACAAAGGCGACACAAAAGGAACCTAATTGTCATTCGAAGGAAAAAAGAGAAAATTTTTAAAAGTTTGAGTCATTGAAGATGTCCCCAAATATGTCAGTACATAATTTTATTCATTTTTAAAAAATGAAATGGGCTTACGTGGCTGAATATAAGGAAATTTCAGATTGGAGGGCCTTAGTTTATTTAACAGACGCCCTCTGTGAACCTTGGGGTAGTAGATTGACTGCATTAGGCATGGCATTTCGCCTAGTCAACCTTTTAGGGTTTACATTTGTTGTCTTGAAGACTTGTGAGAGGATTTTAGTCTTTGAATTACTTGTAAATATCATTGCTTATTTGAATTTAAAGATATATATTATTTAGTTTGTTGTTAATCTCAAATTATATTATTAGACTTAAAAAATCTTTGTTATTAAAATCTTCGAACATATTAAAATACACATTAAGAAGTTAGTTTCATATTTTTGTTAAATATTTAATTAGTAGATGATGAATGAATTCTTACGTGTCATTTCAATTTTTCATTTAAATATGAAATCATTATGAGAATTGATTTGATTGAATGTGTAAGTCACATAGTTGTTAAAATTCGTTCCTAATAATATGTCAATAACATAAATGGCATCAAAAAGTATCATAGCTGACCTAAACAATGATGAAAAACTTAACAGTGATAATTACGACATCTGGAGTCGTAAAATACAACATCTACTAGAAGAGAAAAATGCTTTGGAAGGTATAAGTCATGTTTTGAAAAAACCAGAAGAGGGTTATACTGTACAACAAAGAAGGGATCTTGAAGCTTATAAAGCTTGGAAAAAGGCTAATTCCACTGCACGTGGAATAATTGTTAGTTCTTTAGTTGATGACCTCATACATGAATGTGAGTAATTCCCTACCGCTCATGCAATGTGGGAACATCTGCGAGGAATATATGTGGCTACGTCTGTTACCCGTCTCCGATAGTAGACTATCAAATTTGACTTTTATAAAATGCTACATGTTTCAAATATCAAACAACACCTTATAGTGATGTCAAACATGATAGCTCAATTTAAGAGTGCTAGCCATATTCTTTCACATGAGCAACAAATTCATGCAATAATTCGGTCTCTTCCCAATAATTGGAAACATTTGATGGTTAGTTGACCCATAATGATAGCATCCAAACATTTTCAGATGTTGCAGGTCATGTAAAACATGAAAATGAGTGCCTTGGTGCTGCTACGGCTGCATCTAATGCCATTGTGGCAAAGTCAAGTGATACAAAATCTTCAGGTTTCAAGCGCAACAAAAACTATAAAAGAAATGGGAAAGAAAAAAAGACTAGAGAAGGACCCTCTAAGAAAAGGAAGAAACCAAATTCTAAGAAAGGAAAATGATTTTTAAAGAAGAGATACAAGAGCAAAATGAAGTTCTACAATTGCCAGATGTTGGGGCATTTTGCTCGTGAATACACTGAGCCCAAAAAGGTAGCATTTCTAAATAACGTATCTCTAAGTGCTACATATGTTTCTAGAAATTATTTACTAGATGAATCTTATTCTATGTGGATTGTAGACTCAGGATCCACTGACTACGTGAGTCGAGATAGCGAGGCGTTTGTGGAGTTTTGTCGAGTTTCATCTAAATCAATGTGGATCTATGTAAGAAATAATGCTAGGCTTGAAGTCAAAGGTATATTACTTGCAAAGTGGACTTGCGTGGTGGTTGTTCCTTGATATTGCATGATGTCTAGATACTCCAAAGATTCGATGAAACATAGTGTCTGTGTCTGTTCTTTTAGATGTTTGTTTTGATTTGTTTTTTAGTCGGAATGGTGTTAGAATAACTCTAGATAATGTGTTATCTGGTTTTGGACTTCGTTATGACCGTTTTATTGTATTAGATTGTAATCCTTCAACTTATGACAATTATGTTGACCGTTGTGTAATGTCATGTTATTCAAGTAACAATGATGTTGATGTTATTACATAGCATGCTATATTATGTCACATAGTGCAAGATTGTATGAATACGTTGGCAAAAGAAGGACATTTAGGTTCTTTCAACAAAATTGAAATGCCAACTTCTAAAAATTGTCTTTCTTGAACGATTACACATAAACCATTTGGAAAGGCTAAGAGAGTTGAGTTCCCACTTCAATTAATTCAGTCTGATATTTGTGTTCCAATGAATGTAATGACAAGGTCTGGTGCTACATATTTCATTACATTTATTAATGATTTCACGCATTTTGGTTATGTCTATTTGATTTCTCATAACTCTGAAGCACTTGAGTGCTTTAAGAGATATTTGAATGAAGTTGAAAATTAATTAGATAAAAGCATAATAGCTTTAAGAATCGATCAAGGATGTGAATATTTGTCAAAATAATTTGAAGAATTATGAACTGAAAAAAGGTATTATCAGACAGTTAACTACTCTTTATACACCTCAACAAACTGGTGTAGCTGAAAAAAGGAATAGAACATTATTAAACATGAAAATATCAATGATGGCGTACGCAAATTTGTATATCTCTTTCTGCGGATATGCATTATTGACTGCGTCTTACATATTGATAAAAGTTCCTTCTAAGTCCGTTTCTTTCACTCCTT
Organism: Solanum habrochaites; assembly: GCA_027704765.1. Taxonomy (NCBI): domain Eukaryota; kingdom Viridiplantae; phylum Streptophyta; class Magnoliopsida; order Solanales; family Solanaceae; genus Solanum; species Solanum habrochaites. Next base: position 20,116,729 of record JAKWJA010002495.1, on the reverse strand, counting down.
ATGAACTTTTGACTAGTAATAAAACAAAATTCAATGATCTACGACCGTGGGGTTGTGTGGCATATATTAAAATCGTTTTGGTGAAAGAAGAATTAGAGTCCATGAAAACCTACAAATTTGGGATTTAGTTGACCTTCCTAAGGAACGAAAATCTACTGGGAATAAATATTGTTTTAAAGTAAACATAAATTGGATCGGTCGATAGAAAGACATAAAGCACGATTGGTTGCCAAAGATTTTACTCAAGAAGTTTGAATAGACTATGAGAAAACTTTTTCACCAGTTGTAAAGTTTACATCCATACAATAAATTTTACCTATTGTTGCACATTTAGATCTGTAATTACAACAAATGGATGTGAAGACCGCTTTTTTCAGTGGAGAATTAAATGAAGAATCTACATGGAACAACCAGTTTGTTTCGTTGTTAAAGGTCAAGAAAAGGAAGTTTGTAAATTGAAAAGATCAATTTACGGCCTAAAGTAATCTTAAAGGCAGTGTTATCTGAGATTTCATAAGGAGGTGATTTCATTTGATTTCACCATGATCGATGAAGACCATTGCATCTATGTGAAAAAGTCCAATGGAAAATTTGTAGTTCTTTCTCTTTACATATATGTTATTTTATTAGCTGAAAATAATTTGGAGTATTTGAAAACTGTCAAGTCATGGCTTTCAAAATCATTTGATATGAAAGATATCGGTGAAGCAGACTATATGTTAGGTGTTAAGATCCAGCAAATCGTCCCAAGAAATTTTTTAGTTTATCTAAAAAAACTTATATAAAGGAAATATTGGAACATTTTCGAACGAATAGTTGCAAATCCATGGATGTTCCTGTAGCAAGGGGTGAAACTTTAAGCCTTGAAATGTAGACTCAAAAAGAAAAGGAAGACATGTCTAGAGTTCCTTATTCTATTGTTGTCAGGAGTTTGATGTATGTTCTGATCTGTACTGGCCCTGACATTTTTTATGCCGTAAGTTTATTTAGCAGGTATCAATCTTGTAACACCCCGTAGAAAAAAAACCAAAAATCAGCTTTATAGAAAGAAATCTGCAGGTGCAACGAAGAATGGCATCGACGGTCCGTAGTTCAGGCGATAATCTGTCCTGCACAACCGTCGATGGAATCAGAAACTCCTAAAAATTTAAGCCTAGAAAATTGGTTAAGTCTTTGACGATGTACGGACTTATGGTTTGTAGGTCAGATGACGTTCCGTAGTACATGATCGTCTCCATCAATACTCCCTTCACCCAATTTCTGGCAAGAGCTAAGGATGACCAACACGGTTCGTAGTTTGACCTACGTACCATAGGTGAAAAATTCGCGGAAAGTTTATGGGAAATGCAGTTAGATAAAATTCAAATAGTAATAACTTCTAGCACAAAATGAATTAGGTGTCCCATGAAATATAAACAGATAGATAATTGAATTATCTTTCCATATCCACAAACCTTGCTAAAATCAAACCTCCGAGTAAAATTATATTCCAATTTTAGTAAAGGACTGTCAAACAGACCCAATCGCGGACCCAACGATTAAGCGTCGGTTAGATGACGGACCGTCAGTCCTGGCCCTCGTTTGGTCCGACAACAACTTTTCCAGGGGTCTTTTTGACCTTTCCCACTTTTTTTAAACCTTAATATACGTCGTTTTGACCCTAAATCATCAAATTTTAGTCATTTTAACCCATGAAACATAATTAACACATATCTAAATAAAATAATTAAATCAAAACTTAGAAAATTAGGGGCAAGAGAGGATAAAAAGCTCAAGAACTCTAGTTGAAGAACGCCACAAGTTCCAGCATTTCAAGCCCCAAAACCGAAGTATTTTTCATCACCAGGTAAGTGGGATTTCACTAGTGGGTTGTTTCACCCATTGGGTCCCCAGTTTTTACTCAAATTCTTGATTCTCATATGATGATTAGACCTAGGGTTTCTAGAACCTTCATAGAACTTCATGAATTTATTAAATATATGTTCCAAATTAGATTATCATGTTATTACTTACATTATCGAATGAATTTCAGAATATTAGCTTTGTATTTCTTTACCTCTTGAATTACACATGATTGGTCAGATATTTCAGACACTTTAGATATACATGGCTCAATTATAAATGCATAATTACCAGATTAATTGTTGTATTCTCAGTTTGCATGTTAAGTTTCGAGCTATCAAGTATATATAGAAACTCAGACATAACCAGTTAATTTACATAATTAATTGGGAGTATCATAATACCCAGTTGGACTAGGGTTTAGCGTACCCAATAGTCCCAGAACTACTAGCCAAGTAAGTTGTAAGTCCCCTCTATGGGCAATTAGTTTAATGATCACGCCAGCATTCCTTTATACCTTTGTCAGGGTATATTGGGTCCTCTTGATAGGGCGTATATATCGGTCTCCATATTTAGCTCATGTGGTTTTATCATCGGTTATTAGTAGCTCCCACATATCAGTCAAACTCTCAACATTGACCATTTATCAGTATATTGAGTATTTTGTTTCAACATGTTATAAATTGGTCATTGTATCCAGTTAGATCAGAATTATGTTTATCATGTCAGATTATTATACTTGTTTTTATGCTTGTTCAGTTATGTTTTATTTTAGCTTTACTCTATCCTACATGCTCAGTACCTTTTAAGTACTGACGCATACATGCACTACATCTGCTCATGATGTAGGTTCACGTTCTCAGCATCCAGATCATGCATATATCAATTTCTAATCTCCAGTTCAGCAAATTCAGTGGTGAGTCCTCATTTTCCGAGAACAACAGTTATGAGTTTCATTGCAGTCTTTAGTCACTTAGTTTAAGTTTTTGCTATATTTGGCTGGGGCTTGTCCCAATATTTCTATTACAATTTAGAGACTTTTTTAACACATAGTTAGACTCAATTTAGTATTGAGTTAATATTTCTTTTGTATTAAACTCATTGTTTTCGAATATCTCAGTCATAGAATATAGGTACTCCCATCTTTTCAGATTTAATTATAATATAACTTCCGTATTAGTTTATTATTTTTAGTATGCTCATGATCATGCCAACAGAGCACTAGGTTTGATTGCCCTAGTTTCCATGTACGCGTCTCAGAGGTAGCTCGGACGTGACAAAACTTTATATCAGAGCACTAGGTTTGAGTGTGCTAGGATGTCTTAAAAGCCGCAGTAAGTAAGAGTACTTTTCATGGGTGTGAATTGCACCACAACTAATGAGAGGGAGGCTATGAAGTGTTTTAGGAAAAACATCCCTTTTTTGTTACTCCAATCGTGCGTGAGTATGATCTTATTCTATTCTAACTTGACGTTCTACGTTTCATATCATTCCTCCCCGTAGAGCTAATGCTAGGAATGCGAACGCCAGAAATGCAAATGCAACTCCTTCAGCCTCAGATCAGGAAGTCTCCAATGTTGAGTTCAGAAATGCCATATAGATATTGGCTCATAGTATGACTAACCAGAACAATCGGGGTCATTCTCATGTGAATGAATATAGCAAATCAGTAGCAGCAAGGGTCCGTGACTTTGTTAGGTTGAATCCGCCTGAGTTCCAAGGATCGCAGAATAATGAGGATCCTCATAATTTCTCGAATAAGATTAAGAAGATATTTGAGGTAATACAAGTCACAGGGAATGATCAGGTTGAGTTATCATCATACCAATTGAAGGATGTTGCTCACATCTTGTACACTCAGTGGAAAAAGAATAGTGTTGTAAATGCGACTCCTATCACTTGGTATTGCTTTAGTGAGAGTTTGCTTGACAGGTTTTTCAAAATAGAGTTGAGAGAAGCAAAATCTCAAGAATTCATGAACTTAAAGAAGGGTAACATGACAGTTCGAGAGTATGGACTCAAGTTTAACCAACTCTCCAGGTATTTTCCTCACATGGTTGTTGACCCCAGGGCACAAATGAATAAGTTTTTGTATGGAGTGTCAGATTTGGTGAAAACTAAGTCCAGAAATGCGATGTTATATGGAGATATGAACATCTCTAGACTTATGACTCATGCTCAGCAGATGGAGGGTGATAAGCTTAGGGAACATGCTAAGGAAAATAAGAAGGCTATGACTGGGAACTATGACTATTCTCAGCCAAAATAGGGTGGTGAAAATTGTTCGTAGGGTCAGCCGATGTTTTCGGCTCCAGCCCCTTCATTAGGTAGTTTTCCATCCTCAAAGAACAAGTACGACCAGAAGTGTAGAGTACGAGGCTCTAAATCTCAAGGAAGTGTTTCAATCAACTAGACTTACCCCACTTGACCTAAGTGTGGTAAGAACCATCAGGGCGAGTGTCTTGCAGGAAAAGATGGATGTTTTGGGTGTGGTCGGTTTTGTCACAGGTCGAGGGATTGTCCTTCTAGATAAGGTCAAGGAGGTGGTAATGGTAGATCTCAATTTACAACTTCAGTTGCACCCGCAAGTCACCAAACTCAGTAGGGTAACTCATCTTGTATAGGTGGCAGTCAGCGCCAGAACATGTTGTATGCTCTTTAGACTCGCTAGGATAAGGAAGGCTCTCCAAATGTCCTCACTAGTACGTTACGTGGCTTTGACCTTGATGTTTATGCATTGTTAGATCCAGGAGCTACTCTTTCTTCTGTAATTCCTTACATAGCAGTCACATTCAATGTCAGTACATAAACTCTCTCAGAACCTTCCTTAGTCTCTACTCTAGTCAGTGACCTAGTTGTAGTTACATGAGTATATGGAAATTGCCCTATCACAGTATCTCTGATAGTCACCTCAATAGATCTAGTAGTGTTAGAAATGGCAGACTTTGATATCATTATAGGTATGTATTGGGTGAACTCATGTTATGCCTCAGTCGATTGTAGAACTAGGATTGTTTGTTTTCAGTTTCTAGACAAACTAATCTTAGAATAGAAGGGTAGTAGCTTAGTGTCTATGGATCGATTAATTTCTTACCTTAAGGCTAGAAAGAGTATATCTATCTATTATCTCTATCATCTATTTTGGGTTAAGGTTCTAGCCTTTAAACCCCAACTATTGAGTCAGCTCCAGTAGTCTATAAATTTCAAGAATTTCTTCCAAAAGGTGTTCCCAGAGTCCCTCGTGAAAGGAAATCGACTTTGGAATTGATATCCTTCCAAATACTCAGCCTATTTCTATTCCTCCTTACAGAATGGATCCAACATAGCTTAAGGAATTGAAAGAGCAGTTGAATGAACTTCTAGATAAGGGCTTCATCAGACCTAGTATTTCACCATGGGGTGCACCAGCGTTGTTTGTAAGGAAGAAAGATGGTTCTCTCAGAATGTGCATTGACTATAGATAGTTGAAGAAGGTCACAATCAATAATAAGTGTCCCATCACCAGGATTGCTAACTTGTTTGACCAACATCAGGGTGCTAGCCATTTCTCAAAGATAGACCTCAGATCGGGTTATCATCAACATACTTTCAGACATAGTGACATTTTTAAAACAACCTTCAGAACTCGGTATGGTCATTATGAATTTGTAGTTATGTCATTTGGACTAACCAATGCTCCAGCAACTTTCATGGATTTGATGAATACAGTGTTCAAACAGTATTTGGACTTGTTTGTTATCGTCTTTATTAGTGATATTCTCATTTACTCTAGGATTGACGAAGAATATGCATGTCATTTAAGAATTTTCTACAGACTCTCAAGGATCTCCAGTTATTCTCTAAGTTTAGAAAATGTGAGTTTTGGTTGCAATAAGTTTCTTTCCTTGGTCACGTTGTATCAAAAGAAAGGATCGGAGTAGATTCACAAAAGATAAAAGCAATGAAAAAAATAGACCAGACCTACCTCTGTTACAGATATCAGAAGTTTCTTAGGTCTAGCAGGTTATTACAGAAGGTTTATGGAAGGATTTGTATCCATAGCCTCACCATTTACTAGGTTAACTTGAAAGATGGTCAAGTTCCATGGTCAGATGAATGTGAGAAAAGCTTCGCAAAATTGAAAAGTAGATTGACTACATCTCCTGTCTTGACTCTACCAGAGGGTTCAGATTGTTATGCGATCTATTGTGATGCATTTAAAGTTGGCTTAGGTTGTGTGTTGATGCAGCGAGGTAAGGTGATAGCTTATTCCTCTAGGCAACTTAAGGCGCATCAGAAGAACTATCCAACTTATGATCTCGAGCTTGAAGAAGTGTTGTTTGCACTCAAGATATGGAGACACTACTTGTATGGTTTCCATGTAGATGTGTTCACCGATCAAAAGAGCCTTCAGTATGTGTTCACCCAGAAAGAGTTGGATCTTCTCCATAGGAGATGGCTTAAGTTCCTTTAGGATTATGGTATGAGTGTGCATTATCATCCTTGAAATGCGAATGTAGTAGCCGAGGCTCTTAGTAGATTATCTATGGGTAGTGTAGCCCATGTTGAGTAAGAAAGGAAGGAGCTAGTAAAGGATGTTCACAAGCTTGCTCGCTTTGGAGTTCGCCTTATGAACATATCAGACAGAGGTGTAACAGTTCAGAATGGGGCAGATCGTCTTTTTTAGTCGATGTTAAGGAAAAGCAAGACAGTGACCCAATCTTGCTTGAACTTAAGGGTGCAGTCCATAATCAGAGAGAGGTGGTTTTCTCCCAAGGGGGAGATGGTGTACTTTTCTACCACGGTAGATTGTGTGTTCATGATGTGGGCGAGTTGAGACAACATATTCTTGCAGAAGCCTTTAACTCTAGGTATTCTATTCATCCAGGTTACACTAAGATTTACCGTGATCTGCAAGAAGTCTATTGGTTGAATGGCATGAAGAAGGATGTAGCAGATTTTGTGTGTAAGTGCCCCCATTGTCAGCAGGTCAAGTTAGAACATCAGAAACCAGGAGGTACGACTCAAGAGATCAATATTCCTACTTCGAAGTGGGATGTGATCAATGTGGATTTCATCACATGGTTACCTCGTACTCACAGACAACATGACTCCATCTGGGTAATAGTTGATAGGATGCCTAAGTCATCTCTATTTTGGTGGTAACGACTACATATTCGATAAAATACTATGCAAGGCTTTACATTAATGAGATTGTGAGGTTACATGGGGTTCATTTGTCTATCATCTCAGATAGAGGTCCTTAGTTTACCTCTCATTTTTGGAAGTCATTTCAGAAAGGTCATGGTACTAAAGTTAACCTTAGTACAACATTTCATCCGCAGACGGATGGGCAGAAATAGCGTACCATTTAGGACTTAGAGGACATGTTGAGAGTTTGTGTCATCGATTTAAAAGGTAGTTGGTATGATCACCTTCTTCTTATTGAGTTTGCCTACAATAATAACAACCATTCCAACATTCGGATGGCCCTTTATGAGGTTTATATGGGCGTAGATGTAAATCTCCTGTTGGGTGGTTTTACGTAGGTGAAGCCGCTTTGGTAGGGCCAGACTCAGTCCTTTATGCTATGGATGAAGTGTAACTCATTAGACGTAGACTTAAGACAGCCCAAAGTCCGTCAGAAATTTTATGCAGATGTAAGGATAAGAAAACTATAGTTCCAAGTTAATGATTGGGATTTTCTAAAGGTCACACCTATGAAAGGGGTGATGAGATTCGGAAGGAAAGGGAAGTTCAATCCTAGATATGTAGTCCCTTAAAAGATCTTGAAAAGGGTTGGCAAGGTGACATATGAGTTAGAGTTATTAGCATAATTAGCAGCAGTGCATCCGGTCTTCCACATCTTACTCTTAAAGAATTGTGTGGGTGATCCTGACTCTATAATGCCATTAGAGAGTGTGGCGGTGAAAGATAGTGTTTCTTATAAGTATGTACCTGTTGAGATTCTGGACCGTCACGTTAGAAGGTTTAGAAATAAAGAAGTCACTTCAGTCAAGGTTTTATGAAGTATGTCTGAAGAGGGAGCTACTTGGGAAGCAAAAGTAGGCATGAAAGCCAACTATTCTCACCTCTTTCCTTCCGATTCCACTCCAGCTAGAGGTAGTAGTTCCTCTTAAGTTTTGTAGTTATTCATGCGTGAATTGAGTCTTAGATTCATGTTCCCTTAGTTTAAACTTGTATTTTTAGCGTATTTGCATGTTATCGGAACTCAATTTAGTCAGAAAATAAGTTCTCAGTGTTTAGTAGTAGGGTTTGGAGATCTCTCCCTCTAGTTCAACTAGTTTAGTCTTCATTCAAGGACGAATGTTCCCAAGGGGGAGATAATGTAACACCTCGTAGCCAAAACAGATAAATAACCGGCTTTACAAAAAAATATCTGAAGGTGCAACCAATGGTGGCATCGACGGTCCGTAGGTTAGACGACGGTCCGTCCTTCACAACCGTCGATGGGATCAGAAACTACCAAAAATTTTAGCCCAGAAAATTAGTTAAGACTTGGACGAAAGACGGACTTACGGTCCGTAGGTTAGACAAAGTTCTGTAGTCCAAGACCATCGATCAGTACTCCCTTCACCCACTCTTTGACAAGAGCTATGGATGACCACAACAGTCTGTAGGTGGACCTGTCCGTAGTTCTGACCGTAGGTGGGATATTTGCAGATAGTTAAGCAAAATGCATTTGGGTCAACTTCAAATAGTCCTAACTCTTAGGTGTCCCATGACCTACCCACATATAGATATTTGAGTTATCTTTCCATAGCCACCAATCTTGAAAGTATCAGACATCTGAATAAAAGTTTATGCCCATTTTAGTAAACGCATGTCGAACAGGCCCAGTCGATGGACCCAACAACGAGGCGTCGTAAGATGACGGACCGTTAGTCCTAACCGTCGTTCTGTCTGGCAAAAACTTTTTGAGGGGTCTTTTTGACCTTTTCCACTTTGTTTAAACCTAAAGATACGTAGTTTTGACCAGAAATCATCAGATTTTAGTCAGTTTAAATTAGAAACATAACTAAAATATATCTAAGTCAAATCATTAAATCAAAACATAGAAAATTAGAAGCAAGAGATGAGAAAAAGCTCAAGAACCCTAGTTCAAGAACGCCAAAAGTTCCCGCAGTTCCAGCCCCGAAACGTAAGTATTTTTCTGTGGATTTCATCACCAGATATGTGGGATTTCACTAGTGGATTGATTTCACCCATTGGGTCCCTAGATTTCAGACTTATTCCTGATTCCCATATCATTATTAAATCTAGGGTTTCTAGAACTTTGATAGAACTTCATGAATTTATTAAATATATATTCCAAATTATATTATCATTTTATTATTTAGAATATCGCATGAATTTTAGAACCCCTAGCTTTGTATTTCTTCAATTCTTGAATTACACATGCTAAGTCAGATATTTCAGACACTACAGATATACATGCATCAGTTATAAATGCATAATTACCAGTTTAATTGTTGTATTCTAAGTTTGCATGTTAAGTTTTGAGTTATTCAGTATTTACAGAAACTCATACATAATCAGTTAATTTACATAATTCATTGGAAGTAGCATAATACCGAGTTGGTTTAGGGTTTTGCGTACCCAATAGTCCCAGAAATACTAGCAAAGTAGGTTGTAAGTCCCCTATGTGGACAATCAGTTTAATGATCATGCCAATATTCCTTTATACCTTTGGCAGGGTTTATTGGATCCTCCCTTATGGGGAGTATACCTCGGAATCCACGTTTAGCTCATGTGGTGTTATCATCAGTTATTAGTAGCTCCCACCGATCAGTCAGACATTCTGTATTGACCATTTATCAGTATATTCAATATTCAGTTTCACCATGTTATAAATTGGTCATTGCATCCACTTAGCTAAGAATTCAGGTTATCATATCAGATTATTATACTTGATTTTATGATTTTTCAGTTACGTTTTATTTCAACTTTACTCTATCCTACATGCTCAGTACCTTTCAAGTACAGATGCATACATGCGCTACATCTTCTCGTGATGTAGGTTTAGGTTCTCAGCATCCAGATCACGGATAGATCGATTTTTGATTTCCAGTTTAGCTAATTCAGTGGTGAATCCTCATTCTCCGAGGACAACAATTATGATTTTCATTTCAGTATTTAGTCACTTAGTTTCATGTTTTTCTAGATTTAGTTGGGGCTTGTCCCATTAATTCTAGTCTAGTTTATAGGCTTATTTCAGACATAGTTAGATTAAGCTTAGTATTGAGTTAATATTTCCTTTGTATTAAACTCACTGTTTTCAAATACCTCAGTTATAGAATATGTGAATTCCACATCTTTTCAGATTTAATTATGATTTAGTTTCCACATTGGTTTATTATCTTTAGTATGATCATGATCATGCCAACAGGGTTAGCTTGGGATAACTTGTGGTCCTAAGTTTCATGTATGTGTCTCGGGGGTAGCTCGGGGCGTGACAAATCAAATCATGGCAAAGATCATTGGAAAGCAGTAAAGAGAATATTCAAATACCTTAGGGGAACTGCAAATCATACACTATGTTATAGTGGATCTTATTTATTCATAGGAGGTTATAGCGCTGTTGATTCGGTTAGTGATCGGGATGACAGAAAATTAACATCCGGTTACGATTTCTTATTAAATAATGGTAAGATTTCAAGGAAAATAAGAAGCAAACTTGCACAAATCATTCAAGAATGGAATCGGCATATGTGTCTTATGCATCTGCAGTACAAGAAGTAATTTTGCTTAAAGAGATTCTTTGAGCATTGCAAAGAATTCTAAGGGTCCCACGATTCAATATTGTGATAGTGAAGTGGCTATCGGATATACAAAGAATCCTAAGTATCATATCAAAGACAAACATATCAACATCAAATATAACTTAGTAAGAGACGTAGTGGCAAATAAATAAATAACTTTGGAATGCAATCCAACACGTGAAATGATAGTTGATCCGTTTACGATGTCCATTTCTGGATACTTGTTTGAAAAACATGTTGAGACTCTAGGTTTACATAAAGTATGATGATATTTAAGTATTGTAAAACTAAATGATTGTTGTAATATTCACTTCTATATGTAAAACAGTTGAATCTATGTTCAAATGTAATATATATGTCACATTTTATAAGGAATAAAGTGTGTCGAACAATTCGCAACATGAACAATCACCTCTTATGTCTAGGAACATGAATAGTTAAGTTTCACCACCATATTATGACTTTTTTTATGAGCCTGACTAATGTTTCTCAAAGAAAATGAATTTAAAGATTAATGAAAAAGAGATACCAGGGTTAAACATCTTCTGTTGTTTAGACCGGGATATGTACGATGTTGGATAATTCGGATGATGAGACATATACACCAGTATAAGGTGAAAGCATCATAGCACGTGTTTCATACCATTTGTGTCTAGAGATCAATGGGTAAATGAAGGAATATTCCCTACTTCGTCATTGTGTGAGACCCAGAAAAGTTAAAATAACTTTTCAATAAAATACCCTTTGACCTTTTGGTATTTCTTGAAGTTTCAATTGATGCTGCTACTTTAGCATGTTACTAATAACCATGAATGATTTGACAATGCAATGCATGTCTAGGAAAGCAGTTGAATAGTAGCAGATAGATTCAAGATAGATTTTCAGTACAAAGGAAAGGCATTAAATGAATAATAAACTTGTATACACAAGCCGACTATTGCACTAAACATATGTACTGTAATCGTGTGCATAAAGTTAAACATTAACTAGAGTTAACCTCTTTAAGAGGATGAGGGATCAGATAAGTAACAATTGAAGTAGTTAATTAAGTTTGGGGTATTGTGAGTAGTAGTATTCTCATATAAGTAGTGAATTCTTTCCAATTGAGATTGAATTCTTACATGAGGTTTGGTAAACCTTAAACGTTAAAATCTTGATGCTCACTGGGCGCAAGAACTATTTGTCGTATGAATTTTTTGTCTAGTTGATGTTGTGTTAGCCTGGGTCTCATCCACCATGTGCAATGTGGGAGATTTAAGTCTAGTGTCATGGATTGTCCATGTTGACCTAACCCGACCAAACCCAAGAGATTAAATTCTTATTCATGTACTGTGGTTTCACAGTACATTCAATGCCTTCTCCTTATGTTTAGTTTGTGTCTAAAACCTTTTTGTACTGATTTTTGATGTAGTTTTCTATTTATTTCTTGTAAATTTATCCAAAGGAAAACGCGGAGATTTTGAGCTGGAATTGCAAAAGTTACCACCTACGGACCCCACGACGATCCGTCGTGACTATGATGGTCCGTAGGGGTCAACCATCATGAGAATATAATGGCTGCTGAAGGAAGTTGTGGAATTATAACAAAGTGTTGAACTACAGAATCTCACGATGGACATTCATTGCCACGACGGTCCATCCTGCACATTTTTCAAGGCTAACAGAGAGTAGTCACAGTACCCAACTTCAGAAGATTCTATGTGTCGTGGAACGAAGCCCCTCGATGGACCGTGGTGCTTGAAACAATCTGTCACTCCTGTCCGTCGAGGGTACCATAGATTTGATGAAGAAAGCAGCAGAGATTTTTCCTACGTATGGAAGGATGGAATCCACGATGGTCCGTCGCAGTCATGACGGTCCGCCACAAAGGTCCTCGACTCGGACGCATTTTTGGCAGATTTTTCATTAAATAGATTTCCCTCTTTTATTATGTTTTGTTTTATTATAAATAGTTCAAATATCTCATTTTTGGGGTTAGACCTTCGGATATTTTTCAGTTTTATTGTCTAAGTATTGAACTCTTGATTTTGGAGATTTGATATTACTTTTCCGGAATTAATTATTGGTGTTTTTGTGATTTATTGAAGTAAAATTCCGGATTTTGTTCATTCTAATCATAGTAAGTGCATGAATTCTTATATTATCAATATGAATTGTGTGATTATTATCATGGGTAACTAAACTCCATAACTAGGGTTGTGGGAACCCTGGGTAAATAACAAGGTAAAGGTAAAATAACAATTCTAGAATAGTATATTGCATCTATTACCTATTCTTTCGCTTAGAAGTCTTTTTGATGGTTGACCAACGTTATAACTCGCTTTATTACTACTTGCCTAAATAAGGAGGTAGATAATAGGAAAAACATTATCAACATAAATTTATTGTATACTATCTAATAGGCTAGTGTCTGTTGGTACGAAGTAACAAATTTTTCGAATATCGAATATGATGCTGAAGATGAGGCAAATATAAGGTTTAGTAAAGCAACACACGTAACCGGACCAAGGTGTGGAGTAAAATTATCCAGATGTCGGACCAAGGATTTAGAGATACCTAACTTATCACTTTGCATGCAAGATAGTAAGAAAGAATTGTTATAGCTAGAATATCTAGTTAAGAGCCTGCGGGGAACACTTAGGCCCGAGTTACTCTCATTACTTGATTAAAACTCCAATACATGAACATGTCACTTGTTCACTTTAATTTATCTAATTGTTTTCATTAATCAAAACCCTCTTTTTGTTATTGTTTTCGGAAACTAATTGACTAAATAGAAGTAATTATACAATAAAGTTGAGTCTGAACCATTTTACTCGTGGTAACAATCCAGACCTCACTAGTTGGGTTCTTTACTTGATACGACCGCTTTTACTTCGTTTTGAGAAGTAAATTTGAGCGTATCAAATTTTGGCGGCGCTCCGGGGATTGTGTCTCTTAGATTAAGTTTAATCCTATTACCAAAGTTTAGTCAACATTTTCCAAATTTACTTTTTCTTTTTGTTTTTGTCTCCTGCAGGTCTAACTTTCTTACATGCCAAATACACGGAGTAGAGTAATACTCGTTACTGAACCTTACCCCGAACTAGAGCGTACTTAAAGAAGTATGAATCAGAATTTGGGCTTCAAAGGTGATGAGGTCGACTCACAAATGCCACCATTTGTCGATGCTCGTGACCCTATATTACCTGATATTCGTGGGGAAGGTGAAATACGGATAAAACCTCCCGCTCCATGCCCATAAGAGTACTATAGGTCTATGAAAGTGTCTCAGACTCTGATGGCCACTGGACTTTCTCCCTCTACCACACAGCCACACTTTTGTGATTACTAGTAGTCTGATGCAAATGCTCACTGCCAAAGGTTTGTTTTCAGGGCTACCTTCTGAGGATCCACATGCCCACATCACTAAGGTATGGGCAGTGTGCAAAAATTGTGTAGGGAGGACCTATTTGAATATGGTTGTAATCAGGATACGAGTTTTTCCTCTCTCAATAACGGGAGAGGCTTCTATCTGGTTTACTAAGCTCCTTTATAACTCAATCTTCACTTGGAATCAATTAAGGGAGGATTTCTTAGCACGCTACTACCCGGTCTCTAAGAAACTAAACCACAAAGTTAGAGTGAACAACTTTGTGGCACTACCTGGAGAGTCAGTTTGCAGTTCTTAGGCTAGGTTCACTTAATTCTTGCGAAGTGTCCCAAATTACGGCATAAATAATCAATCTCTGAAAGAGTATTTCTTTTGGGTACTAGATGATAAAAACAAAGCAGTGTTTGATACAATAGCGGGTGGTTTTTATGGGGAGTGTCTTTATTCCGAGATTACTGAAAAGTTAAAGAAAATCTCTCGAAATAATAAAGCTTGGAGTACTAGGAAGTCGGATACTGTGAGAAACACCTTGGTAGTCCAATCCACACAAAACTTAGTCGCAGACGATCTTCGTGAGGAGATGACTCAAATGAGAATTGATCTTGGGTTGGTGTTGAAACATGTTGATGGGGGTGCGAAAAAGGTAAATGTGGTAAACTACTTTTCTAAACCACCACCGCCAAAGGATGAATATTACTATTAGGAGGACTTCTATGCTGTGAATGATCAGACGGTGTGTTTCCGAATAACGCCCAAGGCTCCAATCTGGAGAACTGGCGCCAAGGTCAAGGAAACCAAGGTCGGAACTATCGTAATTATAACCGCGAGGGTCATTATGTCTTGTATGGGAATTACAGCAGCGATAACAACTTCAATTGGGGTAACTATGGTAACAAAAATAATAGGAGTGGGCCTTATGTTCCACCTCAAAATCGTTAAATTGCTCCTAGGAATGAAAGAGCTAATATGGCGCGAGCTGAGGATAAGATGAAGAAAATGATTAGGAGGTCCGATACTAGTGATGAGCACACTAAAGAGTTAAGGAATGACTTAACAGGTATAGGGAAGAAATTTGATACACATGGAATCTCGATTAAGCATCTTGAGTTTCCAATGGCCGAATTGTCTGCAACCATGAACACACGGAAACTGAGCACTCTTCCTAGCAACAATGTCAAAAATCAGAAAAATAATGAGCATTGTATGGCAATCACTACTTGAGGTTGTAAGAAAATAATTGATCCACTTATACCGTCGGTTGTCGAGAAGGTGATAAGAGATGATGATACAGTGCTGGAGGTTAGTGTGAGTTAGAAGATAAAACGGTAAAAGATATTGAGGTGCCCCAAAAGGTGACCCCATGCCTAGACCACCACCTTCTTTTCTACAAAGGTTAGTAAAAAAGACCGAGAATGGTAAATATTGACATTTTATAAAGATGTTGAAATAACTTTCTAACAATGTCCCTTTGGTTGAAGCTCTTGAAAAAATGCTCGGTTATGCCATGTTCATGAAAGATTTGGTTACAAAGAAAAGATCAGTCACTTCTGAGGATGATGATAGAATGCAACACTGTAGTGCCATTGCTACAACATCTCTAGTTCAAAAGAAAGAGGATCCGAGTACTTTCACTATTCCTTGTACAATCGGGTTATTATATTTTGCAAAAGCATTATGTGATCTTGGGGCAAGTATAAATCTCATGCCCTTCTCGACTTACAAGAAGTTTGGTTTGGGTGACCCAAAGCCCACAGTGATTCAGCTACTTATTGCCGAGCGAATGGTAAAAAGGCCCATGGTATACTCCATGACGTGCTAGTAAAAGTGGAGTCATTCATATTTCCGGCCGATTTTGTGATTCTTGATTGTGAGGCTGATTTTGAGGTGCCTATTATTCTTGGTAGGCCATTCCTTGTTACAGGTAGAGCTTTAGTTGATATAGAAAAGGGGCAAATGAAATTCTGGTTGAACAATGAAGAAGCGACCATCCACTATTGTAGGTCCATGAGGCAGAGTGGTGAGATCTAATCGGTATCTGCTATATCCTACAGAGTTGAAGAGCCACATGAGGTACAAATTAAAGAGAGTCTTGGTGTAAAAGCATTGATGGCAGTGATGATTAACTTTTATAGCGACTGTATTGAAGAGTTTGGGTCATTGGTCGCGGCATTTGATCGAGGTAATGTTCATTTTAATCCAAAGAAATTCGAGTTAGATATACAACATTGGGAATCTCCACCCGTGAAACCGTCTATTGAGGAGGCTCCAAAATTAGAACTTAAGCCTCTACCACCTCATCTAAGGTATGTATTCTTGGGAAAATATGACACTTTGCCAGTTATTATTTCATCAGATTTGAATGTGCATCAAGTTGAGAGTTTGGTGAAAATGTAAAAAAGGTTCAAAAGAGCTATTTGGTGGACTATTGAGGATATTATTGGGATCCCTCTCGGTATTTATTCTCAGCAGATCAAACTCATGCCCAATCATAATATAAGTATGTAGAATCAGAGACGTCGAAATCCACCTATTAAAGAGGTAGTGAAGAAGGAAATTATTAAGTGGTTGGATGCTGGAGTGATATATCCAATCGCTGATAGTAGTTGGGTATGCCCTTCTCAGTGTGTACCTAAGAAAGGGGGAATAACTGTGGTCCCCAATGAGAAAAATGAGCTTGTTCTAATGATAACATTGATTGGTTGGAGAAATGTGTATGGATTACCAGAAATTAAATGCCTCGACCGAAAAATACCATTTTCCTATGCTCTTCATGGATAAGATGTTGGATAGATTTGCCGGAAAGGGGTGGTACTGTTTTCTTAATGGTTATTCGGGGTATAATTAGATCTCTGTTGCACCGGAAGATCAATAGAAAACCACCTTTACTTGTCCATATAGGAATTTTGCGTTCAAAAGAATGTCATTTGTATTGTGCAATGCACCCGCTACATTTCAGAGATGTACGACGTCGATATTCTCCGATATGGTGGAGGACACTATTGAGGTGTTTATGGATGATTTTTCTCTGGTTGGTGACTCCTTTGAGCGGTGTTTGAGTCATTTTTTTGAGGTTCTTAAGAGGTGTGAAGACTGCAATCTAGTACTACATTGGGGAAAAATTTACTTCATGGTGAAAAAGGGTATTGTATTGGGTCATCGCGTTTTAGAGAAGGGTATAAAGATTGATCAAGCGAAAGTCGAGGTAATAGAGAGACTTCCCCACCTATCTCTATCAAAGGTGTGAGAAGCTTTCTTGGGCATGCAGTTTTTTATTGAAGGTTCATCAAGGATTTTCCAAAAATTGTGCATCCTTTGTGCAAGTTGCTTGTAAAAAGAGTGTAAATTTTATTTTGATGAATCCTGTCTTAAGGGATTTGGTGAGTTGAAAGAAAAGTAGGTGTCTGCACATATCCTTATTTCGCTAGATTAGAACAAGCCATTTGAGGTAATGTGTGATGCTAGTGGGGTTGCTCTTGGTGTGGTATTGGGGCAAAGAAGGGACAAAGTCATTCACCTTATTTACTATGCTAGTAAAGCCCTAAATGAAGCCCAAAAGAACTACACCGTGACTGAGCAAGAGCTCCTTGCAGTAGTCTTTGCTTTTGAGAAATTTTTCTCCTATTTGCTTGGCACTAGGGTTATAGTTCATATTGATCATTCTTCTTTGAGATATTTGATGGCAAAGAAGGATGTGAAATCGAGGTTGATTCGTTGGGTAATTCTATTGCAAGAATTTGACTTTGAGGTGATTGATAGAAAAGGGATCAAAAATCAAGTTACTGATCACTTGTACCGTTTAAAGGATGAAGCAATGAGAGAGTTGGGGTATAAGACTGAAATTGATGATACTTTCCCGAAGGAGTATGTATTGGCCGTCTCTCAAGACTTGATTCTATGGTTCACATATTTTGCGAATTATCTAGCTAGCAATATCATCCCACCGGACTTGTCCTTTCATCAAAGGAAAAAGTTCATGTATGATATGTAAATGTTTTTTTGGGAGGATCCAAAATTGTATAGGAGTTGTACCAATGGGCTTATTCGGCGTTGTGTTCCAGAAGTTGAGATGTTGAGTTTTTTGGAGGCATGTCATTCTTCACCCGTAGGTGGACATCATAGTGGTATTCGGACCGCTCACAAGATCTTGAAATGTGGCTACTATTGGCCAACTATCCACCAAGATGCTCATGAGTTCACTAATGCATGCGATAGATGCCAAAGAGATGGTGGCATATCGAGAAAGAAAGATCTCCCTTTAAATATCATTCTTGTAATTGAGTTATTTGATGTGTGGGGTATTGCCTTTATGGGCCCTTTTGTGAGTTCTTATGAGATAAAGTACATTCTAGTAGCGGTTGATTATGTGTCTAAATGGGTGTAAGCCATCGCATTCACAAATAATAATGGGAATAGTGTCACCGCGTTCTTGAATTTTTTTTTTGTCGATTCGGAAACCCAAGGGCTATTATTAGTGATGGGGGATCCCACTTTTGCAACAAACTGTTTAAGGGATTATTAGAGAAATATGTCATTCGCTATAATGTTTCCACTCCTTAGCATCCTAAAACTAGTGGGCAAGTTGAGGTCAAATAGGGAGATTAAGCAGATTTTGTCAAAAAAGGTGAATGCTAGTAGAACGGATTGGTCAAGGAGGCTTGATGATGCTCTTTGGGCCTACCGGAAAGCATTTAAGAGTCCAATAGTTATGTCCCCACACAAACTTGTATATGGGAAGGATTGTCACTTACCGGTTGAATGAAAGCATATAGCCTTGTGGGCAATGAAAAATTTGAAAGGATTGGATGAAGTGTTGAACAGAGGTTCAATGGGTTGAATGAGTTTGATGAATTTTGCCTAAAACTTATGAAAGTGCAGCCCTCTACAAAGAGAAGATGAAGAAGTACCATCACCAAAAGATTGAGAAACGCAATTTTATTATTGGGGATTTGGTGATTCTAGGTTGCTTTGTTTCCGGGCAAACTCAAGTCCAAATGTACTAGTCCTTACTTGATCACCTACCTACTCCCTCATGGAGTGGTTGAGTTGGAGAACAAAAAGGGTGTGCGGTTTAAGGTGAATGGACAGTGAATCAAAATCTATCTGCGGCACGCTGAAATGGCGAAAGAAGTGATCGAGGCATACCATCTTATGAAGTCTGATTAATCTAGTGTCCTACATATTATCACGACGTTAAATCAAGCGCTGGTTGGGAGGCAACCAAATATGTATCCTCTAGCCAACAATAGGTTTTCCGTGATTTTCTAGTTATAGTTGCATGGTTCTTTGCTTTTATTTCCTTAAACGTCCCATCTAAATATTTGTTTTCTTTTTGCTAGAAGTGTTGGCTAGACCAAAGTTTAGGGTCCGTGTTAAAAAAATATCGAGAAAATACAAAAAGAAAAGCTTAATGGGTGTTAAATTTGCAGGTATCACATCACAAGAAAATCTGCAGAAAAATTGTTCTACAACACCCTTTGATGGACCCATTGACGGACCGTCACACTTGCGATGGACCGTCGCAAGCGTGCGTCTTGTCCAGGTATGTTTTCAAGTTTTTCTAAGTTAGGGAATGCACGACAGACCCCCACGACGAACTGTCGTGCATGCGATGGACCGTCGTGCATGCGACAGACCGTCGACGGGGACTTATCGCGTCAAAAACTCGTAGACCCGACCCAACCCGACCGGCGAATATTAAAATTTTTAAAACATTTTAACTTCCCACCACTTCACTTCATTTAAACCGTTTCATTCCCTAATTTCCTCCATTTTCTCCCTCTTCATCTCCCCTATCACTTTTCTTTTCTAAGATCTTCTAATTTCCTTCCTTCACCCACATTCCCCAAAAAATATCTTCTCCCAACTCCCAAAGTGTTTTTCCATTCTTTGCCGGTCGGAGTCATGGTTTAGTGCTCTACTCATTGCTTTGTGGTGTTGCATTTGTTATTCATTGACTTTATTATCTGGCATGTGCTTCTGCTCTATGACTCATCTACATTTCGTTCTTCTGTTTAATGCTAAAATACATGTTTCTAAATGTGTGGGTGTTTGACATTTGACCCCTAATGCATGCTAAGACCTCACCCCGACAATCCTAAGTGCCTTTAGACCATTATTTTTGTAAAAAAATTTGGTTGTTGTGTTTACTGAATCGAATGCGGGGTGTCTATTTCTGATATTTTTTTCGGATCTAGGTTGATATTTCTCAAAAATTTCATGATAAAACTCGAGATATTTTGCCATATGAATGCTAGAATGATGGGTAAATTTTTTAGGAATTGTAAGTTGATAATATTGTTCATATTATAAAATTTAGGGGACGACTTATGCTTCTCAACTCTGTCACTGTAAGACCAAACGAGAGTGGGGTCTGTCACACCAAGCCCAAGTTTTAATTTTCCCCCCAGTTTTACAGGAACTTATGACGGACCGTCTTACCCACGATGGTCCGTCGTGCACAATCATTATGGTTGTAAGAGACACTGATTTTAAGGGTCTCACAATTCTTTCTTAGTGTACCTTGACGGACCTCTACGGCTGACCGTCATTCCTACGCAAGTCCGTCCTGCACAACCGTCACGGTTGTGAGAGAATTTCTTTTTAAGAGTCTCAATGTTTTTATCAAGTGTCCCTCGATGGACCTTTGCGATAGACCATCATGCCTACGACGGTCTGTCCTACACAACCCTCACGGCTGTCAGAGACTTTCTTCCTTCAAGTCTCAGAAAGTTTTCCTAAGTGTTTCATGAGGGACCCCCATGACGGTCCGTCACGCTTACGACGGACCGTCAATGGGTGCATCGTGCAGTACTGCAACTGCAGAACCACCAGTTCAGTTTTGGTTTTCCATTGTTCTTTTATTCTATGTGTGTCTTGTTTGTCTCTAATGGAACTAATTATTGTTAGATACAAGTACTAACACTCATGGCACCAAAGCAAGATTGAGTATACTCATGTGGGCTTTCCATGTCCGTCGCCCCATCAGCCCGATTGGTCATTGGCTATGACGATGAGGGTGACCCCGAATACGTTCCCCCAGGCACTGTCACTCCTGCACGGGCTACACGCACTACTAGAGCCATCCCCACAAAGGTGGTGGCCGGCATAGTCACTGCCTCCCAGTCTGAAGAGGAGTGCATACTGAACGGCACGCCTTCTCGGTATGCTACACACTCAAGAGATGCTTCTGGTTCTGAGAAAGTATCGGGTTCAGAAGAAGTCTTCGGGTCTGATGAGGATTCTACTCCAGCCACTACATCTCAATCTTCCTCGTCTGAAGAGGCCAATAGTGCTTATTACACTCTAGCACCACTGAAAGGAGTCCCTTCCTTGGATGCCGACAAGACTAACCGCTGGTGTGTTGAGGGGAATTTTAAGGTGTACACACACGCCAACTTTCCGAATGATAAGGGGGTGATGACCCGAACCCTTACACTTGAGAGGTGGGTCCTCACGGGGAGTCTCCCCATCATGCCGGCAATCCATGCCCTCTTCACCAGGTACCATCTACAATAGACGTCTCGTGATGTGGGCCGATGTCGTGAGGAGTTTGTCAGAGATTTCTACGCCTCGTATGTGGCGACTCTCTGAGCCCAGATAGACAGGCGTGCTGCCCTTCCCAAACTTTCCCCGCTAGATCACATCAGAGTTCGTGGAAAGAGGGTAGACATCTCAATGCCAGCCATCCGCCGGTATCTATACGATGAGAATGTTAATGCCACCCAGACTCCTCTCACCGCCAAGTTCGACTACCGGTGGAAACTAGTTAAAGATGGACAATTCTTGCGTGAGCCAGAGTTGAGAGAGACCTCTAAGAGTGGATTGCCCGGTACTTGTCTTTTGATTCAGAGGATGCTTATTAGGTACTTGAGTCGAAGGGAGCCATCAAGAAGGCTAACCTAACCTTCACGACCAATTTTTTTGTAGTTTATAGTCCGCCACTGCCTTTCCACCACTGCTGCAGAAAATATTGTCACTTCAGATTACGCAGTTCTGATGGCGGTGATGATAGCACGGTTCAAGGTGAACTTCACTTGGCTTCTTCTGGCGGTCATGCACGAGAGGTCCTTCAAGATCACTACTACTTAAACATTTTCATGCATGGTGTTTGCTTTGTGCAGGTCCGCAGGTGTTCCTATTTTGCACATTGATCAGATCAAGACCCCGCCTTGCACAGTTGATATTGGCCTTATCAGGGATGAGGCAAATGAGTTGTCTCCATACAGAGGGCCCCACCCGAAGGTACCTCAATTGGTGAGAACCTGGCGGACACAGTAGAGAAAGCCCAAGAGATTACCAATATACATCTGAGCCTATTGACACCACCTCGGTCGATCTATCCTGGGTAGTAGCACCACTCCTAGCTCCTCTCGCTCGACTCCCTCAGTCACTATGGTCCCACTTGCTAGGGTCTAGAAACTTGAGGCCCAAATGGACACTCTTCTGCATTACATCTAGCCTTGGACGCAGAGGTCTATTTGTGAGGCGGAGGAGCGCATTGAGCGTAGGATGGCCCAACACACTGAGATGAAGATCATGGAGGTTCATCAGCGCCTGGACGCTTTTATGTTGCGTGTGCTATCCCGGCCAGCCACTCTGGTGGACGTGTCAACCCTTCAAGTTTCTTTAGAGTGTATGAGAGCGGGTGGACTCGATTTTAGAGGCTAGGATGCCCGATTTTAAGGCCCCTTCTACATAGCTTGCCGAGGATACTATTTTGACGACCTTATTCTCCAATGCTGCAGTGCCACCACCTTCGCCACAAGAGCATGCCAAGAGGCGTAGAGGTCAGAATGAGGATGAGGCTATGGCACAAAAGAGGGAACGTCGAGAGTTGGAGGTTGCGAGGAGAGCCTCGATTTTTTATGAGGAGCTGCTAGGGCGTCTAGATTAAGAGTTATTGAGGGAGAGAAGAGAACTAAGTGGGTGATGTTGATCCTGAGGACACTACTGAGGGTGTCCAGACTAAAGAGGGAGTGGGTTCCGGACACCTGACCCACTAGCTTGTTGATCAACAACGCTTTGCGCCTCAGGTTTGCTTCACCTACCACTCTATTATTTTGGATTCTTATATGCATTGGGGACAATTTCATAAGTTTTTGTTGGGGTTGGGGTAAATGGAAAGTGAGTGATAGGGTAAAGTCTAAGTAGCAAAACTACCGATCCTCTTTTGGGGTTTTCTTGCCTGTGTTCTTTTTCCCCAAGAGACTGAATTATTTTTATTGTTGAACTGACATTTTCTATATCTTGTGTACATAGTATAACTTTGAAGCATGATGGCTAAACTAGAAATGATATATAATGTAATGAAAATGATGAATGACTAGGCATAATAAGTAAAAAAAAATGTGTGTCTCTAAGTATGACAGAGATACATCAGTGCATGAACCTAAATCTAAGACTCAAACTAGGTGTCTGATAATCTGGTAGAGAAATGAGATGTCAAGTGAGTGTGAAGAAAATTTGAATAGTCCACTATTTAAACTAAGCTAGAACTTGCTTGGTTTGTCATTCTAAAGTATGTTGTAATAGACAATTAGGAAATTATCATATTCCCTTGTTCAATATAGCAAATCTATAGCCTAAATAATAGAAAATCGAATGATAGCATGCATGAACATAATGAGAATAATTAGGATTCATATCCAAATGATTGTGAAAGCTAAACGATGGATACTCTTGTACAAAGATTTTGTAGTGATTCATAGTGCGTCGCTTGAGGACAAACAATGAATTTAAGTTGAGGGTTTTGATGTACCGTGGTTTCATGGTACTCTCAATGCCTTCTCCTTAAGTTTAGTGTGTATCTAAAGACTTTTTGTATTGATTTTTGATATAGTTTTCTTTTTTTTCCTGGAAATTTGTCCAAAAGGAGAACGCGGAGATTTTAAGCTGAAATTGCAGAAGTGACCAGCTACGGACCCCACGACAGTCCGTCGTGTCTGTGACGGTCTGTAGGAGTCAACTGTTGTGAGAATATAATAGGTGCTGAAGGAAGTTGGGGAATTCTGACCAAGTGTGAGACTACGTAAGCTTACGATAGACCGTCATACCCACGACTGTCCGTCCTTCACATTCGTAAAAGCTAACAGAGAGTAGTCCCAGTACCCAACTTTAGACGATTCTAAGTATCGTGGAACGAAGCCCCTCGATGGACCGTCGTGCTTGAAACGGTTTGTCACACCTGTTCGTCGAGGGTAACAGAGAGTTGATGAAGAAAGCAACAGAGATTTGTGCTAAGTATGGAACGACAGAAGCCACGACGGTCCGTCTTAGTCATAACGGTCCATCACAAAGGTGGTCGACTCAGACGCATTTTTGGCAGGTTGTTCCTTAAATAGATTTCCCTCTTTTATTAAGTTTTTTTTTTTTAAAATAGTTTGAAAAACCTCATTTTTGGGGTTAGACCTTTGGATATTTTTCAGTTTTACTGTCTAAGTATTGAACTCTTGATTTTGGGATTGGATATTACTTTTTCGGAATAAATTATTGGTGTTTTGGTGAATTATTCAAGTAAATTATTGGTGTTTTGGTGAATTATCAAAGTAATTTCATAAATTCTTATATTATCAATATGAATTGTGTGATTATTAGTATTGGTAACTAAACTCCATAACTAGGGTTGTGGGGACCCTGGGTAAATAATAAGGTTAAACCTAGCTAAAATAACATTCTAGAATTCATAGTGAGTCATATTGTATCGCTTGAGGACAAACAACGAATTTAATTTTAGAGTGTTGATGCACCGTGGTTTCATGGTACTTTGAATGCCTTTTCATTTTGTTTAGTGTGTGTAAAGACTTTTTGTATTGATTTTTGATGTAGTTTTCTATTTATTTTTGGAAATCTATCCAAAGGAGAATGCAGAGATTTTGAGCTAAAATTGTAGAAGTGACCACCTATGGACCCCACGACGGTCCGTGGTGACTGTGACGGTCCGTAGGGGTGAATCGTCGTGAGTATATAATGGATGCTGAAGGAAGTTAGGGAATTCTAACAAAGTGTGTGACTACGGAAGCTCACGACGGTCCGTTCTACACATTCATCAAGGCTAACAGAGAGTAGTCCCAGTACCAAACTTAAGAAGATTCTAAGTGTCGTGGAATGAAGCCCCTAGACGGACCATCGTGCTTGAAACGGTTCATCGCACCTGTCCGTCTAGGGTAACAGAGAGTTGATGAAGAAAGCCGCAGAGATTTTTGCTAAGTCTGGAACGACGGAAGCCACGACGGTCCGTCGTAGTCACGATGGTCCATTACGAAGGTCGTCGACTCGGATGAGTTTTTGGCAGGTTTTTCCTTAAATAAATTCCCTCTTTTATTAGATTTAGTTTTATTATAAATAGTTCGAAAAGCCTCATTTTTGGGGTTAGACCTTTGAATATTTTTCAGTTTTATTTTCTAAGTATTCAACTCTTGATTTTGGGGATTTGATATTACTTTTCCGGAATCAATTATTGGTGTTCTTGTGATTTATTCAAGTTAATTTCTAAATTTTGTTTATTCTCATCAATTTAAACGCATGAATTCTTATATTATCAATATAAATTATGTGATTATTAGCATGGGTAACTAAACTCAATAACTATGGTTGTGAGAACCATGGGTAAATAACAAGGTAAAACCTAACTAAAATAACAATTCTAGAATAGTGTCTTGCATGTATTGCTAATTATTTCACTTAGCTGTCTTTTTAACGGATAGTCAATATTAGAACTCGTCTTATTTCTACTTGTTGGACTAAGGAGGTAGATAATAGGAAAAGAATTATCAACATATATAATTTGTCTATACCATCTAGTAGGCTAGTGTCGTTGGTATGAAGTAACAACTTAGTCATATATCGAATATGATGCTTAATATGAGGTTAAAGATAAGGTTTAGAAATGTAACAAACGTAACCGGACCAAGGTGCGGAGTGAAATTCTCTAGATGCCGGACAAAGGATTTAGAGATACCTAACTTATCACTCTGCATTCAAGATACTAGGAAAGGATTATTATACCTAGAATTACTGAGATAGGAGCATGTGGGGAACACTTGCGCCCTAGTTTCTCTCATTACTTGATTAAAACTCCAGTACTTGAACCTGTCACTTGTTTACTTTAATTTAGCTAATTTCTTTCATTAATCAAAACCCCTTTTTTGTTATTTGTTTTCGGAAAATAATTGACTAAATAGAATTAATAAGAGAATAAAGTTAAGTATTAACCATTTTCCTCGTGAGAATGATCTAACCTCACTAGTTGAGTTCTTTACTTGCTACGACCGTTTTTACTTTGTTTCAAAAAGTAAATTTGAGCGTATGACTTATCTATTATTTGAAAAAAAAAGGGAGGGAATAGTTAAAAAACTGAAAACCTCCATGCCCCAATAAATTATTTTTATGAAGAAAAGAGATAGGTGAACGTAGAAAATACAAAAAAGCAAAACAAAACACTAATTAGAAGAAAAGAAAAAGGAGAACATTTTCTGTCTGAAACTACACATTAAGTTTATGAATCAATATTTGATTCCTAGTGATTCAAAGCAGGACTTTGGAGCAATTGACTTTCGCTACGAATAATAAGGTACACAACTCTCTATATATCCTAGAATCCATATCTATAGCCAAACTCCGTAAATCTAAGAAATCAAATACAAATCTTCACCTTTTTCCTAAGATTTACAAAGTTCTGGTCATCGTCATCCCAAACCCTTTACATTATGTGTAGATATATTCAAAGTCTATCATTTGAGATAAATTATAGATCCAAAATTCGTCAAAAAAATATCGGCGTAGTTTTTCGTGACTATTTACCTAAAAATTTATGTCAATATTTTACCCCTCTCAACCTTTATCAAAATCCATCATTATCATTATCTCTTAAACATATATTCGATTGGTGTCGGATTTCGTATTATATTGTTATTGTTCTCTAAGTTTTTTATGTTTGTGTTGTTTCTTGAATTTTTTTTTTATTTCGTTTTCATGTTTAGTTTTAGTTTTATGCAATAATTTATTATGTTAGATCTTGAAAATAGTTTAGATGTTTAGTTTTTGTGTTAGTAGGTTAATTTTCTTTTGATTTTTCGGTCTTGATGAAATTGGTCAACATTGTGAGCCTATTTTAGAATTTTTAGATGGTCCAGTAGTGATTATTCAATCAATGAATAAAAGAAGTAGGTCAACTAAAAAGATATTTGGGCCTATTTCAAATTTTCAAATAACCCATATGATTTTTATTAAATTAATGAATAAGAAAAATGTGTTGTCTAAAATGATTGTTGGGCCTATTTAAAAAATATAGATGACCCATTAGGTATTATTCACTTAATAAATAAAATAAATGAGTCATCTAAAATAAAATTTGGGCTTATTTTAGAATTTTCAGATGACTCATTAGCTATTATTCAATTATGAATAAAATAAATGAGTCATCTAGAAGGGAAAAGACATTCTTTTAATTAATCTAGAAAAAAAGGAAAATTTCTTTGGTCATCTTTTATGGAAACTTGGGACAAGAAAGAGTCCAATGCATGTCATTGACTCTTAAATTTTCAAGAAGAGTGGGGATTTAATGCCCAACATCTATTTAAACCCCATTCTTCTTTCATTTTCATGAGGACACAAAAAAAACAAAGAAAAAAAGAGGAACAAAAATTGGAAGAGGGAAAAACATAACAAAAAAAGTCTTCTTCAAAAAAAATATTTTTCATCTTTGGTGGTCTTTAGAGTTTTATTAAGTGTGCTTCCATTATTTCCTTGTCATCAACTTTACGTATTTTTTTTACATTTCACAGGTAATCTTGAATGATTTTATATTATTTTATGTTTTGATTATGTTGTTTTTTGTATTAATTTTTTTATTTTGTTAAGTCTAATGTGATTCTCGTGTGATTATTTATCATTTCATTTAGTTTGTATTAAGTTTTTTGTTTGTAGGTAAATCTGTTGTGATTCTCATATGATTATGTTTATTTTTATAACATGTTTATTTATTACTGATTGGTGTTTAGTTTAATTTTACCTCATTATAGAATTAGTCAGTAAACTCATGCTTTGCTATAACAATCTCAGTCTTTTTTAATTTTTTTTTTGTTTAAAGTCAATTTAAAAATGAAAGAAAGAGTCTGTATTTTTTTTTTTGCGAAAATGTAAAACTGGTCATTTTTACAAAAAACAATAAATCTAATTAGTTTTTTTTCTTTTTTAAAAAAAAAATATAACAAAATTTTAAATAGCAACGTGTGTTCGTTTACGATCCTTGGTGCATATTTTTTTTTAAAAAAAAGGTTTTGTGTGCGGTTATGCTCCTAGGCCAATTAATTTTTTTCATTTTTTAAAAATAGTAACTAATACTCCCTGCGTCCCTATTTAATTTTACATATTTCATTTTATATTTGTCCATATTTACTTTTCCATTTTAACAAATTAAGAAAGAACAACATTTTTTCCCCAAAATGCCCCTATTTAATTACAGAAAATTTCTAGTATTACTAAGTTGTAATCCATGCTTTTTTGAACCAGAAAATACATTGATTATATTTGGAGAGTTGAATACTCTTTTAAGTTAAGGATAAGTTTGTAATTAATCTATGATAATAATTGGTATCTTAATATATGTGTCACTTCAAAAGTGGACAACTAAATAGGGACAGAGGGAGTTCAAATTGATTTATTTTTTTATTCCAAAAAATTATATGTAGAAAAATATAAGTTAATAAAGCTACCATGCTAGAACCACTAGACTCGGGGTGCCTCATACCTTCCCTCAGTCAATAGAATCCTCACCTGATCTTTGTTTTTCGTATACAAAAAATAATAAGTTTTTTTTGTTTAATTTAGGAATTACCGGGTGACTTGGAACACCTAAAAAACTCAATTCCTCTAAAACTAAAAAAAAAAAATTACTTTATTTTTTTTTAAAAAAAACCCATCATATTCTCAACAATTGTAAAAAAAATGAATAGGTGTGACAAATATGGAGACTCTGCGGAGGACTTTTTTTTTAGAATTCAAGTATTGTACATTGACTATTTTTTGTTATGTGGATAAATTTTGTGTTTATTGTTTAATTGTGTTATATCAATTATTCATTGTTATGATATTATGTATTATATATAAATTTTCTCTCTCGCACACTCGCTGTTACGCACTGTGTGTGTGGATACGCTCTACATGACATCTTTCTAGGATTAGCCAATGTGCGGTTACACACTTTATTCTAGGTTTTCACATATGTTAGGAAGGGTTGGACCACCAGTTAAGATGGAATAGGACTGCTATTTGTACACTAACTTTTCCAGGCTCGAGTTGTCCGCTGGAGTAAAGCCAATCTAGACACCTTCCATATAAATGCTAAATCTAGCAAAACTATCCTGGGTAGACTAGGTTTATTAGTATTGTGTGCATTTGACCTAGCAAAATATAAGATGGGTATCACTCTAGACTAAAATGTTCATTTTATGTGGTATGTGAAAAAAAATTGGTTCAGAAGATGTTTAGATTGTTGACTAGCTTCAAAGTAACTTTGTGAGTTTTAACTTTTATTTCGAAAACAGGTTTAAATAAAAGGGGCAGTCTTCAAAAGGCAAGTCTTTTTTTTTCTAATGAACTGCACACACATTATTCTCATTAAAAGAGATATGTAGGTATCCCTTCTTGGGTTCAGTGTTTGTAAAAATGGGTGTTTTATCTCTTTTTTTCAAAAAAATAATTACTTACTTTTCTTTCCTCCCTCGATTAGAGAGTTTCATAAAATTTCAATTATATTTTATTTAAAGGTACAAATGACACATTCTACCAGAGGACAGAGTTCCAAAAGTCCTAGAAGCAAAGGAATTGCAGAGTTCATGATCGTTGACATAATACCCAAAGATTTATGGTAATTATGGACAAACATGGGAAGTCATGATAAAAAGAGAATAAAATAACATTTGGGGTATCTAGTGCATCTAATAGAGATTAACCCTAGAAAGGATGTGATCGAGGCATCAATTCTATCTTTGATCCGAAAAATAATGTATTTATATTTTCTGAATTTGAAATGACATCAAATTTAGAAAAAATTACCAGTTTCACGTGGAAGGTGTCCCGTGTTAGAGGCACTAATCTACGCAATAATAGACCCATAATTCTAAAACATGTTGATGTAAAAAAGTTCCTTGAACTCCTCAAGATAAATCAAATATAGAAAGAGAGTTTGAAAATTGGTAGATCACACTGGACTTTCTATTAGAGAGGTAAGACCAAAAGGATGGACTCAAAAGTGTATAATCCTCTAACAAGTTCTCATGACTTCTCTGCACAAATCCATCCACACACCTTTATTTCAGGTTACACAAAACAATCATTAAGCATCATAATGTGGGTACAGAAATATGAATTTATGACTTTGGATCAACATCGAGTGAGTTCCAACTAACATTACATTTAAGATTCTCAAAATGATCTCACAATAAAATTTTAAGGGGACTCCACTACATGTATGTCCCAACAAGCACATCAATTCATGAACAATCACCAAGCATATACCATATAGAGGAAACAATCCTTAGTTCATTAACACATAAAAACTTTTACAAATAATGCAATAGTTAGAGGGGGATAAAAATTTCCATAAGGTAACATCTAGGGTAGAAACCTCACTTGCTAAGACTTGGATTCTTCAAGGCTTAGGTTGTCCTCTCTCAATTATCTTCATGTCAAATGAGATTATTCACTTTAATTCCTTAAGTTGGGAGATTTTCTACTAATTTGTACTTTCAAACAAGAGTCTGCATCATATTTTAATGCTGAATCTATAGACTAGAACTCTTGGACCTTCTATGGCTTTCCTTGGGAGTAATTTTCTGTGGAATAAGTTATGAAGGAGATGTGATAAGATTGATTCTTTATAGGGTACCTTTCTGAAGTTTTCACTAAATAAAGTTGATAAATAATATGGTTCTTTAATTTAAGCAAGCAGGTGCATCATGTCTTTAATTTCTGCCACAAGTTTTTAAGTAGGTGCATCACCTACTGCCCCTTTTTACTTAAATTTCAATCCACTTATTCTTAGTAGGTGCATCATCTACTTTTCCTTTTCACTTGAAATGTAGTCCACTAATTCTATGTAGCTGCATCACCTACTTTCCTTTTTGACTTTAAACTTTAGACTCAAATAACACCTTATGATCTCAAGTTCAAATAATTCCATCAATTTCAACTTAATCAGGTCACATTAAAATCTACCAGACAGTTTACCTTAAACCTATTATATCGTCACTAGTTGCATAGGAAACCGAGTCCATAACTATACCACAAGGAAATTTATAAGCTCTATATAATTAGAACTAGTACACATAGAATATGGGGTGCTACATCTCCCCCCCCCCCAATGATTATTCGTTCTTAAATGATAAGTGCTTATGATAGTTCAGTTAAAATTGGAATTTCACCTACAGATTTGTGAGAGTTACCATTGTAAATAGTATTATCAAAAATCCATAGAGTAACCTAAAAACATATAGACAAGTCTATCATAAAATATCAATAATTTTGGTTCATGATATTATAATATAAGAAATTAAGCCCCTTTCTTGACCACGTAATTCACTAAAGATACACAAGTAGTACTAATAAAAATAAAGTCTTTAATATACATAAAATATATATATGCAAATGACATATCAAATGAGAAAATGATAGTAGGATTTATGATCATATAAGAAGACCACATGATCTCAGATCTTTATCTTGATATTTAGAATGAGAGTGCTTATTTGCGATCGCTACTATATGCTATTACCATGTACTTTATGTAATATTAAAGTCTTTTCACAATACTTTAGAGGAGGTTACACCATTTTATCTTAGCTTCTGGGCCTTACAATCAAGAATAAGTACAGTATTTCACAAAAAACTTATATGGAAAGGAAACATAAAATTTTATAGGCCTAAACTATCGGGGCTCTACTTTCCCTTCTCATTTATCTTATGATTCTTTTCAAAGGTGGGTCTTACAAAAATGCATGGCTATTAATATTAACTCTAAATTTTATGCCGCACCTTTGGATAGAGAATTATCCTAAGTTATTTGTCTATGGGTATGATAAAATTTACATATATCCCCAACCGTTTCTAGTAAAAATACTCACTACATAATGATACAAGGAAATTATTTCAAATATGTGCAACACTCAAGTAAATAAACACAGAGGGCATAATATAGAGATAAACAAGTCACATTGGGTATGATACCTAGGCAGATAAGCACAAAAGGGAGAGCATAATATACATGCACTAAGTTATAGAAATATGTGGTGTACAAATGCATATTGTTAATGGGGTGGTGTGTGAATGAATGAGTTGTACGTAATGTAGGAAATGGACTAGATGAGCACATGATGTATGAGTATTAAAGCTACAAAATATGTAATGTGTAAACAGGTAGACTATAATATATGTAGACATAAAATAAAATGAATTACGAAACTCAAATAAAACTAAGCAAGTGCATTATATCATTTTATAGGTGGAATAACATGTCAATGAGTACACATATGAAATATAAGCAAGTGAGCACCATGATACATGGCCAGAACAACTATATGGGCTTTATTGTTTAAGCAAGTAGGCAATGTGGCATGTAAAATATATAGAAAGTGTCATATTATCAATTAGCTTGCGGTAACCACACAATACCAATAAGTGACATAAGGAAAGTAACCACTGTAGTAAATAAGATGTGGATAAAAGGTCTTGCGAAAACATATAGTAATATGCAAGGGTTCACTGAAGTGAATAACACTTACATGCAAGCATTCTATGATATTAGAAACCTGTGGAAAGAAATCCATAAAGGGCAAATGATATACAAATAGATAAGTTATAGAAAATCAAGAATGGTAATTACATAAAAAATCATCTTTTAGAACTACAAGATACGCTATAGAACCACTATACCATAATAAGGGCAAACACACTGTCTTAAGCATTAAGTCACGGGTTGGATAGTTCAGCTCATATTCCTTACTTTCCCCAAAGCACCTAAAATTTATTTAACAATCTACTCTCTACAATCTCCTAAGAATTCTTATAGGTGTTGTTCTATTGTAACATGGCTTCTTTCAAGGTCAATATAAATACTACAGTTGATAAAGAGAAAAACAATCCTCATTAGTTCATCTTTTGGAATAGGAGGCCTTGGTCAACTTTACCTTCGTTACTAACTTGTGTTACATCACACTCAATGTTTGGTGCCTTTTGAAGGTCAAAATAATAAAATAAGTAGTGAATCTTGAATGCACCACAAAACAAGAACTCTAATATCAAGTACCTATATAGTTATATCATCATTGATATTGTCTTAGATTTAACTTCTTTGGGGTAACTAGATAGGTCTGACCAAACTAATAGATTCCTTATTTTTTTTTATAACAAGTGACGGTGCTCCTACTCTTTTCTCATGCAAGATAGCAAAAAAGAACGACTAGCATATGATCAAATTATTTTCTCTTCCTTAATTGGACATTGATTGATAAATCATTATTGCATATATTAAATGAATCTTATTGTAGCTCTATTCAATTTGATAGAAGTCTATACATATAATGCTCTACTTCTCTTTTGTACTATGTTGTAGATGTCCATGTATCTTCTATCTAGGTGACCTTTCTATTCCCCTTTTTTTTCTTGATTTTATCAAGACTTAAATCAGTACTATAATAACTTTTCTATCTAACAAATGTTCACAAATTTATAATGGAAGAATTGATACTTTATCCATGCCTCATACATAACAATCATTCTTTATAACCACATATATCACTCTTCTGTAGCATCCTCACATCATCCCTACTCTTAGTTTTATGGAATTTTCATATCCCATCTCTTTCTAACTAGAAGCTCTATCTACATATTTGTCCTGTGTCATTGAAGCTTCATTCTCACATGCTTCCTATCTAACAATTATCATTTAACAATATCTAGTACCCTCATGTACTCTAATCTCACTATTTACAGCCTGACTAATCACAACTTAGGTCTTACCAATCAATTTTCAATTTGTTAACCTTACCCTTTAGTCACATACTAATTCTCAATAGCCAACATATAGATCATAATATTAACTACCGTAAATATATCATTTGTAACAATTGGCGCACTTATCCCTAAGTTTTTAGCAATTAAAAGATTAAAAATGTTATTAGTAATTATTTGGGTTGCTGACACATTATATAAAATACAAATGTTAACATTCTTGAGATGATATGTGGTGATAATTTAAGCCTTCGTAGTCAGTTAGGGATATCTCTAGTAACAAACATTGTTGCAATGATACATCCACCTATCAGATTATCTCACTATATTCTTCCAACTAAAAGAAATTCGTTCAACAACATCAATTTCGACGACATGTGTAACACTAAAAATTCTATGTAAATCATAGACTAAGAAAAAGTGACCTTCATAAGAATAGATCCTATAAGTATGTAGGAAATATAGAACTCAAAAGTTTGTTACATCCTCTTAAGAAAACGTTCCTAGAAATGCCACAGCTAGTAACCAATAATTCTTTTAAGAATAAACTATTTCTTTCTCAATTTAACTTATGTGATTCAAATGGTAAAAATGGAACTTTAGATTAAAATAACATAAAAGCCTTTACTTACCTTATGGAGTGAGACGGTCGGATAAAATGAGCTCAATCTAGTCAAAATTTTGGGAACTTAAGAGACTTTTTGTATGTCACAAGTTAACACTTTACCAACCTTTAACCTTAACCATAGTAAGCATAACATGCATAACATGATCAGCTATAACTGGAAATTCACTTCTTAATTTTGCTCTATCACACAATCTTGATTATGAAGGAAGGTAACATTTTCTAAATATCCAAGAAGCCCCCTAATTATAAATGTGGCATGCAACACATTTATAAATAAGGATCTACTAGACACGACTTTGTAGACTCCCTAGGATGAAGTGCTCTGATACCACTTTTGTCACACCCCAATCCTAGGTGAGGAAGACAAGTACCGTATGAACACATGTTTTACATGTGACCTATGATGAGAAAGTGAACTGCTATGCAGATAGATTTATTAATAAGAACATTTATATACAACACATGTTGACTTTCTTAACCGATAAATGTGACAAGTGAAATTATGAATAAAAGTTATAGCTTTACAATGTCTAAAAAGCCTCTACTTGAATCTATGACAGTACGAATATGATAATATGCATAGTAAAGACTCGGCAAAGCCTAAGTGAATCTGGATCTCACCAATAATTGCTGAGTATTATGTTCTTCTATTGGGCAGATCTACTAGTTCAATACTTGTACCTACAACATGAATGGAAGTGTCTCAAATGAGGGACGTCACAACGAAAGAATGTGCTAAATATTTAAGGCATAGTAAAACCATATGTAAAATGAGAGATGAAGTGAAACAAAATTAAAATGGATAGGTATTTGAGACTACGTTTGCTTATACTTGTGGAATCGTGTAAATTCATTTCATTACTTTGATGTACGTTATAATCTTTATAAGGCATATGATACAAATGGCAAGCTGATCACTAGTAAAAAAGGATGACTGATGCTAGGCATTTTAAACCCTGGGATGTTTTCCTCATAATTTCCTAAACTGGGATCGAATCATGCTAGGCTTTCGCCCCTAAGCTGCCACCCTTCTATACCGATTGGGATTGACCCATGCTAGGAATTTTCCCCCTTGGCTACCAGCCGTAATGAAAATACTACTTTATATAGTTTCTTTAATCTTTGATATTGTTGTTTATCAGTTCATAACTCTTTTGAGATTGTTCTTTGGATAATCATAAATATTTTTAGATTATACTTTTGATGGACAGTATATTTTTTGTGATTATTGCTTTGGTGCTCATAATCATTGTTGAGATTTGTAACTATGGACGAGTAGTACAAGACATATAATTATGGATTTACGATAACAATGACATGGAAAGAAAATGTGACACCAACATAATACGTAGGAGCTTATATGATTCAGTTTAAATTTTAACGTTTCAAATTGATCGAAGCACATCAAGTGAAGAAATTCAAAATTCAGAAGAGAGATTAAACTATATTTGATGGAAAAATACTCACTAAATAATACCAAGTAAAAGGTATACATGAACGTGGAACCAATGGAGGATGTGGGAAGGTTCAACTTAAGGACGGATACATATTCCAAGTAAGTACGTATAAAAATGTAAAATAGAGCAAATAGGGATCTTGTTATAACATTATGACTAAGACAATGAGAGTAATAATATGCAATGAAGGAGATATATGAATGTGCGAAAAGATGACATAAATGATGGAGTAGACAGTTGAGCTAAGGTTAGAAGATAAATGAAGTTTGTATATCAAACATATATACATTTGTACCATGTATAATATAGGATCATTTTGATTTATATAAATGGATTATGTAACAAGGGAACTTTTACGAAGAAACATGTTAAAACCTTTAATTCTAATACTTGGTAATATAAGCACATGCATTTAGTAATAACCTAGTATTCAAGTACTCACTTTAATGCTGGAGGGAGTAGGAAACAGTCACTACCAAGGGAACTTAGAAAGCTTGGTTTGTAATATAGGTGTTGAATTCTTTCCAATGACATAGGAAATCAAATAGCCATACATAACTTGCTCCACAACTTTTGATATTACAATTATTTAACAGTCTTTCTTTAATATTATTTATTATAAAATGGAGTAAATAATTAAATTAGTAATAGTAGCTGATCAAAGAATTTGGGATACTTGATAGGACCAAAATAGTACCTGGTAGTAAATTTGTAATTGATCCCATCAATGGTGTTCTTCATAACAATTCCTCTAATTTTTTAATATCATACACCCTAAAAGGTCCTCTGAAACTCCTTGGGCACGTTTGTAAAATAATATACAAAGGGATGGAAGGTGTAAGCTCATGGAACACTCAATAAAGTTTCATATATAGACACTCTCAATGTTGTATCCTCTAACAAGTTTCCATGACTTCTCTGCCCACATCCTTCCACAACCCCTTCTTTTATGATATACAAAATAGTCCCTAAGAATCACAATGTGGAAATAGCAATATTAACTCATGACTTCTGATCAACATCCAGTGAATTCAAACTAATTCATTTAACATTCTCAAAACGAGCTCACATTCAAAATTTAAGTGAACTCCACTCCATGTCTGTCCAAACAAGCACACTTGGCCTGAATATTAACAAAGCTCACACCATATAGAGTCAACTCTCCTCTATTAATTAACATATACAAATATTTACAAATAATTCATAAACAAGAGAGGGATGAAAATGCAACGACCCGGGAGTACCCCCTTGGCGTCACACAACATGCTCGACATCTCGATGCTCTTATACAAGCCTCTTGGCATTCATTCATCACAAAACTATAAAAATTAGTATGGAATTTAAACTTTTCACAATAATTCAATTAGGAAACTTTTTATAAAACATAAGAAGAACAAGTCTCATGACAAGCCTCCTTAGACACATCTCATTATTATAGGGTCACAACCCTTACATAGAAAAGAAACTTATGTCTAATACAAAGTAATTAATGAAAGAAAAATTAAAACATCCTTTTCCTCGACAATATGAGGAGATGCCAAGTCTTTCGAGAATTTTCTTTCCCAAGCTTGTACTATAGGAATCCTCACTTGCCACTATAACACTTTGAAAATCCAAGACGAATCTTAGAGCCCAAAATTGGTGCCATGGGGCCTAAGCACTGTTTTAAGACCTATTTTAATGAATGTAGGTAATTTAGGAAGTTTAAGAACTAAAACGTCAAACAACATCCGTGACTTTCAAAAACTAGTTCTAAGGGGTACTAGCGTTCCTTAGCCTATTTGACTAGCTTCTACGAAGTGGAAATACATGAAATTAGGTTGAAGGGTGAAAAAAAAGTGTTAAGGATGATTCGTAGTCTAAATGTCCGGGTAAAAATTCCCAATGACCAACCAAGGTCCCTTAATGAGAACCATAGAACGTATGAGGCAACACTGCCTAGGAAGTGTGCAACCAGGAGAAGCCATAAATGGATCCTGTATGGACCGACGGGGAGTCGATGTCCACCGTCGTCCCAAACTTATACAAAATTTTGGAAGCCCTTAGATTCGAGTCTTTGAACTCAACACGGTTGTGCAGCATGGAAGGCACAGTGCCCGTCGACTCACAGATGGACTGTCGACGGGGTTCTGTCTATGAGGGTCCATTTTTCTTCACAATTTAAGTTAAGTCAAATTAATATAATTAAGGGGTTTAGGGTTTATTTAGGTATTAAAGGAAGATTAACTAAATATTCGTCCTTATCCCTTCTTTCTCTCTCTATTTTGAAACCACCATCGAAGACAAGATAGGGGGAGGTTTTGGGTGCTGGAAAGGGACGATTTCACCATAAAATCTTTATCCAACATTAAATTATGGGATCTAATTCACCTTTGAGACTCTTTCTTCAAAGGGTTCCTTCAAAATGGATTACAAAAGTTAATTTTTCATTTGGGTTTCGTCCAATTACAAAATTGATGTTTTGAACTGAGTTTTTTATGGTTTATTTAGGATATAATTTATATATTAATTTTTTTTAACATGATTATAAACAATTGTGATAGTTTTGTTTAATTTGAAGAATGTGATCCTTAACCCTAGGTTGATCTTGAGGTAAATTAGGTTGTGATTAATTAAATTGTCTTGTTAATTTGTTAAATCACTATTAGATGATGTTGTTGCACCATTCATTAGAAAATTATAATGAATATTTGTAGTTCATGCTAATCTTGAGAACTGATCTAGGTTATGAAAATTAGCTTAAGTAACTGTGTTTTAAGCATTGCTTTGGTGATGAATTATGGTTTAGTAAATCTTCTAGTATTATTATCATGTTGATTATTTAATTATGATGATGAAAATCAAAATTGGATTGAATTGGGGTTTTGTGGTAAGGCCTAAATGATGAACCTTGAAGGAGGCTTCGTAAGCCTTAGAATATCTATCTTTACTTCAAAATATGATTAATTGTGATTAAGTCATGATGTTATATTGGATTATGCCTTATATTAGGATAATAGAGTTGTAAGATTTTTAATTGAAATGTCTTGATTATGGTTGTGAGGTTGATTAAGATGTAAATGCTATAAGGATGGTGATGTATATCAATATGTTTTATTATAAATTGAATTGTAATGTGTTAACCTCACCTCTATGAATTGTGATGAAAGGATTTATACTCATACAATTCTTATTGTGCTATTGATGACGATGATTATAACAGGGGTAGACCCTATGACATAAACTAAGCTATGATTGATAATTAAAGGCTTTACAACATTTCAAAAAGGAACTCTAGCTTAGCACCGAGTGAACTAGGTTGAGGAGTGTCCCTTCCCACATAGGGAAGATAGGAGCGCTACATTACTCTTGAGATTGGAGACTATAATGCATGGAGCATAAAGAGGGTCCCAACTTATATCTAATTTCATGAACTATGTTTCCCCCATCGAAATACTAGCTAGTGGATCCATGTAGTTGCTATATTTTATGCTTTCATACTACCTTGGCAAGTAGTCCACCCTATTTCAGTTTGGGGTTTCATGACACCGGATTCAACAGTATCTCATATGGTCTATGTCGGTTAGGGAAAGATGTTTTCAAAAGGTAAAATGAATTAAAGGATTTGAACTCTAACTAGGATAATCTAAGGGGTCTATCTTAGTCTAGATAGTGGTGTGAGACTCTACCTAAGCCTTGCACTAGTTAGCCTTCAAAGGAGTCTTAGGAGGATGTTCTTATATATGATTATGTTATGATAATATATGATATGTACATAATGAACTTGCATATTTTTGATACTATATGTTGATTAGTTCACTTATGAGTATGTATTGAATAATATTGTTAAAATAAGATGAAATTTATATCTAAATGTTATATTATGTGAAGTTGGACATTGGTTATGGTTTCTTGTTGAGGCTATTTGATTGAGTAAGGTTATGGGGCTTTGCTTGGTCATTGAACTTGTTGACTTGATACGGATTCATGAGTAGTTGTCTGCTTATTATTATATAATTGACTCTTATTAAAACTTGTGATGTTATTCCTTGATGATAGGTTTGTAGTACATCATGGATTCAAGTATTTTGGGATACAAATTACATGTTTGAGTTAGCAAACATATTTGGTTGATTGGTATTACTAGCTTGATTTTGCATTAGACTTTTAAAAAGGTAAAAATGACATGTATTGACAAAATTTCCCTTTTTAGCATGTTTTGATCTTATATGTGCATATGTTCTCATGCTTATTATATGTGGAGTACTTATCCATCTTATTCCTTTTTCCCAAATATTTTAGGTTTCGGGTGTTCAAGGATCATTCGAGATGACTTAAAGAAGGCTTGGATACTTTCTATCATCCAAGTGGGTAGGTTCTCACTCTCCGAGGGCGATGCTATTGTCTTGCTTATGAAGCTCCTTTATTTTCTATGACTTTTATGTTCATTCCAGTTTCATTGTGTACGACTTGTATAAGCCTATATGTGGCTTGTTTATCTTT
This sequence comes from Solanum habrochaites, assembly GCA_027704765.1. Taxonomy (NCBI): domain Eukaryota; kingdom Viridiplantae; phylum Streptophyta; class Magnoliopsida; order Solanales; family Solanaceae; genus Solanum; species Solanum habrochaites. Next base: position 20,076,181 of record JAKWJA010002495.1, on the reverse strand, counting down.
GATGTACGACTATGCCCAAATTGTTAAGATTATTTAAATGGAATGAGATGAGAAAACCTTTGAAACTATCTTCTATCTTATATATATATGTGTGTGTGTGTGTGCTGTAAAGGTAGAAGGCTATGTAACATTCCTATATGATCGTCTATGTGTACTTGATACGACTATATGATATATATGTAGAGGTCTATGTATACCTCCAAATATATGTAACAAATTTTTAAATTTTTCCGCATTTTCAACCTACGAATGTAATGACATGAGACTAAGAGGCTACTATTAGTCCTTGCAAAAGGTCGATAATGTCGATTACATCTAGGAGGTAAACTCGGATGTGACAAACTTGGTATAAGAGTATGAGGTTGAATATCGTAGAGTTATGTCTCTCTCTCTACCACGTCTATGTATATTTGCATTCACAATTGTGAAGCGTGCCACACTTATGAATAGGAACCTATGTGATGCTAGGAACCACTCTCTTTGTTGGAAATCCTATATCGTATCGTTCGAGTATACTTATGGTGTGCTTTTGCATCAAATCTTATTGTTGTGCTTATAGAGAAATTGAACACTCGAAGAAATGCGGGTCGAAGACTTGAAGAGGAAATTGCCAATGCGGGATCTCCTCCCCGTGGTGAGAAAGTTCCTCTACTTGAAGAAGATGCTAGTGTTGACCAAGGTCCGACCAATCCTTCCCCCTTGAAAGATGGAGATATAAGGAATGACCTCATTCAATTGGCTCAAGCCGCCACTGTCAAGTCCCACTATATGACGACCCAAGCTAACCGGGAGCTTGTACCCCTTCTTCATCAAGAAGTCAGTAGTATGGCTTCCCATCTAAGGGACTTCACTCGAATGAACCCTCCTACCTACTATTGGTCTAGGGTTGAGGAAGACCCCCAAGAATTAATCAATGAAGTTGATAAGATACTTTTGTCTATGGGGTTCACCACAAGTAAGAAGACCGAGTTGGTCACTTATAAACTCAAGGAAGCGGTACAAGCATGGTATATGCAATGGAGGGATAATAGGCCATTGAGTGTTGGTCCGTTGACTTGGGAATCTTTAAGAAGTCTTTTCTTGATCGGTTCTTTCCTAGGGAGATGAGCGAGGATAAAGTGGTGGAGTTCATCAACCATCTCCAAGGAGGTATGAGTTTTCATGAATACTCTTTGAAGTTCACTAAGTTGTCAAAATATGCTCCTTCTTTGGTTTTCGATCCTAGAAATGAAATGAATCGCTTTGTGATGGGGGTATAAGATTATTTGCAAAAGGAGTGTCATTCGGCTATGCTACACGACAACATGAACATTTCTCGTCTTATGGTGCATAACAAGAATGTAAAAGAGTCAATGTCTAGGAGGAAGAGTAATGATGCTAAGAGGAAAAGATCTTTTGATTGAGGTTCTTCAATGAATAGGCTTGAGATACAAAATAAGCATAGATTTAACAAGCGGGTTACAAGTTAAGTCCCTTTGAAGTTCCCAAGAGCTAGTTGTTATAGGGTATCTAACCCTAAATTTAAGAAGGGAAAAGGTACTAATTCACCAACCGAGAATCCAACTTGTTGAAAGTGTGGCAAGAAGATTTATGGTGATTGCCTTAAGGGGACGGATAATTGTTTTTGTTGTGGGAAGAGTAGGAACAAGGTTATGTATTGTTGTCAAGACAAAGGTAGTGGTAAATATCAAGCAAGTGGTTCTAGTGATGCTCCAAAAAAGAACCGCTACTATTCTCTCCACTCAACGGGTGAGCAAGATACTTCTCCTGACGTGGTGACCTGTATGTTGAAAATCTTCTCTATTGATGTATATGCCTTAATTGATTGAGGCGCTACTTTATCCTTTGTTACTCATCTAGTAGCGAAAAAGTTTGATATTTACCCGATATTTTGCATGAACCTTTTATAGTGTGTACTCCAGTTGGTATGTCAGCTGTTGCTAAAAGGGTATATAAAAATGTCCTATAATGTTTCTCAATAGATTTTTTTATGTTGAACTAGTAGAACTCGATATACATGATTTTAATAATATATTGGGTATGAATTGGTTGCATGCTTGCTTTGCTTCTATTGATTGTAGGATAAGGGTGGTGAAGTTTATATTTCTAAATGAACCCGTTGTAGAGTTGAAATGGGGAAACATTATTGCTAGAGGTTGTATCATCTATTGTCTATAATCATGCAAAATTATCTCTAAAGGTTGTATATATCATATTGTAAGAGTCCAAGATCTAGACTCCGAAATTCCCCTTCATTGAGTCTGTCCACGTAGTGACTGAATATTCAGAGGTTTTTCATAATGTTTATCTCGGTATTTATCCCTAAAAAGAAATTGACTTTGGTATCAATTTTCTACAAGAAAGAAATCACATTTAAATTCCTCCTTATCGGATGGCTTCGGCCGAATTGAAAGAGTTGAAGGCTCAAATCAAGGATTTACTAGACAAAGGCTTCATAAGACCTAGTATTTCTCCATGGTGTGCTCCCGTTTTGTTTTTAAAGAAAAAGGATAGGTCCTTGAGAATGTGTATTGATTACCGCCAACTCATCAAGATTAGCATTAAGAATAAGTATCCTCTTCCTCTGATTGAGGACTTGAGATCGGGGAATCACCAACTTAGGGTTAGAAGTGAGGATGTACCAAAGACGACCTTTTCGACTAGGTATGAGTACTATGAGATCTTACTAATGTTTTTCGGTCTCACTAATGCTCCGGCGCCGTTTATGGACCTAATGAGTAGAGTGTTTCGAAATTACCTAGATTCATTTGTCATTATCTTCATTGATTATATCTTAGTATATTTGAAGAATGTGGGTGACCATATGGGTCATTTTATGGTGGTATTGCAAACTCTTAAGGAACATCATTTTTTTGAAAAATATAGCAAGTATGAGTTTTGGTTGAGATCTGTGGCATTTCTTGGGCACATCATCTTTAGTGAGGGAGTTGAGGTAGACACAAGGAAAATAGAGGCAATGAAGAGTTTACCAAGACCATTAACTCTGACTGATATTAGGAGTTTCTATACTTTAGCGAGTTATTATCAGAGGTTCGTGGATGGTTTTGCATTGTGACGCATCCCGAGTGGGTTTGGGGTGTGTGCTTATGCATCACGGTAAAGTAATACACTATGCCTCTATGAAACTTAAGGTAAATGAGAGTAACTATCCCACTCATTACCTTGAGTTAGAGGCCGTTGTGTTTGCTTTGAAAATTTGGAGGCATTACTTGTACGGTGTACATGTCGATGTCTTTACCAACCATAAGAGTCTCCAATATGTGTTTACCCGAAAGGAGTTGAATATCCGAAAAAAAAGGTGGTTAGAATTGTTGAAATATTTTGACATGAGTGTTCTTTTATCACCCCAGCAAGGCTAAGGTTGTTAAAGATACCCTATGTCGTATGACTATAAGTAGTGTATTTCACATTGATGAGGCCAAGAAATACCTAGTGAGGGATGTACATAGGTTGGATAGGTTGGGGGTGAGATTAGAAGATTCTTTGGATGGTGGTTTCATGATCCATGATAACCCTGAGTCATCATGGGTGGTTGAGGTAAAGTCCAAGAAACACCTTGACAAATTAGTGATGGAGTTTAAGGAAATGGTCCTCGACAAGCTTAATGAGGCATTTTCCCTAGAAGGATGATATATTAAGGTGTCAAGGGAGATTACGTATTCCCAAGGTGGATGGGTTGAGAAACTGGATCCCAGAAAAAGCCCATAGGTCCCGCTACTCAATTCATTCCGGTTCGACTATAATGTACCATGACCTTAGGAAAATTTATTTGTTGGAAGGTATGAAGAAGGACATAGCGGAGTTTGTCGCTAAGTGTCCAAATTGCCAACAAGTAAAAGACGAACATCAAAAGCATGGTGTCTTACTACAAGAGATCCAAATTCCTACCTGGAAGTGGGAAAACATTAATTTATATTTTCTGATGGGTTTACCTCAGACTCAAAGTTCATATGATTCTATATGGGTGGTTGTGGATAGGTTTACTAAGTACGCTCTCTTTATTCCTATCAAGTGTACTTATTCGGCGGAATATTCTGTGAGGATCTTCATAGAAAGATTGTATGTTGCCATGGGGTTTCGTTATTCATCATATTAGATCGGGGTGCACAATTTACATCTAGGTTTTTGAGGTTATTTCAAAAAGGGTTGGCTTCTAAGGTGAAGTTGAGTAACGTTTTTCATTCCCAAATGGATGGTCAAGAGGAATGCACTATTCAAACCCTCAAGGTTATGCTTAGGTCTTGCAATATTGATTTTAAAGGGAAGTTGTATAAACATTTTCCTTTGGAGGATTTCTCCTATAACAGTAGTTTTCATTCATCAATTCCATGGCTCCATATGGAGCCTTGTATGGTAGGAGGTGTAGGTCTCCTATTGGATGGTTTGAAGCGGTGAGCCTTCGATTCACAATCCCGATTTGATTTATAAGACATTGGAAAAGGTTCATATCATAAAGAATCGGTTGAAAATGGCCTATAGTTGACAAAAGTCTTATGCCAATCATAGGAGAAGGGATTTGGAGTTTGAAAAATGTGATAAAAAGTGTATTTGAAAATTTCACCAATGGAAGTAGTGGTTAGATTTGGCAAGAAAGGGAAGTTAAGTCCTCGTTATGTGGGTCCCTATGAAATCTTGGCAAGGGTTGGTAAGGATGCCTATGAATTGAAACTTCCTAGTGAATTGTCTTCGATTCAACCAATTTTCCATGTTTCTATGTTGATGATGTGTATCGGTGATCCCGAGTCTATTCTTCCTATTGAGGGTTTGGGTGTCAAGGATAACATCTCTTATGAGGAATTTCCGGTTCAAATTCTTGATAGGATTGTCAAGAAGTTAAGGAATAAAAAGGTGGTTTCAATAAAATAGTTATGGAAGCATCACCTTGTTAAGGGTGCAACATGGAAGGCCGAGGACGACATGAAGTACCTTTACCCTCGTCTTTTTGATAATTAAGGTATTCATTCTTTTTATATTATAAATATGACTAGAAATTGAAGTTTAATGATTTTTGGTTAAGTCTTGTAAAAATGTGAATTTTGAGTTGCATTACAGTGAAATTAACATTTGAACTTTGTGCTAATTGACTCATGTAATGTATGTTGAGCTCATCTGTGTTGTAATTAGATAATACCTCATGATGAACTGTTTTGAGCCTTATGTGTGATAATTGGAGTTTTGAAATTTTCCTTGTTGAAATGATATGATATATGTTGATTTGATAAGGTTGATTTGTTAGGCTGCTAGTCTTAAGTCTATTCCTTCCTTCAAAAGAGTTTTAGTGTCATTCGAGAATGAATGTTCCTTGGGAGGGGGGGGGGGTAATGTAACACTTTGAAAATCCAAGACGAGTCTTAGAGCCTAACATAGGCTACATGGGGTCTGAGTATTGTTTTAAGTCCTATTTTAATTAATATAGGTCATTTAGGAAGTTTAAGAAATAAAACATCCAAGAACATCCGTGAAATTAGGTGGAAGGGTGTATAATAGGTGTTTAGGATGATTCGTGGTCGAAACATCGAAGTACGACTTTCCAAGAACCAACCAAGGTCCCTTGAGGAGGACCTTAGCATGTAGAAGGCAACCCTACCTAGGTAGTCTGCACCCACAGGAAGCCATCAAAGGCTCGTGTGTGGATCGATGGGGCATGGATTCCCACAATCGTCCCACACTTAGCAAAAATATTGGAAGCCCTCATATGCAAAGTCTCTGAATTCAATGACAGTTGTGTTGCACGGAAGGCACAATGACCGTCGACTCACACACGGATTGTTGTGAACTGAGTTGTTTATGATTTATTTAGGATATAATGTATAGATTAACATGTATTTTAACTTAATTATGATCAATTGTGACAGTTTGGTTCAATTTGAAGAATATGATCCTTAACCATTAACCGTAGGTTGATCTTGTTTTAAAATGGGTTGTGATTGATTTAATTGTCTTTTTTATGGGTTAATCACTATAACATGATGTTGTTGCACCAATCATAAACAAATTAGGATGAATTGTTGTCTTTCATGCTAATCTTGAGAAGTGATCAAGGTTATGGAAATTGGCCTAAGTAACATTGTTTTACGCATTTATTAGGTATTGAATTATGGTATAGTGACTCTTCTAGTATTTTTATCATGTTAATTATTGAATTATGATGTTGAACATCTAAATTGGAATTAATTGAGTTTTTGTGGTAAGGGATAAATGGTGAACCGTGAAGGATCATTGGTAAGCCTTAGAATACGTATATTTACTTCAAATTGTGGTTAAGTCAAGATGTTATATTGGAGTATGCCTTGTATTAGGATTGGTAGGGTGGTATGATGGTGAATTGAAATGTCTTCATTATGGTTGTAAGGTTTATTAAGATGTAAATACTATTAGGAGGGTGAATGATTTATCAATGTGCCTTATTATGATATGAAAATTTTAATGTACTAACCTCACATAAATTAATTGTAATGAAAAGAATTATACTCGTGCAATTCTTATTGAGCTATTGATGATGTTGAATATACAAGGGGTATACCCTATGAACTAAACTATGTTATGATTGATAATAAAGTCTTAAAGACATTTCAAAAAGGGTCTCTACCTTAGCACCGAGTGAACCAGAGTGAGGTGTGTCCCTTCCTACATAGGGAAGGTAGGATCACTATTGTATTCTTGAAATGTGAGAATACAATTCATGTAGCATAAAGAGGGTCCCAACTATCTAGTTCTTAAACTATGTTGCCCCCATAGAAATACTAGCTTTTGATCCACGTAGTTGTTATGTTTCATGTTTGGTACTACCTTGGCAGGTAGTCATCCTTCCTTTGGTGTAGGGTCTTTTGACACTGTATTTCACACTAACTCATGTGGTATATGTCATAGGGAAGGATGTTCCTAAGGGGTATAGCTTAGTCTAGGTAGAAGTATGGGACTCTACCTAAGACTTGCACTTGTTAGACTTGAGGCGAGTCTTAGGAAGATGTTCTTATGTATGATTATGCTTATAATTCTATATGACATATATATGATAAAGTTTCAAATTTTTGATACTTTTTGTTCTTTAGTTTACTCATGGATATGTGTTGGTTTATATTGTTAAAGTAATATCACATGTACACCTAAATCCATGTTAAGTAAAGTAGGATGTTAGTCATGATTCTTGTTGTGTTACTTGATTAAGTAAGGTTATGTGGCTTTACTTGGTCATTGAACTTTTTGACTTGATCGGTGTTCATAGGTAATTGACTTTCTTTGGTTATGTTGAAATTTACTCTTATTCATGATTATTGTTAATAAGACTTGATGATAGAGTTACTTGAATATGTATCTAATTATATGATATGCGTGGTTGACTTGACTAGACTTGATGATGTTGGTTTGGTAATGTACATGCTTATGACAGTGAACATGTCTTATGGATTGGTATGGTCTTGTTGAATTTTCAAAACTGTTTTGAAAGTAAATTGCATATCTTCAAAATTTTTTTTTTTCCTAGCATGATTTCAAAGTATGTGTGGATATGGTCCAATACATAGAACAAGTGCTGTACTAATCACATTTCTTCCTTTCCCTCAACATTTTACGTTCCGGTCATTGACGTGATTTGAAGACGGCTACAGGAAGGATTCGATCTCTTATTCATCGAAGTAGGGTAGGTCCTCATTTTCCGAGGTGATGCCACTATCTAGCTTATGGAGTTTGCTTTTTATTTAAAGACTTCTATGGTTTTTTCTTTTCATTTAGTACGAAACATTGTATAGCCCATGTGAGGCATTTTAACTTGATGTATAGGTTATGCCCAAGTTCTTACAATCTTATTAGATGGTTATGAGATGAGACGACTATTATGACTATTATGTCTATGTTATACTTTATATACTTACGTGCAATAAAAGTAGAAGACTAAGTAATATTCCTATACGAAGGGTCTATGTATACTCGATATCTATATGTTATGTGTATGTACAGGTCTATGTAAACCTCCAAGTAGAAGTAATGAAATGTTTTAAATTTTTTGCTAAATTAGACCTATGAATGTAATGATGTAAGATAAGAGACTAGTCTTAGACCTCAAAGAGACCGCCGCCGCCAGTAACTATCACGACTAGAGTCTAGACCATAGCCGAAACCGGCATTGTTGACCTCTCAAAAGTCACATACAATCCTATATACGTCATCGTTACATCATCTAGGTTAATTTTAAAGGAAAATTTTCAACATTTTTTTTACTTAGACTTCATAGTGAGAAATTTTGAACTCATATAAGACTATCTACATAAAATAATAAGAATTAAGAACAACCATATAATATCAACATAATCAAATGAAAGACATAGTCATATCTGTATAAAAAATAGAGTTTCAAAAATGGCACCAATACAATATCAGAAAATGACTGGCAAAGAAACACTAGTGGAACATACTCCACTTAAGCTAGAATATAAAATATAGGCATCCTAGAAATCAAGAGGGCCTACCAAGTCTGAATGAATGCTCCATGTATTGATAACTTCAGCGTAGTCTCGTAAGATCTAGCGTTCACCTGCACCTTCAACTAAAAGTAGAGAGTTCTATGGGATTAGTACACACTTCTACTATGTATGGGTATATGCAAGCACACAGCAAGGACATGCATGATTAAGAAGATCTCTCTCCTAATGATATGAGTTATGGAAAGTCAAGTCAGTGGTCTTGCCAAATCTGATTAGGAAAGTCATGCTATGAAAGTAACATGCATCATCATACATATCATTTTGAAAACAACACATAACATATTGGACATATCATATCACATAGTTCATATCATTCCTTCATATACCATGAGACCTTGGAATCATGGACTTGACATTAAGACTTCAAAAAATGAGGGCTCAACATATGGGACCTGAACTAAGGAGCCTCCTTTAGCAAACACAGAGTCTGCTTCATTAATCTATACGTACTTAATTTTCATTCATTCATATACTACTAAAAACACTAGCTATACCTATGATGTATTTTAATATTTTTATCGGGTTCATTGTGCAATGACCAAGAATAACCTAGTGTCATTACTTAAATTTATATCACCTGTTGATTATCCTATCGTAACACTTTTAGTATCTTTCATTTCATTTTGTGCATTATTTGAGACTGGCCTCATTCTTTCTTTTGGAACTTTAACCTTAACCAATATAGATCATGTGAGCATCATGAAATCCAGTGTTTAAACCCACACTCAAAAGAGGTGGAATCACTGGCCAAAGTCAACCAAAACATGCTAGCGTATGTAGGAAATGAAATCCTGCTAGAACCCTATATTAGCAGTATAGGTTCAAGTACTAGGAGATATAAGGAGACTTATACCCATTTGGATGGACAGTTTCATCTCATGATAATTATACGAACCTCTACCTTCCCAAAAGAAGGAATTGCGACTCATAGCTAGCCTATCGGTGCTTAGTATAAAGTTCTGTTACTTTCATCTTATACATCATATAAGCAGGATTCTAGCATGAGACATCAAAGCTCATTAGATGATTTCTCATTTCACCACAACGTATTAAGTGTAAATTGTCCTCACATTTACAAATATAGTATGATTGGGACTTGTCTTTTAATATTCAACACTCTCTCAAGTACTTTTGTGGACATTATATAGGTGTAGGTACAACTTGTCTTACCTGCACTAGTCTCATATTATGATGCCACCCTTTTCTCTCTTAAAATCTTTTCGTCTCATCTTTACACACCTTTCATTATTTGGTAATCGTATAACATGCATATGCACTCTTCGATTTACATTGAGGGACATTGGTTCTAGGCGTTGATACAACTCGTATCACGTGTACTAGCCTATCCTCATGAATCAACTTTTTCTTTGCTTATTCATTGTCTAGTATATATATACTCTCTTAGAAATTTCATGTAGTGTCACTGATTTTTAGGCGTAGATGCAACTTATTTCACTTGCAGTAGCCTATAGTTATGTAGTCTCTCTTTTTATTACATATTAACTACGAATTCATTCTTAACACTTTACTTTGAAGTATGCTTGATATTTTACTTTACATAATTCTACACTATCCTTACGTGAATGTTCCGTCATATGCCAATGCACTTGGAATTTTAGTATGTTTCACCTCTTACATAAACCTCCTAAGTTCACATCATTTCATTACATCCATCTTAGGTTCGTTTACTTTTAAAAATACACTGGACTTGTGGATTCATACGTACAAGCCATGTGGCTTCCTTCATAATTTTTCTAAGTGACTCATACTTACCCAAGATTATGTTGTACAAGACTTATGCATCTTGTTGGTACGCCAAGATCTTGATTTTTACTCTTAGAGGCATCATTCGTTAAATATTTGTTCATGTACCACTTATGTGTCAATATTGAATTGGGCAAGGGAAGAGGATTTTGAATCCCTTGAGTAACACTTAATATTATATTAAACTTGGTACTTGCATTTTTTCATATTTGGGGGATCCTAGGTCGATCCCCATAACCCCCATAATAATTTCTTTTTTTCCCTCTTCTCTTTCTCGTTTAAGGAAAAGAGGTTGTGGGATTAATCCCCCACAAACTCATTCTTTTTCCCTTAATTTTTCTCTTAACTTTATCCAAGAGGTTGTGGGTTCAATCCTCACTCACCTCATTTAATTTTTCTCTTTTATATTTATCCTAACTCTCTCATCGATTCAAGAGGTCGTAGGTTAAATCCCCACTCACCATATTTAATTTTCTTTTTTTTTCTCATGAACTTTTTATGAAATTTGCATTTGGTGAGGTCTTGGGTTCAATTCCCAATGACCTCACAATTTATAAAAAAATTTAAAACATAGCTAACTTTTCAAATTTTTGGCCGAGACCAATATTTCTAGAAAGCTGGAAATTTGGTCTGTTTATATCCATCTTTCTCTCAAGTTTTAATTATGATTCTTGGAGTAATTCGGGTGACATTTTTTAAGTAACCTTACCCTTATATGAACCTCACACTTTTAACACTTACATATATGAAAACACAACATTTATAACACACAAATTTCAGGCAACAACATAGTTAATTTACAACACACCCTTGCTCAAACAATTAACGTAAACCACTTTTCCGAAATACATCTTTAATTCCTTACATAATTTCCAAATACACATTAAATTCATTTTAACAGCCAGACCTTATATTATCTACTACAAGAGATACAAACGCATTCTTAGATACTTTTAAAGGATATAATGACAGGGGCATGAACCGGGGACAACTTAGTTTTTCAATTGCGATTAAAATGAACCTTAAAGTTATCTTGGGAAAGGGTACAAGAGAGAATAAAACCCATGCCTTAATATCGTTAAAAACTTGTTTCAATGAGGCTTATTCTCACTATACCACTGCCTCACCAAAAAAATCCAAAACCCAATCCGTCGAGAAGAATGTTGTTGATTTTTTAATTTAGCTTAGCTTTTCGTTTGAGTTTTTTGTGTATATGTTCTTGAAAAGTGAAGAACTATTATTTTCAGTTCTTTTGCTGATGAAAAACATGAGAATGAGAGTGAGAGACACGAGAATGAGAGGATTAGGATTAGAAGAGTTACATGGAGACTTAGTCAAACTAGGACTCCCCATTATTTATTATTATTATTATTATTATTTTTTTAATAATCTGATTTCTCTTAATTAAATCAGAAAATTAAATATTTATTTAACTAATTCACTAAATCCAATAAATCAATTAAATCTTTGCTTCCACCAAGGATCGAACCTGGGTGGAGCAAGATTTTTTCTTAAAGGGTCAATTTCTGCCACCTCTACCAAAATTGCCCCTTAATCATATTAATTAATTATTTGGGTAATTATGTAACTACCCTTATCATGGAAAAGACCATTTTACCCCTAGACCCTTTAAACTTAAGATTTCTTTTTTTAAGTCATGTTAAGACTCATCTGGGTAAATCTTCATAATTGGGTGCCTTACATGGCTTGACCCAACCTTTCCTAGCTCAAATAACACACCAAGTTAGTTGTCTTGGTTGTTGCAGAGGTTCCGAGGTGTGGTTCTACGCGCATCAATACATGTAAACCCGGTCATATATAGGCATTCTAGATACATTAGACATTACTTAGCATAGTCTTTTTAGGGTTGTTACATTATCCCCCCTTAGGAACATTCGTCCCAGAATGACAATAGATATTATTTTATAATAAAGAGGGTGATTTTCGAAAATATGTTAACATACTTGAGACTTTACTCTTTGTGAATTTTTGTTTCACACTTACTCTAGATAGTGCATATTACTAAAGCTTATCTGAAACTTCATATTTGAGATTGAGGAACTTCCTTGTTAATCACACTTAACTTGATGCACCTCACCACTCATGCAACAAAAAAAAAATCATGTCCAGGCTATACAAAAACAGAAACATGGCATGCAAACATGAATTCACTTTAACTCACATAGTGTAATTATTACACATACGATTTTTGTCTTACAACACCAAGTTTATTATTGCACTAAACTTAGAGTTTCTTCAATAAAACCAGCCTTAAGAGGTGTATATCTAGCCACTTAAATAACATCTTCTTGGCCTTAATATTTGAAATTATATGGCTTTGTTGGATTGGTCCATGACCTACCCATTTATACCCTATCTCATTTGGCAACTGAAACCTCACTACCCTTGTTTGATAGTCTATGGTAGCATAACACTTATGAAGAAAATCCATACCTAATCTACTCAAGTCTTTTTATTGGCGAATATCTTATTTACATATTAGTAGGTTGGTGTACATCATTGAAACCTACTCGCAGCTTCACATTAATAGACTAAGGAACTCCTTCCTAAACTAGTCTCATCAAAGCATACAACATAAATAAACATATAAGTCACATAAGTCAGCAACCAACATGATGACTCAAACATATTAACTTCATACTAATGCATTAAACCATACACATGAAAAACTAATTTAGGATACTCACCGAGACATCACCAGAGGTGTCTTCCCCTAAACCCCTAGACTTGAGTGTGAAGAATTGTTACCTCCTTAGAACCTCTTCACTTGGACCATACGGCTGAACTTTTTCCATCCCTTTTTTTCGACCTATCATATACGGAAATCCCTTCATCTTGTGACCCAGTTATACAGAACTGTAAAAAGCGTTAGAGCCCCTCCTACACTCTCCTCAATGAAGTTTCCCACACTTCCTAAAGATGGCCTCTCCTAAGGTGCAACTACTTCACCGTTTCTCTTAACTTTGGGCTCGGAAACCCTATCATAGAGATCCTTTGATGAAATTGACTCCCTAAGTGGGAGAGTCTCTTCTTAAACTTGGTCTTATGCCTTATTTCAGTACTACTCTACCTTAAAATATTCTTCTGAACTTGCCTTGACCTGTTCCCTACCCTAGTATGCTTCATCTTCCTGCTTTCCTCCACTTTTTTGACATCGACCATAATCTTGGAAAGGTCCATGCTATCATGCAACATAGATTACCTACTCTCCTCCTCGAGATCCTCATCAATATTAGATCAGTGTAAACGGGAGGATTCACTCTCTTGAAGTCCCTTAACCTGCTATCCATGGTAATGGAAGGTGGGTTCTCCCTGGGAACACCTTGTTGCTCTGCCTGCAATGTCATAGCCTGAGCTTATAAATTGATGGCTTGGGACATCTGTACCAAGGTTGTCCTCAATTCTCTATCTGTCAAACCAGTCGGGTTAACAGGCATCTCCATTCCAGCAGCTAGAGCCTGGGGAGTAACTTGATTTACCCCAACAACTGCTCCTCCAATCTCTCCGCCTGCGTTTCTCCTCGTATTTATCTTTCTAAATCTCAAGAATTGATGTTAGATAAAATCTTAACGCAAAGAAATCAGACATTAGAGTAGGCACTATAAGATCAGAAAAAGGGAATTTTTTCTATGCATTACGTAGTCTCTAATTCCGGAGAGTGGTGCACTTAACTACCATGACTTAGAAACTAATCGATGTGGTTGATTTGAACTTATTATCCTATGAATTTAACCTAACTCTATGATACCATCTTTGTCATGACTTGAGTCTAGACCCTATACGTAACCGGTGTCGTTGACCACTTAGAGGTCGCAGAAAAGCCTATATTTGTCATCATTACATCATCTAGGTTAATTTTAACGAAAAATTTTGAACTTTTTGTTTAATTAGACTTCATAGTGAGAAGCATTGAACTCGTATAAGACTATCTACAAAAACTCATAAGCATTTCAGAACAACCATCTAAAATCAACATAATCAAATGAAATATATAGTCATATCTGTATAAAAGATAGAGTTGCCAAATTGGCACCAATACAATATCTAAAAATAACTTGGAAAGAAACAGTAGTGGAACATACTCCACTAGCTCATACCTAAATGTAATCTTAAATATAAAAGATAGGAATCCTTGAAAGCAAGAGGGCCTACCAAGTCCGGATGAATGCTCCATGTTCGGATAACTTCAGCATAGTCTTGTAAGCTCTAACATTCACCTTCACCTGCACCTAAAAGTAGAGAATTGCATGGGATTAGTACAAAGTTGTACTATGTGTAAGTATATGAAAGCACACACCAAGAACATGCATGATTAAGAAGAGCTCTCTCCTACCGATATGAGTTATGGAAAGTCAAGTCAGTGGACTTGCCAAATAAGATTAGGAAAGTCATTCTATGAGAGTAACATGTATCATCATACATATCATTTTTTAAACCGCACATAACATATTGCACATATCATATCACATAGTTCATATCATTCTTTCATTTGCCATAAGACCTTGGAATCATGGACTAGACATTAAGACTTATCAAAAATGAGGGCTCAACATATGAGAACTCAACTAGGGAGCCTCCTTTAGAAAACACTGAGTCTTCTTCATTCATTCATACGTACTTTATTTCATTTATTTACTTTATTCATTCATAAGTACTTTATTTCGTTCCTTTACATACTAGTGTAAACACAAACTATACCTTGGATAAATTTTAATTCGTTTATCGGGTTCATTGTGCAATGACCAAGAATAAACTAGTGTAATTACTTAAGTTTATCTCACCTCTTGATTATCCTATCCTAACACCTTTAGTATCATTTATTTTGATATGTGCACTACTTGAGGATGGCCTCATTCTTTCTTTGGAAATTTTAACCTTAACCGACATTGATCATGTGAGCATTATGAAATCCAGTGTTTAATCCCACACAAAAAAGAGGTGAAATCACCGACCAAACCGAACCAAAATATGCTAGCGTATATAGGGAATCGAACCCTGCTAGAACCAGATATTGGCAGTATAAGTTCAAATACTACAAAATATAAGGAGACCCATACCCGTCTGGACAGATAGTCTCATATCATGAGAATTACACGAACCTCTGCTTTCCCGAAAGAAGGAATCGCGAGTCATAGCTAGCCTATCGCTGATCAGTATAAAGTTCTATTACATTTATCTCATACATCATAGAAGTTGGCTTCTAGCATGAGGCATCATAGCTCATTAGATGATTTTTCGTTTTATCATTACGTATTAAGTTTTAATTGTCCTTACACCTACATATAGAGTGTGATTGAGACTTGTCTCTTAATATTATGGTACCACCCAGTTCTCTCTTAACATCTTTTCATTTCATCTTTACTCACCTTTCATTTTTTGTTCATCATATAACATACACATGCTCTCTTGGAGTTTACATTGAGGGACATTGATTCTAGGCGTAGATCCAACTTGTCTCACTTGTACTAGCCTATCCTATTGTAGACAGTCTTTCTTTGCTTATTCATCGTTTTGTATATATATACTCTCTTAGAAATTTTATTTAGTGACAGTGATTTTTTAGGTGTAGATGTAGCTTATTTCACTTGCACTAGCCTATAGTCATGTAGTCACTCTTTTCTTTACATATTAACTACGAATTCATTCTTAAAACTTTCTTTTTGAGTATGCTTGAGATTTTACTATACATCATTCTACACTATCCTTACCTGAATGTTCATTTCGTCATATGTCAATGCACTCGGCCTTTTAGTATGTTTCACACTCTTACCTAAACCTCCTAGATTCACATCATTTTATTGTATCCATCTTAGGTTCGCTTACTTTTCAACATATGCTGGACTTATGGATCCGTACGTACAAGTCATGATGCTTCATTCATAATTCGTCTAAGTGACTCATACTTACCCAAGATTATGTGGTACAACACTTATGCATCTTGTTGGTAAGTCATGAACTTGATTTGGACTCTTAGAGGCAGCATTCATTAAATATTTGTTCACGTACGACTTATGTGTCAATACGGAATAGGTCAAGGGAAACCAATTTTGAATCCTTTCAACGACACTTAATATTGTATTAAACTAGGTACTTGCATTTTTTAGATTTGGGAGACCCTAGGTCGATCCCCATCACCCCCATAATAATTTATTTGTTTTCCCTCCTCTCTTTCTCTTTTAAGGCAGAGAGATTGTGGGATCAATGCCCACAAACTCATTCTTTTTCTATTTACTCTTAACTTTATCCAAGAGGTTGTGGGTTCAATCCCTACTCACATCAATTTATTTTTCTCTTTTATATTTCTTTTAACTATCTCATCTATTCAAGAGGTTGTGGGTTCAATCCCCACTCGTCACATTTAATTTTCTTTTCGTTTTCTCATGAACTTTTTTGTAATTTGCATTTGGTGAGGTCTTGGGTTCAATTCCCAATGACCTCATAACTTTTTAAATTTTTTTAGAACATAGCTCTCCAACATTTCCAGTATGGTGGAAATTTGCTCTTTTTCAATCCATATTTCTCTCAAGTATTAATGTTGATTCTTTGAGTAAATTGGGTTAAAATCTTCTAGAAACCTTACCCTGATATGAACATCACACTTTTAAGATTTACATATACGAAAATACATAATTTATAACACACAAATTTTAGGCAGCAACATAGTGAATTTATAACACAGCTATGCTCAAACAATTAACGTAAAACACTTTTCTGGAATACATATTTCATTCCTTACATAATTTTCAAATACACAATGAATACTAATCACATCCAGACCTAAAACTATCTACCAGAAGACATACCAACACATGCTTTGAATCTTTCAAAGGATCTAATGACAGGGGTATGCAACAAGGACAACCTTAGTTATTCAATTGCGATTAAACTAAACCTTAAGGGTATATTGGGAAAGGCACCAGGAGAATTGAAAAACCATACCTTAATGTCGTTCAACACTTGTTTAAATGCTTCCTATTCCCCCGACACAACGGCCTCACCACCAAAATCCAAAACCCAATCCGTCGACAAGAATGTTGTTGATATTCATTTTTAGCATAGCTTTTCGTTTTAGCTTTTTGTGTGTAAGTTCTTCAAGAGTGAAGAAATATTATTTTCGGTTCTTTTACTGATGAAAAACGTGAGGATAAGAGTGAGAGACGTGAGAATGAGAGGATTAGGATTAGGAGAGTTAGGTGGATACTTAGTCAAACTAGGACTCCCTATTTATTGTTATTATTATTATATTATTATTATTATTATTATTATTATTATTATTATTATTATTATTATTATCATTATTTTATCAAAAATCTGATTTTCCGTTAATTAAATAATCAAATTAAATATTAATTAATTTAACTAATTCACTAAATACAATAAATCAATCAAATCATTGCTTCCACCAAGGCTCAAACCCCGGGGGAGCAAGATTTTGCTTAAAGGGTCAATTTCGGCAACCTTTACCCAAATTTCCCCTTGACCATATTAAATAATTACTTACTTAATTAATTAATTAGGGTAATTACGATACTACACTTAGCCTTGAAAAGACCATTTTACCCCTAGACCCTCCAAGCTTAAGATTACCTCTTTTTGAGTGCTGTTAAGACTTATTCGGGTAAATCTTCCTATTCGGCTGCGCTACATTGCTGGACCCAACCTTTCCTAGATCAAATAACTCACCAAGTTAGTTGGATTAGCTGTTGTAGTGGTTAAGAGGTCTGGTTCTATGCGTATCAATCTGTGTGAACCCAGTTTAATCTAGGCATTCTAGATACGTTAGACAATACTT
Organism: Solanum habrochaites; assembly: GCA_027704765.1. Classification (NCBI taxonomy): domain Eukaryota; kingdom Viridiplantae; phylum Streptophyta; class Magnoliopsida; order Solanales; family Solanaceae; genus Solanum; species Solanum habrochaites. The sequence goes on along the minus strand of JAKWJA010002495.1, from coordinate 20,058,103 downwards.
AGCATAGTAATTTTTAGGGTTGTTACAGTTACGTTTAAGGGGTAAACCCGGATGTGACTCTTTTTTCTGCATTAATAAGTCAAAAACACTCTTAATTGTGAAGTGTCCTGAACTAGTTTTGGTTCATCAGGGTTTATCTTCTTGATTAACTAGTCTAAAATGACTCATATTAAGCATGAAATGCTCTACCACATACTCGAGCATATTCTCCTGAAGGTCTTCAAACTCCAAACCTTCCCATGATAGAAAAACCCTAATAACTCCCATAAGATTACAAGTATGAGATTCAGACTAGTGCATATGAAAAGGTCCCAAATTGGAATAGTTGTCATACAAAATAGTAGCAGTACCACGCCTAAGTTAACACCACAAGGGTTTTCCAATAGTGTCCATATTCTCTAGCATATGCTTCCAAACTTGTGAGCCACCTTTCCATAACACAAGAGTAGGAATTTGTTTCTTGCAATATTTATTTCATAGAGAATTGGTCCATAAATTATTTTTGCATCCTAAACCTCCACCAAAGCTTAGCATACATAGCTAGAGAAACATAAAAAATAGATCTGAAGCCAACACATCCTTCTTTTTTTGGGAGACAAAACATTAACAATTATGACCAGTGTTTAATTCTACGGGATTCCTTATTTCACTAGAAGAACTTTGAAAAACTCCTATGGAACTCCTTAAGAACGCACTTAGGAGGAGAAACAGTAGATAAAAAATTGATAGGAATACTTTGAAGTATGCTAGTAAGAATAACTTCTTTACCACCATATGAGAGAATTCTTCCTTTCCGTGCTTGAATTTTTCTTTTAACCTGGATAATCAATTCTACATAATGTTCTTTCCTCTTCTTAGTATGAGTCATTAGGAAACCAAAATATCTCATTGGAAACTACCTTCTAATCATCCCTTTGATTTGTTCCACCCGAGGTGGGATTCTTGCATCAATATTCTAGTGTAAATAGTAAGAACTTTCTCTTTGTTCACTTTTTGTGTAGGTTGCTTCTCATATTCCTATATAATGGTCATGATCTTTCTCAAAGAATATTCATTAGTAGATGGGAGAATAATAGTATCATCTGCATATGCTAAATGGTTAAGATTAGCACTTCATTTTTGCATTTGATACTCAACATATAGAGTATCGTCAAACAAAGAATTAAGGGCTCCAGACAAAACCTCTGAAAAGAGTATAAAAAGAATCGGGGAGAGACGATCACCCTGGTTCATACCTCTAGTAGAATGAAAGAACCCATAATATTTCCCATTGAGAAGAACCTAGTAGTAAATGTTAGAAATTAACCTTACACCATGTCCACAAAGATTGAAGCAAAAACCATCTTCCTTAGAGCTTTATTCGAAAAAACCATGAAACTCTGTCATACGCTTTAGACATATCAATCATTAATATAATATTTGCAGGCTTTCCTCATTTTGAAGTATCTGTTACAAACTCTGGAGTTAGAAGAACATTTTCAATTATACTTCTCCCTTTAATAAAACCAGATTGACAAGAGGAGATCAACTTATGAAAAATATCCACCAATTTATCATGGATAATTCAAGATAGAATTTTGTTAACAAAAATTACTCAGACTAATAGGTATCATATCTGAAAAGGATTTAACATTCTTCTTTTTTGGTATGAGAACTATATGAGTATGAATAATAAATTTAGGAAGAGTCTTACCAGCAAAGAAGTCTTGCACCATTCTTATAATGTCCAACCCTACCAAATCAAAAAATTCTTGAAAAAATATGTCTTGTAACCTGTGATGACCACTTAAACAATCTCCATTTAGTTTGATGACTGCATTTTTCACATCTTCACTATTAGGAATCACTCCTAAAGATGCATTTTCCTTCTCAGTGATAGATTTTGGAATGTGAGATAAAAGATAAATGGAAGAAACATCTCAGTCTTGTTGAAATTGTTTCTGAAAATGATCAATGACCTCTACAACAATATCTCTTTCTTCTTCTAACAAAACCCCTTTAGAATTGTGGATCCTATTTTCCTTCATCTTTCGTCTTCTCCCCTTCATTACACTATGAAAACAATCTAGTGTTTCTATCCCTATTTTCAAATCACTCATATCTAGCTTTTTGTTGTCACAAAATTTCTTCAAGACGAAGATACTTATTATACTATGTTTTTCTTATTTGCATAATAGCTCTATATTAACTTGTCGGAAACACTTCAAAAAGTTTCTCCTTGATTTTAGATATATCTTTCCTGAACATAAGTTGATGAAAAATGTCTCCACAAGTCTCTCTAATCCACTTAGTGAGAGCTCTTCTTATCTTTTTGATCTTTCTCTTGAAATTTAAAAAAGGTTATCAGAAATATAGCCATAACAATTCAATCTAATAACTTCCTTAAAAGATTCATCTTTTGTCCAGAATTTAAGAAACATAAAAGATTTCTTATAATTGATATGTCTCTCTTCACAAGAGAGTAGCATAGCAGCATGATTAGAACCAGTTGTAGACGGATGACCAAGTACAGAGTGAGAGAAACAATTCTGAAATCTTGCATTGATTAAAATTATATTAATACTTTCAAAGTGATTCCTATCCCTTCCAGTCCACTAAGTAAAAGGGCTTCCTTTAAATTATTCTTAGGCTATATAATATGATTCAATGCAAGTCAAAAAAATATTCACAATGTGCATTCACCACGGGAATGTTAAATCATATTTTTCACTTGGATTACTTAAAATTGGAGATATATTCTACAAACTTTTACTTTAAAAACAAAGTGTTTGCTTCAGATTTAATGGTGAATCTATAGACTAGAACTTTTGGAGCTTCTATGTATTTTCTTTGTAGTAATTTTTTGAGAATATGTGATGACGGAGAAGTGGTAAGCTTTATTCTTTAGAGGGTACCTTTTTGATGTTTTCACTGAATAAATTTGAGACATAATATGGTTATTTACTTTAAGTAATCAAATGTATCACCTCCTTAATTTCTACCACATGTTTTTTAGTAGATGCATCACTTACTTCCCCTTTTGACCTAACATGTAGTTCACTTATTCTAAGTATATACATCACCTACTCTCCTTTTAACTTAAAATTAAGTCCACTAATTCTAAGTAGCTTCATTACCTACTTGACTTTTTAACTTAAAATGATGTTCACTAATGCTAAGTAGTTGCATCACCTACTAGCTTAAGTATATCAAGCAAGAATCTCAATATTTTATTCCATTTCTATACTTTAATACCTTTAACTTATCTTAATACAAATATGTACTCTGTCACTTTAGGATTTAGACTCAAATACCACAATATGATCTCAAGTTCAAATACTTCCATCGATTTCAACTTAATCAGGTCCCATTATGTTATTATTGGGCTATTCACTTTAAACCTATTCTATTGTCACTAGTTGCATAGGGAACCGAGTCCATAACTATACCACAAGGAAACTTATAACTTTCATATGAATAGAACTAGTACATGTAAAATACGGGGTGTTACATAAACTTTTAACTTTATGTAATGAATTTCACTAAAATAATTATGATTGGCGCGTGGGTGAACAAACACAATGCTATGAAAGTATGAAACACCTCTTTGGATAAAATCCTTGTCTATATCCATAAACAAAATCTCAAGAATGCGAGGAAACCTTGGATTTTCTCATCTTTTCTTCTCTTTTCATTTCTCTCAAAGCCCTAGAGTAATTTAAGGGTGCGTAAACTGAACCAAATTAGCTCAGACCATAAATAAATTACTAAAAACAAAATAAATTATTCGGTAATGAAAAGATCAAAATACCCCTTTAATTCTTATTGACTTTCCTTATCCCGGCAACCCGACTTCAAAGGGACATATCTCCCTCATACAAACTCAAAATTTAGCAAACTATGTGGCGTCGGAAAGATAATTCAAATATATTTCATTTGATATATTGTAGGATACCTAGAAAATTATGAACAAGGACTTATGGTCATTTAAAGTTTACAAAAATTCATACTTAGCATAACATGCAAAAATTTGAAAATTCAATTATTTCTAAAAATGGTTTCTTGATAATTCTAGAATTTTCAAATAACGGGGCTTTACAGTATATCCCCATTTGGAAAATTCATTATTGAATGAGATTATTCATAGTAGGTTAAGGGTGGAACATTTAACATCCAGCTCAACACTCAGGAAGTAAAATTTAAACACGACAATTCAACTTAAAGTAATTAAAAAAAAAAGGATTAGTACCTTAATTTGTACTTTTCCACACTCAAAGAGATGTGGGTATATCTTTTTCTTGTCCTCCTTTGCTTCCCAAGTAGTTTTACCAACAAACTTATTTCTCTATATAAACTTGGCTAATTCTACTTCCTTGGTCCTCAAATTACAAAATTGACGATCTAGAATCTGAATATAAACCTCTTCACAATATAAGCTATCCTCAATACCAATATATTCAGTAGATTTTATTAGTGAAGGATCAGCCATACACTTTTGCAACATAGAAATCTGAAATGTCGGGGTGGACCGCTGCTAACCCTCGGGGTAACTCTAACTCATAAGCTACATTAACACTCCTATTGGATATCTATCATTTATGGACCAATATATCGGGGACTAATCTTCCTTTTCTTACAAAATATCATAATGTCCATCATGGATGAAATCTTCAAATAAACCCAATCATCAACTTCAAACTCTAAGCCTCTTTCCTAAAATTTTTATAGAATTTTTGGCAACTTTACGTTATTTTAAATCTCTATTGAATGACCTTCACTTTCTCCATAGTTTGATTAAGTAAGTGAGGTTCTATAAACCCAGCTCCAAAACCTTCAAACCTTCCAATAATAGATTTGTATCCTCTCCCATAAAGTGGTAACTATTGTCATAAGAAAACTCAATGAGAGGTAGGTTATCTTCCCAATTCCTCTTGAAATCATTAACACAAGCCTCAACATATCTTATTAAGTCTTATTGGTGCACTCTACTTGACCATTAGACTAAGGATGAAAAGCAGTACTCAAATCCACCTACGAACTCAAACATTTCTAGGATGACTTCCAAAATTGTTCACATATATAAAAAATAATCAACACTGGAACTTCATGATTTATTTCTACCTCTTGAAGACATATCTCGGTATAATCCTATGATGAATGGGTAATCTTTACATGTAAGAAATAGGTTTATTTAGTCATTCAATCTATAAATACCAAAATTGAATTATGTTGTATGCAAGATCGTGACAAATATTTAATAAAATCAATATGGATAATCTCACCACTTCCATTTTAGAATCTGTATATTTTTAGCCATACACCGGTCTTATGGTGTTCTATTTTTAATTGTTGGCATTTCATATACTTAGCAAAAAACTCGGCAATGCCCTCTTAATACTATTTCACCAATAGACTTCTCTCAAGTCACGATGCATCTTTGTGGAAACCGGATTGAGAGAATATCTGGAGCTATGAGCTTTATCCATGATACTCTCTTGAAGTTCATCAAGTGTTGGTACACACAAATACCTTGATATCTCAATACACCATCTCCCTCTCTTTCAAAAGCCATCACATTTTGTGTACAACCATTTTCCTTTAATTCAAGATGAATAGGATTCTTGTCTTATTTCTCTTTCACTTCAGATATTAGTTGTGATTCAGCCCCATTTATCACACCTATTTCTCATTCATCAAAATCCCTTATTTGAAATCCTGTCTATAAAAATTTATGCACATCTTTGTATATTTATTTCATGTCATCCTCAAAATGGGCGTTACTACACATAGACTATTTGCTCAAGTCATCAACAAAAAATATAGCCTTAATTGGGTTATTGAGGATACTCATGTCAGAATCCTTGAGTAATTAAACCACCTTCTTTGTCTAAGATTAAGATCTTTCTAACTAAACACATATTTAAGGCTCTTCCAATCGGTGAACACATCTACATGAAAACCATTAAGATAATGCATTATTTTAAAAGAAAATACCAGGACAACCAACTCAAGATCATGGGTTGGGTAATTTTCTCGTGAACCTTAAGATGTATGGATGCATATGCTATACCCTTGTCATCTTACATTAAAAACTATCAAAACAGACTCCGACACATAAAAATAATTCACAAAGCCTTGCATACACTTTGGAAAGGTAAATACTGGGTTTTAGTCAACTATTTTTTACAATTTATGAAAACTTTTTCACAATCTTCAGACCATTGAAACATAATTATTTTCTAAGTGAACTTAGTCAATGGGGATGAAATCTTTAGAGAACTAAACGTTAAGAAGTCTTGATGCATATGTTATACCTTTACCATCATGCTCACAACAGACTCTAGACACATCAAAATAATTCACAAAGCCTTGCATACCCTCTTGTAAGGTCAATACTGGGGTAACAGTCAACTTGTTTTTCAATTTATGAATGTTTTTCTCACAATTTCAAACCACTGAAACTTAACTATTTTCTTAGTCAACTTAGTCAATGGGGATTAAATGTATGAGAATCCCTTGACAAACCTTCTATAATTACCAGCCAATCCAAAGAAGCTGCTAATGTCAATTAGATATGTGGGTCTACGAAAGTTCTGCACTACCTCTATCTTTTGAGTATCAAATCTAATTCCATCCCCCGAACTAATATGACCTAAGTATGCCATAGACTCAACCCAAAATTCACATTTATAAAATTTAAGATATAACTCCTTATATGTTGGAGTTTGAAAAACTATTATGACATGACTAGAATAATCTTACTCATTCCTTGAATATATTATAATGCCATCAATGAATATGATAATAAATATATCCAAAAAGGCTTGAATTATCTATAGTAAGGTCTATGAATGGTGCAAGAGCATAGGTCAAACAAAATGACATAAGTAAGAGCTCGTAGAAAACATAGAGGGTCCTTAAAGTAGTCCTAAGAATATAAATTTCTCTTACTCTTAACTAATGACAGCCAGATCAAAGGTGTATCTTAGAAAAATAAGTGGCACCCTAACGTTGATCGAAAAGATTATTTATTCTTGGAAGAGGATACTTGTTCTTAATAGTAACGTTTTTCAAGTGATACTAATCTATGCACATTCTATGAAAACCATCTTTCTTCCTCACAAATAAGACTGGAGCGCCACAAGGTTAGACACTTGGTCGATTTAAGAATTTCTCAAGGAGATATTTAAACTCCTAACTCATTAAACTCTGCTGGAGCTATTCTATATGGTGTAATAGAGATAGGATGATTATCATAAAGAATATCTATACCGAATTCTAACTCTCTAAGGAGGGACTTTGGGAAGATTATTTTTTGAAATACCTCCGAAAACTTAGTAACAACTATAACTAACTGAATATGAGGTGTTTCAAAACTAGAGCCATTAACTTGGACTAAGTGATAGACACAACCCCTTGAATCTATGATTCTCCCTTTAAGGTACGAAATAAAACAACCCTTAGTCACTATTGAACTACTCCTCCACTTAATAACTGGCTCATTAGGATATTTAAACCTAACAGCTCGAGCTTTAGAATTGATTGAGGCATAACATGCATGAAGCTAGTCCATACCTATAATGACATCAAAATCTACCATGTCTAACTTAACTAAGTCAGTCATGGTTTTCATGTAATTGACAAAAATGGCACAATCACGGTAAACTCTCAACTAGAATAGGCTCACAAACATGTTTAGAAACACTTAAGGGCTCAAGAAGTTTCTCAGGAAAAATATCAAAATTCATGCCAATATAAAGAGTCACAAAAGATAAACTCACTTTTTGATCTTACATAGCATAAAAATCATAAGTAAGGACTTAGACCATACTTGTGACAACATTCACAAAATTCTCTTCCTCTTGGAGAGTAGTGATATAATGTAGGTGGTTTGCTGGTATGCCAGGTAAGTAAAGAAGCTCCGCTAGGTGCAACTCTCTTTTGTGGATAAAATGAATAAGATTGGGTCTAGTGCCCCTATTTCCAATCTTCTTACTTTTTTAGGACACTATTTGATGAAGTGACCCCCATGAACACACTTTAAACAACCAGTGGATCCACACTACATGCTCTAGGGTGATTTCAAACATAATCAGCACGTGTAGGATCCCCGTTATCTTCTTGTGACATATTACCTTTAGACTGTGTAGGTATAGATTAAACATTTTGTGAATTATGATTAATGAACTCACCTTTGTTCCTTGGTGCAGGTGCAATAGAATATGATATAGTAGGTCCCATAAGTAGCAGTTCTCTTTTGATTATGTTGGAAACATGACTGGTTGGCATTACTCTTAGATTATCTAGCTCAATTTACTACACACGAATCATCAACCTCACTATGTACATATCACCTATTAGAATTAATGCCTTACCTTCCTTACTTGACAAACGAGACAACTAAACAACAAATAGACTTATCCTTTTCCTCATGTCTACAACAATCTCCAAAGTATAACGGGGAAGTTAGGTGAACATAAAGGTATACTCATGCACACTCATAGATTCATGTTTAAGAGTAAGGAATTCTCCTACCTTTTCTTCTCTCAAGTCTCGAGTAAAGAAATGCCCCAAGAATGCTTCCTCTAACAGAACGTAGCTCACAATCTGTGCACCCTCAAATCTACCGTTCTTCCATTGATCAAACAAGATTCTAGTTCCACACATTCAACATTAGTGATGTGCTAATCTCAAAATCATTTCAAAGTCTTCAACAATGTTTCCCAAATCCTCAGTGACATTAGAGCTAGAAAAGCTTTATGGATTCATTCTTAAGAACTCTTGGTTTATAGACATATTAGTCAAATCCTATAAAACCCCTCTTTGTTTCCCAACTTGATTGGTCATAAGTTGACTCAACTTTCAGATAGCTTCCAAATATTTTAGTGACCTCTCATTCAGGCCGCACTTATGGTGAATCCCGATAACATAAAATACATTTGTGACTCGTAAACACTAATGCATAGGTGTGATATGGGGAGGGGGGAGAAATATATCGTTTAAAATTGTTAAGAATACGATGTAATCCTTATATTAAGTCATTCAAATGGTTAAACAAAAATTTGAGGCCAAAGGAGATCATTAAAAAAAACATTCAACTTCCAAGGTTTATTGTAGAGGAATACTCAAATGATCTAATTTATTAGATGACTTTGAACGAGGGCGTCCCTTGATATATAAGAAGTTAGAGGAACATCAACCTTTCAAATTAAAGGTATTGAGTCTAGTTTCTACAAAAACAAAACCACTGGTTATGATGACATTAGAAAGAAGTTATGTTCATCTTAGGATAAATGCGCACACTGCCCAATCACAGTGGGACAATAACACTTTGGAGAAGGTCGGCCAAACTTGTTGTTTTTTATATTTTATGCTTTCTATATCCTTTCCCATATTCTCAAGAACGTTAATGAATTTGCTTCACTTTATTTCTTAAATTTTTTCTTTTCTCCAATCCTCCAAAGCTTAAGGTAAGTTGGTTTCTTCGAAAATAAAGTGTCTTCCTCTCCATGTACTTGCCTAACTATTTTCTTGAAGGATAAAGAATTGTTATTTAAGAATAGAAAACGGCACGGGCTGATTGTATTTCATATATAGGTATGTTTCCTTTTCATTCTTTACAAATAGTATTCTAAGGATTTTTCAAGTATAATTTAAGAGTAGAAATCACGGGATGCTTATAGAAAGTCGTGTGTCAATGTTTTGCCCATGGTAGTTGATGCTTTCGTCGAGGAGGGAGAATGTTTAAAAGTGTCTAGGTTGTCGTTTTAAAAAGATGAGGCCTGAATGATATTGTATTGGGAAAATAAGCTGGATACGCTAAAATGGAAGGCTAGGCATAGCAAACTGTCACGACCCAAAACGAGCCGCGAGTGGCACCCACATTTACTCTCCTATGTGAGCGAACCAACCAATCTAATCCCAACATTCCAACCATAATAAAAAGAAAATAATGCGGAAGACTTAAAACTCATTAACGAAATCAATTAATAACTTCTAAAATTTAATACTCATCATCCCCAAAATCTTGAAGTCATCACCACAAGAACATCTATTCTCAATTTACTAAATGTAAGAATATCTAGGAAGCTAAAATAAATAAACAGCTAGTCCATGCCGGAACTTCAAGGCATCAGGACAATGAAGAAGAAGATCCAGTCCAAGCTAGAAGCGTTAGCTCACCCTGAGATCTGACGTGATGAAGACTGGCTAGAGTTGCGGTTGAGTTGAAGACGATGGCACGTTTGCTGCACTCCACAATTAACATAGGAAAACAAATACAAGTAGGGGTCAGTACAAGGCACAAGTACTGAGTAGATATCATCGGCCAACTCAAAATAGAAAATAATATATATCAGATAAAAACATAAAACCAACCAAATGCTTAACAGGTTATAACAACAAGTATAAGAATTATTTACAACAACAACAAACGCATCTATGAGGACTCAAGCCTCCACACCATACCCTCTTGGGAAACAGGTTCTTTAGATTAAGTATATTAACATGTTTCAAGATTCATTCTCTTTACTATCCTGGTGTCGGAACGTGACATCCGATCCATTACTATCCTGGTGTTGGAACGTGACACCTGATCCACTACTACTACGTGCCGGTTCGTGACACCCGATCCACTACTATCCTGGTGTCGGAACGTGACACCCGATCCACTACTACTACGTGTCAGTTCGTGACACCCGATCCACTACTATCCTGGTGTCGGAACGTGACACCCGATCCCCTAATACTACGTGTCGGTTCGTGACACCCGATCCATTAACCTCATTGTTTTAGTTCATCAAGTCTTCTTTTATGCCAATACATCATCATTAACAAAGAGGTTTCAAGGTTTTAGATTCAACAGCCTCATCATGCTTAATTCATCACCAATATATATAATCACATCATGCATGCACACAATTAAGCATATAAGAGACTTTACATTACTACCCACCACATATCATTCGCTATTAAGAGTTTACTACGAATAGCATAAACCATAACCTACCTCCACCGAAGAATTCGTGACCACGCAAGCTACTCCTCAAAATCTTCTCTTTCCTCTTCGTTCTCTCTTCTCTCGCTCGTTTCTCCCTCTCTCTCTGTTTTTTTTATTTTCCTTATTCAAAACCCTTTTTCTTTTACCCTAATAATGATATAATTAAGTATAAAAGATGGTAAAAGTAACCCACTATTTATTCCAAGGTTGTCTCCTTTAACCCCCAAGTAATTGAATTATTAACATTAAACCACTAACTTTATAATTATAAGCAGGAATAGTCCAAAAAGCCCCTTAAAACATTTAACAGAAATCCGACTCAGTCAGGGTCACGCAGCCTGTGACGGCCCGTTGTGCCAGCGACGGTCCGTCCTGCTGCTTTCGTCGCAAAGCTTAGAGACTAAATTTCACTAAAGGGTCTGTGACGGTTCATCGTGCCCACGACGTTCTGTCCTGCCATTCTGTCGTGATGTTCAGAGAGTCGATCTCAGTACCCAATTTTCCAAAGTCTAAGTGTTTTGGAACGAGACACCCTCGACGGTCCGTCGTGACGATGACGGTCCGTCGTGGGATCCGTCGACTCAGACAGTTATTACAAGAATAAACTCTACTACTCAAAACGACTCAACAGGTCATTACAATAGATACCAATTTACCCATCGTTCGTCCTCTAACGATCACAAGAAGGAAAACAAGAGTGAAAAGGAGTACCTGAATCTGGAAACAGGTGCGGGTATTTTTCTTGCATATCAGCCTCCTTCTCCCAAGTGGACTCTTCCACTGGTCGATTCTTCCATTGAACCTTGATGGATGCAATCTCCCTTGATCTCAACTTGCGGATTTATCTATCCAGAATGGAAACAGGCTCCTCTTCATAAGAAAAATTCTCATCAAGAAGAACTAAATCCCAACGAATAATGTAGTTTCCATCCCCATGGTATCTTTTCAACATAGACACATGAAATACCGGATGCACTCCTGACAGTCCTGGGGGAAAGGCTAATTCATACGCTACCTCCCCTACTCGCTTAAGTACTTCAAATGGTCCAATATACCTTGGGATTAGCTTACCTCTTTTACCGAACCGCATCACGCCCTTCATGGGTGAAACCTTCAGCAAAACCTGTTCACCCTCCATGAACTCCAAGTCTCTCACCTTTCGATCTGCATATTCCTTCTGCCTACTCTGAGCTGCTAAAAGCTTTTCTTGAATGAATTTCACTTTCTCTAATGATTCCCTCAGAAGATCAGTACCCCAGGGCCTCACCTCGAATGCATCAAACCAACCAATGGGATACCTACATCTCCTCCCATACAATGCTTCGAATGGGGCCATACCAATACTCGAGTGATAGCTATTATTGTATGAAAACTCTGCTAAGGGTAAGAAGTTATCCCAATGACCACAAAATTCTATCACACATGCACGAAGCATATCTTCAAACACCTGAATTGTTCGCTCAGACTGACCATCGGTCTGAGGGTGAAATGCAGTACTAAGGTCCAACCTAGTACCTAATTCAGCATGCGATGTTCTCCAAAACTTAGAAGTAAATTGCGTACCTCTATCTGATATAATGGAAAGTGGAACTCCATGCAATCGAACAATTTCTGAGATGTAAAGTTTGGCTAACTTCTCTGCATTATAAGTCACCTTAACCGGAATGAAATGAGAAGACTTAGTTAATCTGTCCACAATTACCCAAATAGAATCAAACTTGCCCAATGTCTTTGGAAGACCAACCACGAAGTCTATTGCAATTCTCTCCCACTTCCATTCAGATATGGGCATTCTCTGAAGTGTTCCTCCAGGCCTCTGGTGTTCATACTTTACTTGCTGACAATTCGGGCATTTGGCCACGAAATCAACAATGTCGCGCTTCATTCGACTCCACCAAAAATGTTGCTTTAGGTCACGATACATCTTGGTTGAATCAGGATGTATAGAATACCTTGAAATATGAGCCTCTATAAGAAGAGTGTGAATCAAATCATCGACACGGGGTACGCATACCCTTCCCTTAATTCTCAAAACACCTTCCTCATCGATTCTTGCTTCTTTAGTCTCTCCTCGCAACACCTTATCTCGGATCCGGATCAGTTTCTCATCGGTAAACTACTTTCCTTTAATCTTATCAAGAAAGGAAGATCTTTCCTCCACACCGGCTAAAAATCCTCCCTTCTCATTTACCTCTAGCCTCATAAAGTTATTAGCCAAATTCTGAACCTCTCTGGCCAATGGGCGTCTAGAAACCTGCAAATGGGCTAGACTTCCCATGCTCCCTGCCTTTCTACATAAAGCATATGCTACAACATTATCTTTTCCCGGATGATACAAGATAGTGATATCATAGTCCTTCAGTAGTTCCATCCATCTCCTCTGTCTCAGATTCAAATCTTTCTGAGTAAAGACATATTGTAAACTACGATGATCCGTATAGACTTCACATTTTACCCCACTTTAGGAATCTAGTAGCCCATTCTTTCAATTAGACCACATGATCCAACTCCATGCTTGGATAGGGCAGGCCAGATATTAGCCCACCAAGCCCAGCCATCTGGGACAGCACAAGTCATAGGTGGTGCCTGTGCTGGTTGACACTCAACATATGACCGCCACCACATTTTGGCGTTTCCTTGAAACTGATAGGTTACAAACTCAACATCAGATAGTTCCACTATGCCCATTTTATGTAGTAACTCATGACAATCAACCAGAAAATCGTAGGCATCCTCAGATTCAGCACCCTTGAAGACTTGAGGTTTCAATTTCAAGAACCTACTGAAAAGTTCATGCTGATCATTTGTCATTATAGGCCCTGTAGTCAATCGAGGAAACGTGCCTATTTCCAATGAGGCATCCATGCGGGGATCCACAGTAGCTACATGCTGTACTCCCAAAACCTGAGGTGCTGGTGCACAAAACACTGGAGGTGTCTGGCCCTGATCAGATAACCTGCTAAGATAAGCAAGAACCTGATTAATCATCTCTGGGGTAGGTTGGGGTAGTAATTCCTCATTCTGCACTTGCTCATTCTCCCCTTCCTCACCCTCTCTTACTACTTCCTCAATCGGTGGAGGAGTCACCACCCTAGTACTAGATGGGCCAGGTGCTTGTCCTCTTCCTCTAGAGGACGTCCTCCCGCGACCTCTACCACGGCCTTTTGCCACCGCTCCTCTTTGAGCTAAAGCCCCAGTGGCTGGCTCAGACGCATCTTGTCTTGCCGGTGCTGGTGTTGGCACAGTTGTTGCTCTAGATCTAACCATCTGCGAAATAGAGTGAAGATGGTCAGATACCAATTTGTATCACCTAGATACCAATTGTATCCAAGTAATAGCACGAAAGAAGAAGGAATGGAATTTTTCCTAAAGTCCTATAGCCTCTCAAAGAAAAGTAAAGGCGTCCCCCTACCGTTCCTCAAGACTCTACTAGACTCGTTCTTGTGTGATGAGACCAACGAACCTAATGCTCTGATACCAAGTTTGTCACGACCCAAAACGATCCGCGAGTGGCACACACATTTACTCTCCTATGTGAGCGAACCAACCAATCTAATCCCAACATTCCAACCATAATAAACAGAAAATAATGCGGAAGACTTAAAACTCATTAACGAAATCAATTAATAAATTATAAAATTTAATACTCATCATCCCCAAAATATGGAAGTCATCACCACAAGAACATCTATTCTCAATTTACTAAATCTAAGAATATCTAGGAAGCTAAAATAAATAAACAGCTAGTCCATGCCGGAACTTCAAGGCATCAGGACAATGAAGAAGAAGATCCAGTCCAAGATAGAAGTGTTAGCTCACCCTGAGATCTGACGTGATGAAGACTGGCTAGAGTTGCGGTTGAGTTGAAGACGATGGCACGTTTGCTGCACTCCACAATTAACATAGGAAAACAAATACAAGTAGGGGTCAGTACAAGGCACAAGTACTGAGTAGGTATCATCGGCCAACTCAAAATAGAAAATAATATATATCAGATAAAAACATAAAACCAACCAAATGCTTAACAGTTTATAACAACAAGTATAAGAATTATTTACAACAACACCAAACGCATCTATGAGGACTCAAGCCTCCACACCATACCCTCTTGGGAAACAGGTTCTTTAGATTAAGTATATTAACATGTTTCAAGATTCATTCTCTTTACTATCCTGGTGTCGGAACGTGACACCCGATCCACTACTACTACGTGTCAGTTCGTGACACCCGATCCACTACTATCCTGGTGTCGGAACGTGACACCTGATCCACTACTACTAGGTGTCAGTTCGTGACACCCGATCCACTAGTATCCTGGTGTCGGAACGTGACACCCGATCCCCTAATACTACGTGTCGGTTTGTGACACCCGATCCATTAACCTCATTCTTTTAGTTCATCAAGTCTTCTTTTATGCCAAGACATCATCATTAACAAAGAGGTTTCAAGGTTTTAGATTCAACAGCCTCATCATGCTTAATTCATCCCCATTATATATAATCACATCATGCATGCACACTATTAAGCATATAAGAGACTTTACATTACTACCCACCACATATCATTAGCTATTAAGAGTTTACTACGAATAGCATAAACCATAACCTACCTCCACCGAAGAATTCGTGATCACGCAAGCTACTCCTCAAAAT
Source organism: Solanum habrochaites (assembly GCA_027704765.1). Lineage (NCBI taxonomy): Eukaryota > Viridiplantae > Streptophyta > Magnoliopsida > Solanales > Solanaceae > Solanum > Solanum habrochaites. The sequence goes on along the minus strand of JAKWJA010002495.1, from coordinate 20,042,473 downwards.
CTTCGCTTTCCTCTTCGTTCTCTCTTCTCTCGCTCGTTTCTCCCTCTCTCTCTGTTCTTTCTATTTTTGTTATTCAAAACCGTTTTTCTTTTACCCTAATAATCATATAATTAAGTATAAAAGATGGTAAAAGTAACCCACTATTTATTCCAAGGTTGTCTCCTTTAACCCCCAAGTAATTGAATTATTAACATTAAACCACTAACTTTATAATTATAAGCAGGAATAGTCCAAAATGCCCCTTAAAACATTTAACAGAAATCCGACCCAGTCAGGGTCACGCAGCCTGTGACGGCCCGTCGTGCCTGCGACGGTCCGTCCTGCTGCTTTCGTCGCAAAGCTCAGAGACTAAATTTCACTAAAGGGTCTGTGACGGTTCGTCGTGCCCACGACGTTCCGTCCTGCCATTCCGTCGTGACGTTCAGAGAGTCGATCTCAGTACCCAATTTTCCAAAGTCTAAGTGTTTTGGAACGAGACACCCTCGACGGTCCGTCGTGACGATGACGGTCCGTCGTGGGATCCGTCGACTCAGACAGTTATTACGATAATAAACTCTACTGCTCAAAAGGACTAAACAGGTCGTTACACAAACACGACTCTTATAGTTCTTGAAGTTTGTTGCTAGCCAAGTGTTTGATGAAATGTCTAAATTGCTAAGATATGTTGTAGCTGGTTATATGGGCTTTTATTATTTTTATTCATCGCATTAGTTCTATAATATCATAAATTATGATCTTATAAAAGAATTTGACATCGTTGACAAAGAACTCGTGGGATGGTGTTCAGAGGCCATGAGTTAATTGAATTGTATGTTAATTGTGGATGATTGAGGGGGCTTTTTCTTTATTATAAAAGAATTTAGGAGTAATACCAAACACGTGAAAAGTTATGATCCTACTTGGGAAGTGGTGAAATTTAAGGGTGTGGCAAAACACCATTTATCATGCTAATTGTTGAGATTATCGCTTGTAAACTATTATAGTGTTTTTTGCCATGAATCTCTTCTTGAGTAGTTTCTTATGGTATCCTTTTATGGTTTTATTTCATAGATAGAGTTGTAAGAAAAGGAATTATTATGATGTAAGATAGTATGTCCCGAAGTGAGGTATGTAAAGCTAAAACCACTTTCACCATTAAAGCACAACCTAAAATTGCATGTTGTTCCGATAAATGTAATCAGACATTATATGATGCTTTAAAGCAAGTATACTATTTTATAAACTCTCTAATTTCCGATAGTACACCATCACGTGATTTCCTGACAGCTAGTTTTACAAAGACTGAGGATTCTCACTACAAGAATACTGTGAATTACATGGGAATTTTCTTGGGGATTAGTACGAAAATTCGCAGCATAATAAGTTCCTATGTATCACAAGTTTTCTTGTATGGGCTATATAACATAAAATATCACCTAGGAAAAATGCAGGAATTCATTACATATAAATTAACAGAAAATGGTCAATAATAATCTTGAACTACAGGAAAATGTCTAAAAATGCCCTGCATCCATGTTTTAGTCAAAATATACCATTATATTCATCTTTTTGGTCTACAGATACTCTTCCATTCAGCTTTTAGATTACTTATACCCTTGAAACTAACACCCATATCTTTGCTTTGTTTTTTGTATATATTTTTTATTATGTGTCATTCTCTTCATTGGATAAAATAAAATTTTCATCTCAACTAGATTTCTTCCCATTATTTATCCTAGCAAAAAAGATTATACTTCTTCAGGACCTCAATTCTTTTTATCTTCTTACAAAAAAAAACCTAATAGTTTTCTATATTTTTGGTGCTTTTTTTTTTATCCAACTCCTTTCAATTTTTCTGTAGTTTTCCCAAGTTATTGCTTGCACTAAAGACACATGACATAAAGGAAAATAAACAACTAAGATTTAGTCAGTTACATTAAAATTTTAAATATGATATAAATAAAAGTGTATCATAAACAAATTATAATATTATGATCATACTAATATTGTCTTATCCATGATATATTTATATTGTTTTCCCTCTTTTTCTACTTTTTAATTTTCCTACAAGCTACAACCTATATCATCAATTTTTTTTTCTGCTTTTCAATGGGTTGTTACAGAGATTATTAGTCACAAAATGTAATAGTAACTTTTTTAAAAAGGATAGATTTTGGTTAGGATTTATAATAATATGATGTCTTCTAAATGTGGCATGAATTATATTTTGAAAATCTTTTAATTATCTAAAATTAATTTTTTTAATAAATCTATAGAAAATATAGATTACTTTTTTCAAAAAATATATTTTTTGGATCTTTACAAGATATATTGTTTTAATTTCGATAAATTATGGGAAAGAATTAATAGACGTGAATTGTTATTTCATTCAATAAGAAAATGACGCATAATAAGTATTTTAAAAAAAGATGATTGTTAGTTGCAAGGGTATAAGTTATCCATAAAGGTGGATGGAAGGGTAATTTTAGACCAAAAGAATGACTAGAAGGTATTTTTAAACCAAAAGATGGATGGAGGGTATTTTAGACCTCATCATGTAGTTTAGGGGTACTTTTGGCCTTTTTTTGATAAATAAATAAGCCATGAAATGTAAGACGTGGACCCTTGAAATTCGTCAAATTATATATTTAGATTATGTCTCCCCCATAGATAAGCTTATATTTTCCTATGTTGATATATTATTCATTTTAGCATTCTTATTTGTCTAATTTTTATTTGTCTTATCATAACAGTACATGTGTTATATGTAATGATGTACATATTATTGTAGAGCTTCATTTCTACCATTATAGGATAAGGTACTCAAGACATCAAATACTTCAAGTAGAACAGAGACGACTTCCAGCTTAGCAGTTGGTAAGCTTTACTTCTACCTAGAGCTATCAGATATTTAGAGCCTACATTTTTCTATGTATGTACTTTATTCAGAATTGATATGTCAGGGTTCTTCCCAACGGGTTATCAGGTTATCAGGTTCATAGTCTTTAAAATCTTTTTAGACTTAGTATTTCTTCTGTTATAAAGTAGCCTAGTGGGCCCTTTTGTTATTAATGGCTTAGTATGTGTCTTAATATTGGTTTTGTTTCTTAGTAGTCTATAGCTTTGGCATGAAGTTAGTATCAGAAATTAGAAATTTCTTACTTATTTTCTTGATGTTTGCCCTTTTCTAGTTTGAGGTGTGACAAACTTGGTAACACAGCCCAAGGTTAAAGTTTCCCACGGAGTCTATGAAGTCGTGTCTAGTAGGAATATTATTATAAATGTGTTGTGCGCCATATTTATAATTTAGTAACTACATGGACATTTAGGAATTTGACCTTTATTCATAGTATAGATTGTGCAATAGAGTTAAGTCATAAAGTTAAATCTTACTCAAATTCTATTTTTCAATGGTTATACAGATCATTTCTATTAAGGACAATGATAAAGAAAGACCAAGGTCCATTGCAAATAATACTCAGGAGTCATTTATTTGAGAGTAGTCCCAACAAGCTAGTGATCAAGCTAGCGATCAACAAAGCTTGCTATGTCCTATGCTTCTAGGTCATCATATTCGTATGACAAAAGGAGCTACATGAGTTTCTCATGTAGGGCTTTATTGGGATATATTTAGTCTACTCAAATGCTTATTTTTTGGAAACTTTTGATGTAAAATCCATGTTAGGTTTTTTTATTGAGGAACAAAGAATGAAAACTAATTTGCAAAGAACGAAGGGAGCTTAAATAATGAATGAATGAAGGTCATGTGATCACCAATTCCCTTTGCTGAGTTACCAAATGGCCATTACGTCGCTTAAAGTTCCAGTGTGCCAAGCCCGGAAGGATAAAACCAAGTTGGTGAGAGAAAGAAGAACTCAGCAAGTTGGCAAGAGGTTCTGTGATGCAGTATTGGATAACCCGAAATGACAAAACTTGTGGATGCTGAAGACCAATGGCATGAATGCGATGAAATTAGACAGTGGGCAGATCGCCGATTTTATTGGCGAGTCGTAGTTAGTGTTCCTAATGTTCCTTCACAACATCTCTTGGAGACTATAGATACATTTTTGAAGCTTTAATTTAAGAGCTTTTATCATTATCTAGTATCTTATTTTTGAATACGAAGTATTCTGAACAGAAAAAGAGGTTTTCCTTAGCTTTGAAGAATTGAATTTTTCATTTTTTAACAAATTGGAAGTGGGTCTTTGATATTCTTAAATTTAGACCTTTGTGAAAATGAAATTAATCTTATCCAATGATTGAAACTTACTTATGTAACAGTTTTTCTTTTAAGTTGTCTATCTAAAACCCCGATTCTTTGGGTGTGATTATGTGATTTTGGGTTGATTTAGGTTTTGGGTATTTCTAATTTTTCGTTCAAATTATAATGCGAAATAATTTAAATCATTAATTGTGGTTTTACATAAAGAACTATCATAGAAAATGAAGTTCCACCTTTCTGTTTTTGACTTCTCTAGAGAGAGGTTTTAAAACCAAGATTATTAATTGATGGCTTCCCACACATTCAGCTTGTGAGAGCGAATAGAATAATTAAAACTATGTTGTAACAGTTTTAATAACCCATTTGTATATATTAGCCAATCCCCTCTAAAGTTTAGATTATTTACTAATTTACAACTATTTTCTAACAGTTTCAATTACCCATTTGTCTATATTAGCCTATAATTAAATCACATCCCAAAAATTGTCTCATTATTTGTATTTTTGTATTGTTTTCCTTTCGTAGTTATTAATTATAAACCAAACCTCCCTTATTTGACATTTGTGTCTCCCTTTGATTTGAATTATGTCTTTATTTGATAATGTCTAGTCCTATGCTTGATTTGAACATGTTCACACTTTACTCTTGAATCACGTACCACTCTTTGTGAGATTTGACCCCAAATTATTCAGTTGAGTTATATACTAACTAAGGATCGTTGACTCTCACAACTAAACGAAGTGTCTTTGATAGCATTATTTAATCACAAGGGCTCCACTGCGGGAAGTGATTTTGGTTAAGATTGTTTAGTTAAGTTAAATTTTGTTCTTGTTTGTTGTTGTTGAATCTTCTTGCTTTTGGTGTTGGTTTTTGTGTTGCTTTTTGAGCAGGGGAATTGAAGATTTCTTGTAGCAATAGTGACAAAATGAACCTCTATCCTTTGAGGATGATGATCCTTAGTTTTAACATCGTATGTTTAAGAAAATTTTAGAGTGTGTCAATCCATGAGTTGTGGTTGAGATTTAAATCACTATTACAACAATGAAGAACTCATGGAATTTGAGATAAGATGCTAGTTCCATGATTATACGGAGATATTAGTCTCAAACATAGAAGAGTGGCTGACAAATTCTCCTTGGGTAGTCTTCTACGACTACCATATGAGGCATCAACAAAACTCCTTGATGACAACATTGAGACAAAAAAGGAAACAATAAATGACAAAGACTTGTCCAAATTGTTGGGTCATCTGAATTTCTTGGCAAACAAGGTCAATGAACTAGGTGCAATGTACCAAACAAAACATAGGTAGCAACAACGGACAAAGAAGCATGAGGGTGGGAAAATAGAAGATGTGCTTTTAGTTATTCACCACAAAGTTGAAGAATAATGTTGAATTAGACAACGTCTCATTCCATGTTCATTCAGCTTCTATAGGCCCAAATGGACAAAGTGTCATCTTGTCTCTATTAAAATAAAAAAAACTTGCCTTGTTACATTGCGGAAAAACCGAAGAATGAAACCTTATTAGGGACTTGTGTCATTCCACGATGTAAACGAAGACACTTCTTAGGAGAAAACCCAAGTGTTTATCGATTTATTTTGTTTTCAAGATAATGGCGCGTTAATTCTGCAGGTGAGAAAGTAGAATGTGTTTGAAAAGAGAAGATTGGTGAGCCAATTGATTGACTTGAAAAAGAGGTCAGCTATCCCCAATTAGACTGCCATTTGACACGAGAAATTTTTCTATTGGAGTTTGTAAAACTCGAAAATCGCAAGAGAAGATTAGCGAATCGCCGACCAAGTTGGCGATCACTATTTTTTCCTGCGTTTGGATTCCCACATTAACTATAGTTACTGTAAAACTCGGCAATGTAAGTGTCCACTTGGTATGTTGACGAATGGGTTGGTGAACAAAACATATATCTCCGAATGGGCGACAAATGTATGATTTTTAAGGCTAAAGGTTAAAATATTTTGCATTCCCTCACATTTCAACTTTAAAAATTCACACTCCTACTTTATTTTCATATATTCTTGTGTTTTATCGCATATTAATGATTAATATTCTATTTGAAATCTAATTTCTTCGCTTCCTAGCATTTCTATTATTTATTCGACATAAAAGGTTTGTTTTTGCGTACCCCGAATTCATATTTTTCAGTTTTACTCATTTGTAATTGATTTTTTTCTTAGTGTTGTGTTTTAGGCCTCTAATTCATAAATGTATGTTTGTGTTCCTGTTTTAATTAGATTATCTTACCTAAATTATCTAATCATTGATTTCGCAACGTTTTCATCCTTGAAATTGATAAAATTTTGTTAAGTTGTGTTTGTTCATGTTGGGTCTAATCTTGTGAAGTATAAGTAGACCACATTTGTGCTAAATAAAATTTTTTTCCCGATGATAGAGCATTTGATGTCATTCTTAAGGGAAAAAGTTATCAAATGCCCAAATTTGGCCAAACCGAGAGAAGTTTGAGTATCCCGAGGGGATGGGTTTAATTTTTCTAGGTTTAATTGAATGGGTGCATGATTGTAGTGTTTAATTTAAAAGTTGTGACTCTCAGTGGGAACGTCGGGTCATTTGGCAACCCAAGTGGAGCTCACCGAACCACTCGATGGTTGGACGACTCCCCCTAATTAACCTTTATTTTTATGCCAAATTAGAAATTAGATTATTTATATTTTAGCGAAAAGCCTGAGTTCATCGAGTTCACTCATCCACTCGCCGATTGTCCTTCTAGATCAGTCTTTTTATGCCCCTACCCCTAAAATGCACTGTATTTTTTGGAGGTCTAGTCCTCGCTCGCCAAAAGTTATCTGTGATTCTCCAAAAGGTCCCCCCATCACTTGTATGCCAAGTTTTCTAGGAAAATTTTGAGCTAATATATTCGGTGAGTCAGATCTAGCTTGCAAAAGTGTTTTGGCAACTCACCAACAGAATCGCCGAGTCTGTCTGCTACATTATTTCAATTAACTCAAACTTTTTTTTAATGTTTTTTCAAAAATGGAAGGACCAAAAGTTTATGGTATATAAATGCCTCTACATAAGAGGGTAAAAGGGATCAAAATAAATGAGAATGTTTCTACATCTAGCACAATGCTCTAAACTCCCCACCACTAGTGGGAAGGGTAAGAAAAAATCCAGGCTCATGCCCCTACGGCATCATAGGTCAACATTGAAAGTGATGAAATCTATGCCATTAAATGCAGCGCCTTGGAGAGTGAGAGAGAACACCAAAAACATTAGATTGAAACTTCTGAGCCTAAAGATGAGCTATTAGAATCCCAGAGAGCGGAGTTGCGTTTACGGAGGCTAAATAATTTCTCTAGGATTAGGACCTCCAGGTCACTACTACTCCACTTGCTCCAGCACATGTTGATGTTTCTACACCTGTTGCACGGGGTCGTTTTCCATTCTTATGAACAAACTAAAGACTGAGGGATTGAGGACAATCATCAAAGAATAGAGGTTGTCTACTCATGGGGTAGTGTACCTATATAAGGAGATTATAAGTCCTTTGACATACCAGAAGTTCCATCTATTTTATTCACACCGTGGTCTTTATGTTCCATATAAGGTTCAAGAATTCTACACAGCTTACAAAGATCTTGTACCAGAAAGGAAGAAACAGGATGCTAAGTTTAAGTCCGCACACTTTGTTGTTGTCAGGGGCAGAATGGTGAAGTGTGATGATTTTATCAGTGCAGTCTTGGAGTGTTCAAAAATATCGAGGATGACTATAAATAAATGTCCAATACAATGTCATTAGAGATATTGAATGATTGGTTGTCCCCTTTTATATTTTATGGGACTCCTCGATTGTTGGAGGCAGGAGCTCCAATATGAAAGAAGGACATCAATATAGCAGCGAGATTCTGGTTTGACTTTATTAGCAGCACTTTCATGCCATCCCATAATAAGTATATATTCTATCATGTGAAGGAAGCATGTCTAGGTTGTATTATTGATAGGCGTAGTCTCAACATGGGGATGATTGTGGTCCATGATAAGGACATGCGGGCTAATAGTTTAAGCTATCCCTCCTCTTTTCGATGTTGGTCACCATGTTGTGAAAACCAGCTCGGGTGCTTAGTGATGAAAAGGATGTGGAAATGATTGACTTGTTTTCTACCAATATTAGGTGGATTATGGAAGAGTACTTGAAACATGACACCTAGAAGAAGAAGGAAGTCCCTATGGACTCTTCCCCAGTTATTCATAAAAACATTTTACTTTCAGAGACATCTATGACTACTTATGACGTTGGGCCTTTAGGTACATTTAGTGACGCCCCTTTTGTTAATCCTAGTACCTCCAGTACTCCCTTACCTTCCAGATCTGGTACTATTGTTGCAGCTAACCAACCTCCCTTACCACAGTTGTATTACTACGGATTGGGAAACTAGTCCATTCGGCTGATAGAATTGCTTCTAGACTTGAAACCACAATTCTTTGCATGATTGGGAGAAACCTTGAGGATGTTGTGAAAACTCTGAGTTCTAGTATTGAAACCATCACAATAATGATCATGATTTACGAACATGGACAAGAGTCAACTAAGGAGGTGACAACCCTAATGGCACTATTTCTGAGTTTATAAGAGATATGGACTAATTGACGTCGACAGATATGTCCATGATTTTTGGGTAAGGTGGAGATCCCACATGTTCCAATTGAGGCAGATGTGTCTCTGTCTACAACCAGAGCCGATATTTGACTTGAAGTTGAAGCAACCATAAGTGTGAGGTTGAGATGGATGAGGAGATACTTGGAGTTGCTGAGGAGGTTCCTAATGAGGTCCTTAATAAGACTAAGGAGGCCATGGTAGATGCAACTGTGCAATATTCTTTGGAGGATACACCCTTGGCTCACCATAGTAGATAAGGTTCTATTTATGTGGCTCCTAGCATTGATGCTAACGAGCAGAGTGATGCACGATGCATTAATGGTTCAACAAATAGTATAACGACCAAAGAGTATCCCCTAGGAATTACACGGTATACTCGACCTCTCGGAGGTCTCGTAAAAGCCTCTAAGCTTTCATTCATTACATAAGTATGAAAATTAATGAAGAATTAAAACTCTTCACAACATAATTAATAAGAAACAATTTTATAAAACAAAGGAACAAGTTTCTTCATCACAAGTCAACTTAGACTGGTGTTAATATCATAGGTCACAACCGTTTATATTGAAAGAAATATAATAAGACTTATAAAATTTATTAAAAGATAGAAACTAAAAGAAACATAGTTATTGTCCTCAAACATATGAGGACATACCAATCTTGAGAGAATCAACTTCCCAAACATCACGTTCTAAGAACCTACACTTGACTTCCACCTACACTTATAGAGATATATAATAATGTAGAGTTAGTACAAACATTGTATAGAGTATTGCAATATGCAAAAAAAAAACATGCTTAAAGAGGAAATTTTTGTTGAAACATACTTTTCATGCTATTTTATTAAAACCTTCATGAATAATGTTTACAAGGCATCATGCAAGTCATCATTTATCATACAAGTAATGCTTTACTATTTCTAAACATTTAATCACATTCATCAAGTAATCCATTAATCATTTGGACTTTCCTATTCAAAGTCATCTTAAGACTCACCTAGGCAACACATAATGAAACAACCCATACAATAGAAGCTTTTCAATATACACCTAAGTGATCCTTAAGAGAAACAAAGATAGGTATGCTTCATTTCAATTCAACAAGTCAACACCCATTACTAAACATAATAAAGGAAACACACATGCAGTTCGGAACTTTACATAAAAACCATCCTTCAAGACAACCCCCAAGTTACACTAGTGCAATGTGAAAGTAGAATTCCATACTACTAGTTTCACCTTAGTGCATCGTAGGAATCACCCTAGACAAGGCACATTACATTCAAATATATACATAACCTTCATCAACATTAGACATAAGATCAAAATTCTTCATTACATTATGCTTAAATTCTACTTAATTAACATCATATAGTAACCCATTCATTCATTTACATTATAAGGACACACAAAGACTCCCTCCAAATGTATACTTGTGCAATACGTAGATGGTGTCCCATTCAACCATTTACCTAAGTAGTACACCCTTACGAAGACCTAGTTCATTACATTCATATGTGGGGGCTAGCTTTACCCGACATAGACCATGAGAAGTTGAGATGGAATCTCCCTTGCCACTTTTAGCCTTTACATGGATCTCCAAAAGCTAAACCTATGTAGGGACATAGTTTAGGGATAAAGAGATTGCTTTTATGTACTATATCTCAACTCACGAAGAGTACTCATCTCAAGAGGTACATTGGATAAAACATCTCTACTCATGAAGAGTATCCATACCTTCTTCAAATCCTTTTGGTGCTAAGCATAACTCACCCGAGGAGTTTTACATATTCTTTTTATTCATTAGATATAGATACTAAGTACTACATCTCAATCTTACATTCATTCATTGGCAAGATCTTTGCAATAGTGAGGTTGATACTAACACTTCATCTCCATACACGAAGAGTGTCCACCCCAAAATCCTCCCTTTTCATTCAGTGGAGTTCTTAGGAATATTGAGATTGATGCTAGACACTATTTTTCTACTCACGAATAGCGTATAACCTCAAAATCCCCCATTCATTCTTAACTTCATTCATTTATTCTTTGTGTGTGTGAGTATATGTGATAACACCTTTCACATAACCTCCATCATTCATAACGTTGACATTCTAAACATGATCATACTACATTTATCATAATCCACGCACAAACATACTTCACAATCACATCATACTTCAATTAGACATACTATATTGAAGATACACCTTCTCAACTTCATAAGACATCTCTCTGTATACATCATAACATCACTTTACTTCACAACCAATGCCATCAAGGCCACAATCACAATTCACATATATTTCTTATACCTCAAGTAAACATTTCTACCATAAGTGGACCATCAAACATAAGATTAATTCAAGAAGACTAAAACAACATAGGTCAACTTTCCCTTTATCCAAGCCTTGATCACCATAACAAAATTCTACGTCAATTCATCATAATTAGGCTTAACTGGCAGTAGATAATCATAATATAATATAGTATAAACATAGTTCTAACAATATCCAATAACATTTATCAAACACAATTCATGAACCAATATTCATGAATTCGGATGATCATGGGTTAATGGAAATTGTTTTTGATAAACCTATCAATTAACATTGAAAACATCATAATTCATCCATTCAAACCTTTTTTCCATCAAGAAACCATTCATAGAATTCAAAATAGAAGAATTTATGAATTGGAAATCCTTTTAGAAAAACCTTTGAATTGGCTCCTTGAATGATCTAAGAGAATGAACTAAATTACCAAACCCTAATTGAAGAAAGCCTACGAAATTAGGATTGAAAACATGAAGAATTTAGCCTTCTTTCTTGAAGCTTGAAATTCTTCAATGGATGATTTACTAGAGAGAGAAATTTTTGGAGAGAAAAGAGCTTATATTTTGTTTTATTCTAATTAGGAGTTGGGGTTTTTAATAAGGTAATAGGTGTATAATGACCTTAAAAATATATATATATAGACCCCAAAAAAACAATAAAATACCCCTACATTAATATGACTTTTTTAAACAAGCCGAACTTAAATTCAATTTTTGGAATTATCATCTGGGAGCAAGGCCTCTACGCGGATCTGTTTCCAGAGGATTTTAAAAAATAAATTTTGAGAAAGTAGAGTCTGTGACATGGACAAAGATTTGTCCCTTGGTTAACCTTGTACATGACGCGAACTTGTTTTATCCACGTGCATTTGTTTGTTCCATTAGGCAGCTTGCTAACCAAAGGTTTGGTCCTCCGTCCTTGGGAAGTTATAGTCAATTTTTTTGAACCTAAACATGTCCTTATAGGTGTTAGGGTCATCCCTAATGATTTAAGACTCCAAACATTATCTGAAAACACATACAACATACAACGACACAATAGCACACATACAAGACTAGTTTCCTAACGTCTTGGTCGTTCTTCGACGTTTTACTTTCGAACTGTTCAAACTGACTTCTAAATCTATTATTAATTATTTTAACACCTTATTAATTAATAAAACTCATGATAGGCTCTACATTGTCCTATTTCATTTAAAGGGTTGTTACAATCTCCTCCACTTAGAAAAACATTCTACCTTGAATGACACTAAACAACTTCAAGGACTAAGAGACTCAAATATCATCTCACAACAAACATCATCATTGATTCAACATTCATAGTCAATGCACCAAACTTACAAGGAACACCAACTTCACATCATTATGCACTGTAAGCAACACAAACAATTTTGAACTATTTCCACAATTTATAGTGAACACATACTTCATCATTTTGATTGCATCTATGGATGAACTACCTTATCTATCATAATATATGCTCATATTTCCATTATACATGTAATCATACAATAACATTCAAATCACACGTTGTCATATAAATTTTTTAACATTAGAGGCGATTAAGATATTATCATTAGATTCATGATACTCTCAAATTACACCTCTCTAAAGAAGTATAAGTGGTCAAATTAGGTAAAGAATCCAACTAGTAGTTTGGGGTCGATACCACGAGGAAATGGTCTAAACATAATTTCAATGTACCATTATGTCTATTTACCCAATCTCTTTACGAAAACAAGTAAGTAAAGAGAGGTTTTCTGAAACATGTTTCTTTAATACTTCTAAGTAAACAAGTAAGCAAATGTAAATATTAAGTTTTTATCAAGTTGTGAGATAAACTAAGGTGTATGTTTTCCCCATAGGTTCGTAACTCTATATTCCTAGCAATAACAATTCCTCCATAGTTTTTTGCATGCAACGTTATAAGTTAGGCATCGCTAAATCCTTGTTCAGGAATTTGGAAAGTTTCATCCCATACATTGGTCCGTCTACATGTGTATAAGCTACTAACCCTTACCTTTACTTCATATTAAGCATCATAATCAATGTATGACATATTTATTGTTTTGCACCAATCGACACTATCTTATTAAATAGTATCTCACTAAATTTATGTTGATAATTCTTTTATTATTAACTACCTCCGTTGTTCGGCAAGTAGTAACTTCTAATTAAAGAATAATCAATAGATGAAACAACCTATTTGAGAATTATTATTTAGAAAGGTCTACATTGTTAATGACCAATGGTTCCCCAAACCCTAGTTGTGGATTTTGTAACCCATAAAAGCAAGAACACAATTCATTGTTGTTAAGAAATAAATCATGTACTTTCTTTAACAATTTGAAGAAAACCAGAAAATCAATTGGAAATTGCAAGCTAATACTTGAAACCAAATAAAGCAATTGAATTATTGTAAAAGTTTGCAAAAACCTATATCCAAACAAAACAAGAACAACAATAACAATGTGTAACTCCAAAAAAAAAAGGTTTTAAACCCTATTTACAGAAAACATTCTCTTAAATTAAAAGGAATTGAAATAAGAATAGGTTTTCCAAAAACACGGTTGTTATCAACGACCCCTACTGACGGAACGAAACGATGGTCTGTCGACTGCCTCTGTCAATAAAAACATAGAATATTTTTTCTCTATCGGATGGCATCAATGCTGAATAAATTTATGAACAAACAACACGGTCTGTCAATGCACATACGGTCCGTTGATGCCTTCCGTCGCTCCATCCTTAGAATTTGTCCAACTTTGGTTAGTTTAACTATCTTTGATCACATGAAAGATCTAGCAGTAGGGTCCTTGATCCCTTCCGTAGTTCCACACTTGGTCATATTTCCCCGAGTTTCTCCATAAGTCTGAACTGTAATAGATGGTTACAACCTAAGGACCATCGATTGAACGACGAGATGTTGATTGCCTTCGTAGGTCGCCTCTCTGAAATATTTTCCTTATACCTTTGTGTGGACATGTTTCCTGCAAGAAAATTACCAAAACATGTAAAAGCTACTACAAAAAGGCATTAGAACACAAAAATCTTAAGCAAAAAACATTTAAAGCACCGTTAAACCACACCATATCAACACCCTCAACTTAAATTTGTTGTTTGTCCTCAAGTATCACACTACAACTGAAAACCACACTTGTACAAAAGTATACTCTTTTAAAATTTCCCAATCACATGGCTATCAATCCCGACTCTTTCTTTTATTTAGTGCATGCTTACGCTCTAGGGTATAAATAAGCTAACTTATGTAGTTAACATTATTTACCCAAACTCATAATGCACACACACTTCTATTGGTTTGCCTCTCACCAAGGCACCAACTTTTCGATAATGCAACTAGTGTCCTCACTTCAAAAGACATCCTCATTTTTTGTATAGTGATTTCAAGTTTGGTTACAAGGATCTTTATTCAACACTCATGCTCAAAAACATGTTCATACATAGATAGTACTCATCTCTATAAGCTTGCCCTTATTTTCACTACTCAAGTTCACCACATTCGACTCCTAAGATCACGATTGTACTTCTTTTGCATGTAATGTAGGTTGAGGGTCAGTTATTATACAATTGGGTTTATTTTAGTGACTTTTTTCCCTCAACATCTCCGCCAATATTCCTTCCTCTTTTCATTTTCTTTTTATGCCCTACTTTTCTTTGCTTTTCGTATTTTCTTTGCTCCCTTCTTTTTAGAAATGATTCATAATTATTTTTCCACTTTAACAAACTCTTTTCTTTCTTTTATGCACTATTTTTCTTTCTTTTTCTTTTAATTTTATTTTTTCTTTGATTCACATTTATGATTTCAGTGAGTCACATCTTTAACTCAACTTTTATTTTCTTTTCAACATTCAACATATAAATTTTTGGGTTGTCACTCATAAAAGCCACCCTCAAGTCATGGTTTTTCCATGAAATAAAGTACACAATACTCGAGAACAGGTCAGGGCCAAGACAAGTATTTTTTTGCATTAGCCACCCTCAACTTTGGCTTTTGGCCTAAGTCGAGCTGCACATGTCCTAGGAGGGACCGGAGCCAAAACATTTAACCCTGCGAAGGCAATTTGGTGAAAAAAATAGGTCTATTATAGGCTCAATAGATTTGGATCAAGAAGATAGGGATAGAGCTTCCGTTTGGATAACTTCATTTTAGGCTAGATGTTTGCTAATTCAAACAAGGGCTCCTTTCCTAGTATTCTAACATAGATTCGTTTTGCTGGACTAACCGGGCAAGTTATAGCTAGGTACCAACTATTGATCAGTCCAAATTCCTCACACTATCTTGACACCTAATTATAGTATCAAATTGGTAGATTTCCTAGTTTATGTGTTACTTGAGTGTCATGTAGCGAGTGCCTATCTATGTCATGATTAGATCAAACCAATTCAACTCATTTTCACCTATTCATGCAAGCATTTTCTAGGACGAGATAACATTTAATTTGAACAATCATGCTTCATCTTTCATGCTTTTATACATTGTACAACTAACGACATGCTGGTTCAACAAAATATTAACCATTCTTTTGAGAAAAAAAGAACATAGGTAAGGAAACCCCAAAGATAGGATTGTGAGTTTTGCTACTCATACATCACCCTGACACTCACATTCCATTTACCCTACCCCCCCCCAAAAAAAAACAAAAGAACACGCCATTGTACCCAATTAATAAAAGATTTAAGTACAGGGTGAAACAAAACTGAGGTGCATAGCACCGACGATATCTCCACAAGTGGGTGGGTCCAGTTTCAGGGAAGCCGCAACCACAGTATCTGGCTCACCCTCAGTGGTACCCACATCAATCTCCGCACTTTCAGTGGTGCTCATGTCATCGATCACCGGTATGGAACTAGACGCCCCAACCACAATTTCTCGTGACCTAATATGGCGGGCCTCCTCATCTATCAAAGAAGCTCTCCTTGCAGTGTGTAAGTCCGTCTTCTGCTTGTTCCTCGTATAGGTATAATCTCCCTCAGTAATGCAGGTAGAACGGTGCCTCTTGTCATGACCACGTGGATCAACCTACGCCTCTTGTATTGATGGGCCCACTCTCGTACTTTTCTCCCCTAATCTCCAAGATAGCGTCTACATAAACTCTAAAACTAGTAACTTCCGCTTGAAGAGTAGTAAGGTCAATGGTGGGGGCTGGTCGTGCTAGTACTTGCAACTCAAAAATGTCAAGGCGTTGGTGAAACGCCTGAATCTTCTGCTGATTCTAAAGGGACACCCTCTTCTCTATTATGTCCTAAACCTCGGCTAAAGATTTGTGCATCCCGTGCTGCATATGATGTAGCAGGGTGGCCATTTGGGCCACTAACTTATGGACCCATACCAAAGGGACAAGTGTTGCGGATAGAGGAGTATACCGGAAGGAACTGGGGGCTTGACTAGCGGCATGAGAGGACTCAACCGGGGTGGTTTCCAGTGGCTCTTAAGTAGCAGGGTCAGCCCTTTGGGCTAAATCTACTTTATCCACCAAGTTCTCACTAAACGACTTCAATTGAACTCAGGGCCCTCTCCGTGGTGCCGCTACATTAATCTATCCATGATGATATCGATATCAACCGTCCCTAGTGGAGTACAGAGTGTATCACAGTTACAAAGTGGGACTTAAGAAGCCCTGGAGAATTGGAAGATAAGACAATAAAAGGGATAAGTAGTCGAGGTCTTGAAATCCCTCTCATGGACAACCTTGATCAGCAACTTTGCAAAGTAAATCTCCAATCCTACCACCAAGGCTTCTACTAGCATCTCCCTATCCCAAGTAAGAATCTTGTCGTCATTTGAAGGTGATAGGCGATGTCGCACTAAGATCTAGAAGAACTTGGTCGTGAAGGTCAGGTTGGACTTTTTAATTAATCATTGGGGGTCTAACATCTAGTTTGCGCTCTTACTCTCAATGTCAAAATGTTGAGCTAACAATTTTTTTAAATTCTCCGAGATTGGCCGTGGAGATTTCTACTTGGAATCCCCGAACTAACACAGAGAGTGGCCGTGGAGATTTCTACTTGGAATCCCCGAACTATCATAGAATTTAGCGGGTGTTGTTTGGCAGGTCTTGCCCGCCCACCCAGAGAACCTCAGAGAGTATCCACATAGAAAGCGTTGAACAACTTGACTATCTAATCACTATAGGTAGGCACACTGAGCTATCAATTTTAATATGTGTTGGGTAAACAATCTGCGCAACTCGTGGACAATACGCAAGCTCCCCGTAAGAACCGGACGCACAACTGTCACCAACCGAGAGTCATAAACCCCCTCTCATTTAAAATATTGGCGTATGTGTATATTTGGTGTTTCCCATCAACCCACAATCAGTTGGGTTCGTTAGAAACAGGTGCAGGTTGAGCTGCTCAGTGTGTGGGTACAAGCTCTAAGCTATTAGCCTCATCAGATGAGGCTTGGTCCTCTGACCCCATAACTTCCTAAGATGCAAAAATAGAGGCATTGTCGGCATTTGACCAAGAAGAATGGGCCGACCCAGTAGCAAAAGCAGAGTCGGAGCATGATGCTCCTTCAGAGCTTGAGGCAGCCCTTTAAGGTGAACTGGTTAGTGTGCACTCCTCATCAGACTGGGAGGCAGTGAATACGTCGAGAACCACCTGCTATGATTTCTACGACCCACAAGTCACCCTATGAGAAAGGAACACTCTTGTGTCATCACACGGCGTCGTCGACCTCTCGAAGAACTAAGTGAAGCCCTTAGACATCTTTCATTGCATAATTGTAATAAAAATATTGGAAATTTAAAACTTTTCATACCACATCATATGATATATAACAACGAAAGTGACAACTCAATAGAATAGAATAGGGAGACGAACCTTAACAATATAAAATATAAGTCTAAGTTATTACATCAACTTAAAGAACATCTTGACATAGGAAACCCTTGAATCATAAGAGTCCCTTTACTTGAACTTGGGAGAAATATCCAAGCTCTTCACTTAGGAGACATTATCTAGCCATCAACACCTACACTTTGTGTAAAAAGATGAAGAATAAAGGTGTTAGTACAAGAATACACTAAGTATGGATACCACATAAAAACATTCATTTAAAGAGGACATTTCATTTGAATCGTACAAAATGTCTTTTTGGTAAACTTCATGAACATAGGCACATATAAACTCAATATAGTTCACATATATCATATAGACATGGATAATACTCATAATAGCAGATAAAGCCATTTATCATACTTCCAGACATATTCGATACATACAATACATTACTTCTCCTTATCTTATTTCCTTCTTTAAGTAACCTTCAAGTGTACCTAGTACAATGTATCACCTTGAGGTCACCTTACAATAGTCCTCCATAGGTATGTTTCATAAACAAAACCATATTTATTCACAAGTCATAAGAACATCATAGACATCAACTTCACATAAAGACCATCATCACCTAAGACAACTACTAAGTCACACTAATGCAATGTGTAGGTAGCATCATATTATACTACTTCCAACAAGTATACCTAAGAAGTCACCCTATACTAATCATATCATACTCAAAAAATTATACCACCTTCATTTACAACAAAATATAAGGCCACATACTTCATAGCATCATAGAAGCACTCTTTACTTTACTACAACCTTACTCATTACTTATTTAGTTCCTATTATAGGTAAACCACCCTTATAACCCCTTCAAAATCATACTTCTACAATGTACACATGGATTCCCATACCCCCACATATAATAAGTAAACTCATTTAGAAGCCATAAGTCCTTTTCACATGCATACTCATAATTCATAACTTGACATAGAATAGTCGCTTAACATGCATTCATAAAATATATACATAACATAAGTCTTTACCTCATAAGAGGCTCCAATCCTATACTTTCTTGAAGTCATCAAGTTTAATGCATAGATAGGGTCCATAGTACTACCTATCCTAAGTACAGTTCTCAAGGAATTTAGATTAGAATTCTTCTTCTTATCTTAGTTAATTTACTAACCTTCAGGAGACATAGCCATAACCGATATATACAATGTGAGCTACATGGAATCCGGTGTTCTACTTCCACACCAAATAGAGAGGGTAACACTTGCCTAAGGTGAAACCATTCGTACGTAGCTATATAGGTGGTATCCATAAGCTATAACCTATGGGGGCACGTAGTTATTGAGCATGGAGATTGCTTCTATAAACCCTGACTTAGTAACGTTGAAGTTTCCATCTTGTGAGACAACAACAATATTGGGAACCCGGACTTGCTAAACGTGAATGTTCTCTTGGGGGATGCATGACTTACTGAGGTGAAGCTCCCATTCATACTTCATATAGCTCAAAGGATTCTAATATGAGAATTTCCTTTCATCATAGACCCTACTTTATGTGAGAATGTCCTTTCACATATTCATACAATCATGAATCATGTTTGTGTGCATAGAATGTGATATCTACCTTCACATATATCTAGTCACACATGCTCATAACTTCATTAAGCATATACTTATATGCATAAAGATAGGTAATGATACAAAGGAGAACTATCCTTTCCTTAGTCATCACAAATCTACTCTACTCATAGATATGCATGAAGTGTGTTTCTGTACAATTGTCAACATGATCACATAATGTCTATCACATAGCATTGATGAAGCCACCGTCTAAATATCACAATACTTGTACAATATTCTTTCAAGTATTTTAGTCAAACACATATAGAGTATGTAAGACTATAGACTATACATAATCACATTAAATCATAGGAGACAAGTACATATTCAACAATAAAACAGAACATTCCTAACATACTTTGAATGAACATTCATATAGTACAAAATAATATACTAAGTATGGCATATGCAAAAACATGCGAAAAGGAACATTTTAGTAAACATAAGCATTCATAAAAAATAAAAAATAACTAAAACCTTCATGGTGTTAGAGTTAACATAGTATAATTATCATCACAAATAACATAAAATAAAAC
This sequence comes from Solanum habrochaites, assembly GCA_027704765.1. NCBI lineage: Eukaryota > Viridiplantae > Streptophyta > Magnoliopsida > Solanales > Solanaceae > Solanum > Solanum habrochaites. The sequence goes on along the minus strand of JAKWJA010002495.1, from coordinate 20,022,327 downwards.
TCTTATTCTTTTAGAACCAAAATATTCTTTATAGTAAACTCAAGTACATTATAGTGGACAGTGAAACATTAAACTAAATAATTTATCCCAATCAAAGTGAACTCATTTCCTATAAGGTTTACCTAACCAAGTTATCCTAAGACTCCCTAAGGTAATACAAGAAGGGACCGCCCATACATCCCCTTCAAGACACACCAAAGTGATCCTTAAGACTATTAACCATAGCCTTACCTCGCATGGGAAACAAGTCCACACTCTTAGCTAGACAATTGAAAGACATTCATACAATAGCGACTTCATATAAATAACCTTCTCCAATAGTACAGATAATTTACACTAAGTGCTATGTGAGATCAGCATCCCATATTATTACTCCCACATAGTGCTCCTTGACAATTCCCTTAGATTAAGCACTCTACATTAGTCATTCATAATTTTATTACATAAGACATAACTTTAACTTTATTCCTTAACATTAGACCTTAAGTCATTTAACATCATTTACAACATATGATAAGTCATTCATTTACTTCATAGAGAACACAACAATACTACACATTCGGAAGGTCTACTTAGTGCTATGGATAAATAGTGTCCCATACAACCACCTACCCTTAGCAACACAATCTTTTAGGAGACTTAGTTCATACACTTCATATAAAACACACCAAGACTCCCCTTTCGGAAGGTCTACCTAGTATAATGGATATAATGCGTCTCGTACCACCACCTACCCTAAGTAGTACGTTTTTAAGGAGACTTAGTTCATTCATTTTTTTATGAGGGAATAGCTTTAACTGACATAGACCATGATACATAGACATATAATCCCAATGCTACCCTTACAGGATGAGGGTTCCCCACTTTCCTAGGGTGGGGTCATTCTCATATCTTTTGAATGTCTTCTCCAATAGGTACACATATGCGTGCACATATTTAATGGATAATGAGATTTTTACTAAGAAACTCATTCTCTACTAACGAAGAGTACAAATCTGTAACGACCTGTTTAGTCGTTTTGAGCAACAGATTTTATTCTGGAAAAACTGGCAGAGGTGAAGGAGGCCACGACGGACCGTCACGGGCACGATGGACCGTCGTGGAGGTGTCGTTTCAAAACACTTAGAAAATCTGAAATTGGGTACTGAAAATCGACTCTCTGAACGTCGTGACGGAGTGGCAGGACGGACCGTCACAGGCGCGACGGCCCGTCACAGGCCATCCACTCAAAAATGAGTTTCTGTGGCATACGACGGACAGCAGGACGGACCGTCGCAGGCGCGACGGCCCGTCACGGGCTACGCAATCCCAGTTCGGGTCGGATTTCTTACACGTTTTAAAGGACGTTTTGACTATTCCTGCTTTAATTATAAAGTTAGAGGGTTAATGTTAATAAATCTAATTACTTGGGGGTTAAAAGAGGTGACCTTAAGTTAATTAGTGGGTTATTATTGCCATCTTTCATTCTTAATTATATATTAATTAGGGTAAAAGAAAGAGGGTTTGAATAAAAAAATAGAAAGAACAAAGACAGAAAGAAAAAGAGAGGAGAACGAGTAGAGAGAGAGAGAGACGAAGAAGATAGCAAGGATTTTGAGAAGATAGCTTGTTGATTCAATTCTTCGGTGGAGGTAGGTTATGGTTTATGTTACGATATTCGTAGTGAACTCTTAATAGT